>NC_061158.1:38273817-38301317 GCF_022113875.1 Hydra vulgaris | reverse complement strand
GTTGTAAATTTTTAACAAATTTTGTCATAAATGATTTAGTTGGAATGTAAAAAGATGAAGCAGGACTCTCTATATATACAGAAGCAGAAGAAATATGAACAACAATCCCACGACCGCGCTCATTCATACCTTTTAGAACCATGTGGGTCATGTGGACATCAGAAAATACATTAGCATACAAAACATCAATGTTTTTATTTAAATCACACTCATGATAAGGAAGAAAAAGTGAATTTTCGTAACTAATTCCAACATTGTTTATGAGAATACCAATATCCATTGGAGATAATTCTTCTTTTATTGCATTATATCCATTAGGATTCCTGAAATCATAAACAATTACTTTTGTTAAAACACCATATAAACTTCTAATTTCTTGAGCAAGCGCATTAAGTTTTGACTCTGTTCTACTAATCAAAACAACATTGAGTCCAGCTTCAGCAAGTTGAAGAGCATAATGCTTTCCAATGCCATCTGTTGCACCAGTGACTATAGCCCATTTTCCATATTTTTTTAAATCTTTATAAAAACCCAGAGCTGGCAACAAGTAACAATACAAAATCATCCATGTGAAACAAACTGTGTGATACAAGTAATATAAAAGTGTCACAAGACCAAACCATACCAAGTATTCTTGAAAACCAATTATGTGCATAAATTCTGCTATCATTTTTAATTACTAAATGTGTTTCATAAAAATCATAGTTTAAATACATGAATAATGCAATATGTATTAACAACAATAAAAAAATATTAAAAAATAATCTTCTAAAAAATTCAATATTAAGTAATTAAAAAACTAAAAACTTAATATCCAAAATTATCAAATCTGTTTTTTAACTTTTCTTTATTAGATACCTAATAAAAAAGCAATAGAAAAAAAATTATCTATACTAGAGAAAAGTAGCTAATGCAAAACAAAATGTTACAGCAAATCTATTTAATAAAATACTATGCCAGTAAAAAAAAAAGTACAAATAAAGTAGTAGGGCCAAAAATCTTGGTGTAAGTGGTATTTCAGATAGTTTTCATAATTGGAATTTAAATTTGAAAATTGTATTATTAGTAACAAAATTATTAAAAAATTTTTACTAATAATATTAGTAATTAGTATAATAATAATATTATGATAATATGAAGTTAAAATTATTTTGATAACCTTTTTACTAATATTATTAGCATCTATTAGTATTTTAATAATAGTATTAGTATTATTTGAATCATATCAATATTAGATTTATATTTAATATAAAATTAAAAAAAAAAACTAATTGTAGAACTTAACTAACTAGTCACATATGGCCAATATTGAACCTGGATTTAAATGAAACTTATTTGATCCCTAGAAAAATGTTTAATACCTTTTACAAGAAATTCATCCCTTAAAACAACAAATATTATAAATAAATATACACATTTAATCATTTTAATTTAATCATAACACTTGTAGTTTTAAGGGATGAATTTCTTTTAAAAGGTGTTAAACATTTTCCTAGGGATCAAATAAGTTTCATTTAAATCCAGGTTCAACATTGGCCATATTTAAAATTTACATAGAAATGTGACATTTCTATGTAAATTTTAAATTAATAAGATGATTTTGTATGAGTCAAAAAGTAATTTGATTTACTTAGTTTTAAATATTCTTTATTACAACGGATCTTTAAACTTAGCGATTTTTGGCTGTCACGCTTAATAATAACTAGTTAATATTTGTACTAAATACTCAAATTAAGTGTAAATGAGTCGGGTACAATTTATTTTCACAACTTTACAACACAGGGTGTGAATATGCCCACCTACGCGGAATTATGGGTGTTAAGTAAATTGGGATATATAGATTGGCGCAGTTAAGTAAATTGGGATATAAAGTAGCCAATCCCATAATTTTTTTTTTGACAACCAATTTTTATGCGGAGTGGCTAATGAGTAACGTAGAGGTCATATTCAAAAAAAAATTATTTTTTATTTTTTCTTGATAGAAGTATTCGCACCGATTGTTCGAAGTTACGCTTTTTATGATTTTTCACTAAATTTAAGGCAATTTCCAAGTATTGGAGCGAATAGATTCTGATGTCAAATCCAGTTAATTTGTTCAACGATGTTTTCTTTATGTGTTCCTGAACCCAAAAAAAACACTGTGCTTAATAATTTAAGAAATATGTTATACCTATTTTTCACTGATTACGGTAGATAAATTAACACTTTGGCTAATGTAAAGTGATTTTCGTTGATCTTTAGGCTTTTTAAGGTCACACGACAAACTTTATGTTTTTTGCCTCATTTTTTATCAAATAATATTTTTTTATTCAAAATACTGTTACTGGAGCCTTGGATCAAACAAATCCAATTCCAAAATGGTTTCCTTGAAAGATTGGGTATAGGACTTTGAATCTTTTGTTGTAAACTAAAGTAGATCAAAACCTATCAATGTTACTCAAAAATAAATATACATATTTTTTCTGTAGTTATTTTAGATAATCCAAGAAGACTTAATGGTCGCTTCACAGAGCACCGCAGAAAAGCATTTAACTTGGAAGTTTACGCTTCCTTCATGTCGAAAAAAAGCCTAGGGTAGGCATCAAACCATAGATCAGTGCAGGATCCAGCATTTTTTAGTGTTTGAAATAGCTAACAGACATATCGCAAACTCGGAACATTTGTATGTTTATAATTATTTCCATTAATGATGCTTTGCAAAATATTGCGATGATTGGAAGTTAGAAACTAAAAAAGTCTTAAAATTTTTTATAGTTCTATGTTTATATTCATTGATAAATTTTAAGTTTTATAGTAATATCTCTCAGAGTCCATAAATTATAACCATATAAAGTTTAAACCCCCCTTAATTTGTTGGGGTTAAAAATTTTATATAGTTATAATTTTTTCACGCTTAGAGATTGTAAAACAATACTTAAAATTTTTCAATAAATATAAATTTAGTTTAGAATAGCAAAAAAAATATTTTACCAACCTGTTCCTCTCGCGTCATCATTATTTAACATAAATATAAACATACAAGTGTATGGATTTTGCTCCATGTTATCTCAAACACCAAAAAATGCTGGATCCGTCACCGCCACAGATCTTTTGTTTCTGAAGCAAATTTGCTTCAGAATTCAATGTTTAAACGCTATAAATATTTATATACATATAAATTTTCAGCTTAAGACAAATATCTCAAGAAAATATGTAAAAATATAATTTTTAAATGTACTTTTAAAGTTCAGAGTTTGCAGTTAGATATCGGATCAAAATTCAATTTATAAGAACCATTCAATAACGAAAAAGCGGGAAAGCAGTTGCCGTAGCTAGTTCCTTGGATCTACTCTTCTTCTTTTTTTAATGGTTTTTAACAAGAACTTTCTATTTGAAGTAGCTTCTGAAGCTATAAGCTCATTCTGAAGCTATAAGCTCATTACACGCTCTACATTATCTTGAAAATTTTTTACTGTAAGCACAGCAAAATTGAATTTTTTATTACGAAATATTTTTCTTAAAACAAGAAATAAATATTCTACCCTGCAATTTATTTTTAAAAACAAGAAATATATTTCTTGTTTTGAGAAATAAGTTTCTTAAACTATCCTTAATAGATTTACGATTATGCTGTGAGATCTGATGAATTGTTAGCAACTTTGAAAGACTTTAGAAGTTTTGGAATTCATTGTACCCAAAAAGTCTGAGAGAGTCTCATCCGTAGACATTTTTTCAAACTATGACTAAGAATATCAAAAATTAACTGGTAGTCTGTTGAAATATACAACCTAGTGGTCTTTACTCCTTTCAGTAAAGTCAAAACCTAGTGACTGGTCTTTACTGAAAGATTTCAGCTTTTATTCTTTCCGTTTGTACACCTTTTCGGACCCTTTGTTTTTGAATACAGAACTTTTTATTATTTTTATATTGTGATCTCGGTCAAATGATGCTATCGTAAAAAAAAATGTAAAAATTTTAAAACTTTAAAAGAGTGGCGCGAGTGTAAGTAGTCATTTAAAATAATAAAAAAAAAATTTCATTAGAAAACAATACCTTGGGAATATTTTACGACACTACGCCTATTAAAATTTGTTCATGAGGGTCAAAATGGGTTGGGCTAATATATAGATATAGCGGATATATAGAGATAGGCACAGCGGAGCGTAAATACATTGATTGAATTAAATAGGGATTGGCACCTATAATACATCGTTTGGGTTTGACAGGTAGTCTTTCGAATTAACGGATACTTTGTTCATGTTTAAAGGCAAGGACAGCGACGAAATTAGAGTTTAAAAAAAAGAGTATACCGTTCAGTCAAGGCCAACCCTAACCAACTTGCCAAAAATTTATATATATTTACTTTTAATTGGTCGTAAATGTTTTTATGGAGTGTCTTGCGGAATAATAAATTTATCAACCCTATTTGCACTGGATCGTGGAGGTTTAGTTTATACTGGGTCGCGCTCTTGGAGGTCGAAGCCTATTTCATGAGAATAACAAACCAATTTAACTTAAAAACTTGAACACTTTTAGAGTAACCTTAATTTGATCATATTTAACATAAATTAAACATTTATGATTATTCATGGCTAGACAGAGCAGCACCCTCTTAGATAGGCAGCTATGGTTATACAGAGCAGCCGTGGCGCAGTGGTCTAACCACTGTGCCACGGCTACTCTGGCTCAGAATTGTGATTTGAAGCCAGCTCTAACCCATTAAGCAATATGAGTAATGAAGGAGGCGTGAACTTCCTGGCTAAATGCACTTCCGCGGTGCTCTCTGATAAGACTGATCAGTCTTATAATAACTAAATCATATATATATATATATATATATATATATATATATATATATATATATATATATATATATATATATATATATATATAATATGTGATAACTAAAAATCTGGACAAAGTTTGAGTAAATATTAAAATATGAAGGAATAATTTAATATAATTGCAATCACTTCTATTTTGTTACAAATTTAATTCTTTAAATGCATTATTAAAAAATTTATTTAGTAATAATTAAAAATGAAAAAAAAAGACTAGTAACAAAGACTCCCTTGGAAAACAAGTGTACGCATTTTTGGGTTTTGCATCCAGATAAGAATAAAAGCTTTATTGTAAATCATTTTCGAATGGAGAACATACCAAAATCTACTATTTATAATATACTTCAAAGAAAGGAGAATAATATACGACCAGAAAGAAATCTTGGAAGTGGTCGCAAAGCAAAAAAGATGTCTGCAAAAGAGATAAAGCGTCTTAAAAATACGATTGATCAAAAGGATAGTATTTCACAGCGTGGTCTTGCAAAACGATACCATGTATCACAACCGAACAAATGCAAAGTTATTCACAAAAAAACTAGTATTCGTTATCTTAAAAAAAACTAAAACACCTTAAAGAACACCGACCGAAAAAGCAGCTGTTCATTCAAAGTGCCGTAGATTGGTTTCGATTTTTAGGAAAAAAGTAGTTATTATTGACGATGAAATGTATTTTTATTTGAGTAACACCAATATTTTTAAAAAATTGCAAAAACTACTTGTTTAGATTGCATTCTCAACGAAAGGAATCTCTCAGCAGTACATTGCTCCGTCAGGCCAAGCAGTCAATGAAGATGTGTATATTTTAAAATGTCTGGTTAGATAAGAAAAAATCATTGAAAAACATCATAAAAATGAAAATATTGTCTTTCGGCCTGATCTAGCTTCGTCACATTATTCGCGTAAAGTGCAAGGTTATCTAAAAGCTAAAAATTTTGAATTTGTACCGAAAGAGCATAACCCTGCTAATGTGCCAGAATTAAGTCTAATTGAAAATTTTTGGTCTGAACTTAAGAGATAGTGTATAATAAAAACTGGCTAGCTGAAAATCTAGGTAAACTTAAAAAGCGGATCGAGTTTAAGAAAATTAAGAAAATCTACGTAAAACGTGTACATCGGCTAGCTGCCGCAACATTTACAAAAGTAGACACTGTTCGTCGTCATGGCATAATTTTTTTTTAATTTTATTATTTAAATATTTTTTTATATTATACTTTTTAAATTATTAAAATTGATCATTCCGTTAAAAAGTTATACAATTTCTAATTTTGTCCAGATTTTTAGTTATCGCATGTTATATATATATAATATATATATATATATATAACAACTACCTGTTTTTTTGATGAATTGATTAGAAGTTTAATGACTACTCTGAAAAATGTGTGAAATTACGCGTGCAAAAGTATTAGCGCACTGATTTAAAATGTATTAGTACAATTGTTTAATTCCTTTGAGAAAAACTTTTTTGGTTAATTTTTGTTAATTACTCTCTGCTGATTAATAGTAGTCAATAAAAAGTATAAGAAGCGTAAGTTGAAGTGACAGATTTATCATTTGAAATACAGTTAGTTAAAACTTTAAACAACAAAAATATAGGTTTAAAGAGCATATCAATTGAAACAAAGTGGCAAGTTGTTGGCTTGCACAAAAGTGGTCTCAGCAATCGAGAAATTGGACGTCAACTTGAAATCAGTGAATGCAGCGTTAGAACAACGCTAAAAAACTATAATGAGTTTGGATCAGTCGAAGACAAAAATCGCTCTGGCCGTCCCAAAAAAATGTTAGAAAGGAAAAAAAATAAAGCAATTATGCTTGCTAGACGCAACCCGAACATGAGTATAGCTGAAATCGCCTCAGACTTCAATACAGCGATGGGTGCACATCAAGTAAGCCGATCAACAATTAGCAAGCTGATGAAAAAAAAACAACAACTCAATTCATACCTTGCAACAAAGAAGCCACTACTAAGCATCAAAGACCGTCTCAAGCGAAGAAAATGGTGCAAAGAGAGAGCTGCATGGACTGTAGAGCAATGGAGAAAAGTAATTTTCTCAGACGAGTCAAATTTTGAACTTATTAATCGCAAAAAAAGAGTTGTCGTGAGAAGATACAAAAACGAAAAATATAATCCTCGTTTTATCATGTCAAGAGTTCAAAGAGGAGGAGGTTCAATTGGTATTTGGGGCTGTATTGCTGGATCTAGCAATGGCCTGGCGCATCTTTACACAGATCGCCTTAATCAACATTGATATAGAGAGATATTAGAAGATTATTTAAGGCCATCAATGGATATTTTCAAAGCTGACTCCACCTGGCAATTTCAACAAGATAGCGCTCCTTGCCACACAGCACGCTCAATTAAGCAATACATGAATGAAAAACGGTTGAACCTGATGCCTTGGCCCGCTCGCTCACCTGATTTGATTCCTATTGAGAATCTTTGGAGTTGGATGGACTGCAAATTACAAAAAAGCAGGCCCACTAACTTGGTGCAGCTCAAAACGCAAATGCAAGCGTTGTGAAATACCATGCCACAAGAACTAATCGAAAAACTTATAGATTCTATCCCGCGTAGAGTCTTGGCATGCCTTAAAAACAAAGGTGGTCACATAAAATATTAAACTTTCCTAAAATCTTTGAAAATCTGTAAGTGCGTTGATACTTTTGCACACTTTTTTATTATTGTTTTTATCACTCTTATTGTATTTTAATTAAATTCAAGATAATAATAAAGAAATACTTTTATATATTTAACAATTAGTAATTCTGCATAATTTTATGACTTAGTTAAAAAAAATTATCAATCAGTCTTTTATTGTTTTTGAATTACAATCCTTTAAAGTTCTCTGAGGTAAAAAAAAAAATGAGTGCGCTAATACTTTCTGGAAGCACTGTATATATATATATATATATATATATATATATATATATATATATATATATATATATATATATATATATATATATATATATATATATATATAATCTTAAAAAGTCATTTTCTTGTTATACGATAATAATAAAATTATTTCACTGATCTATTGTGATCAGCGAAATATCGAAAAAATATATTAAAATAAAAACAAATATATATATTTTAAAAAGTTTATACGCAGCCGTTTTTATTGAATTTTACATATATATATATATATATATATATATATATATATATATATATATATATATATATATATATATATATATATATATACATATATATATAACAAACTCCTATAAATTTAAACAGTCAGTCGGCAAATGTCGACAAGTCTAACGAGTCGGCAAATTTTAAAAAACGAGTACTTTTTTTTTATGTCCGCAAAATCGTATTGGCACCCCCCCCCCCCCCCACGTGATACTTACTAGCGCCGGCCCTGTAGGGACATACAATGGACAGTGTATGCTTATAGAAGCAAAGGGAAAAAAATCTATTGCAACGGCAGTTGTTAAGCTAAAGTTACATTTGACAATTTTAAAACAATATCTTTGTGATAATATGGAGGTAACTATCAATTGTTAATGGGACTATTGCGACCCTTGAAAATATTTAAAAAAAAAGACAATTTCTTGAACTTGAAGTAATTTTATTACATAGAACATACATAGGGTGTGTGAGATGACATCTTTTAAAAATGCAGTTTCAACTACAACCTGATATTTAGGCGTGACAGCACTTAACATAACTTTTTGAACTCACCAAATACTATAATTAAATTTCGATTTATAAAGACAATCTTCTGATTTATATTATTCATAATATCTACTTTTCAAAGCACGGTACTTCCTTAACATGAACAATGCTTCAAGTTCTTTTATAACATACTCTGCACGTTGAATTAATTTCTCTAGTTCAACTTGATCTGTGACATGCTTATTCTTTATAAATGCATTTTTAAGTTTTGGCTTGAAGTAATCAAAACCCAAGGGATAGTCTTTTCCATAGTAAAGCAACTAAAAAAAATTAATAACAACTTTATTATTATTTTTATGCGCGTGTGTGTCTATATATATATATATATATATATATATATATATATATATATATATATATATATATATATATATATATATATATATATATTAGGGGTATGACTAAAAAACATATTTCATTTTTTCGTAAATGGCATAGCGGCAAAAAATGAACTTTTACTTGTATTAACTTAAAATAATAATACTTTTTTCCAAATCGAAAAAAAACCTCCCCACCAGTGCAGATGAAAATTTGGTCCCAGCTGTCTAAAAATGCAAAAAATTTAAGTTTTTGCATTTATAGTAGGGGCAGGGTCACTTTTTCACAATTTCAAAAATACCATGAGAGTTATTTTCGTAGGTTGATCTATTTTTAGATTATGTTTTGTTTTTTGGTAAAAATGATGGGAAAAGTGATCTTAACCATTTGCAATCATGTGTGTTTGAGAGGTTGGGGGAGGGTTATTATGTACATTAAATATAAAACATTTTTGTAATTGTACATTTTTTATTTAAAGAAAGACTATTTTATAGTTTTTATCCAAGATTTTTTTATCAGCTGTTTTAAATTTTAAACAATTATAAGCTACAACCATTAAGTTTGCTTCTCCATCTACTTTAGCTTCTAAAAGTTTCAATGAGGTCTTGACTAGAGTTAGAAGCACGTTCTGCACTGCAATGTAGAACAGAAAGACCAGTGACAAATTTTTTAAAAATCTTTTATAACCTGGAAATAAGTATAATAATATATAGCGATATATACACATAGCAAAGCAACTAAAAAAAATTAATAACAACTTTATTATTATAGCCGCAATAAGTTTCAGTTTGATGAACTGGTTTTCAGCCATTCTATCTGAAGTAATGTCATTTTTAACAAATAACATTTTAGATAAAATAAAAAAAAATCAGTTTTCAGGTCCAAAAAATCTTTAATTGTTTTATAACTTGCAGACTTTTCTGTTTTTAGCTAATTCAAGAGCTAATTTATGAAATTACTTTACGGATGAATAAATTTAGGAACAATATACTTTTTAAATTTTCTAAAAGGATGGAGATACTGTCTATCTTATTATCCCCATTATTGCAAGTATCTAAACATTTTATTGTCTCCTCAAATTTTTTACTAACCAACCTTGTTTGTTTCCTAATGGACTGTTATAACCTTTAAATTTTTTTCTTACTTCACTTTCTATTTTGCAAAATTTTTTTGCGCGACATTTTTTGAACATACAACCCTTTCTGTTTCCTAATGGACTGTTATAACCTTTAAATTTTTTTCTTACTTCACTTTCTATTTTTCAAAAATTTTTTGCGCGACTTTCTTTGAACATGCAATCCTTTCTGATCATTGAGAAAATTTACATCTTCTTGTCTACTTTTTAAAACTTGTGTTTTATCTTTCAAGATGATGAGTTTTTTTATTTTTCATTAAATAAATCTTCCTCTTTTAAAACCACATTTTTGCCTTATGCTTTTTAAGTCAACATTCTTGCCTCTAAATGGAATATCAAAAGTAAAAGAATTTATGAAAAGATATTGCAACTAAAAACATTTGTATATTGATATTTTTATCATAAAAACATATTATTATATTATTAAGTCCAATTCAGTCCAATTTAAATTTGGACTGAATTGTAAAATTATAAGCATTTTACTATAATATAGTTAACATCTGATATATTAGTCAGTATTTTCTTCACCTAATAATGGTATATATAGTATGCACATGGGAAATTTTTTTTTGGGAGGTGGGTGGGTGAAAGGGGTCCCTCCCCTACATACGAACGCATACAAAGGGGAAGGGGGTGTTGAAGACAGTGAACACGAACGCGGTTTGACTATCTCTTTTAAACTTGATTTTTAACATTTAATTTTAATGTGTTTAACAAATCAGAAATGTGCTTTTTTTTCTGACTTCAGTCACAATTTTTTTTAATTTCTTTATAAATAATGAGGAGAGAAAAAAGAAATCAAGTTAATTTTGAAAAAATAAATAATGCGTTTGTACGCAAGGGAAGGGGGTGTCTTCAAAAGCATACAGGTTCGTAAAAGAGGGGAGGGGGAAGAGGGTTTCCTAAATTAGAGGTTTTACTGCGTATGTACTTTATGGATGCCCCCTTACAAAAAAATTAAAAATAACTTCACAAAATTTTTTTTTGATTCCTCCCCTTCTCCTTGCACTCTTAACAACCCATTGAAACGTTTAAAAACAAAAGAAGACGGAGAAGCAAACTTAATTGTTTTAGCTTATAATTGTTTAAAATTTAAAACAACTGATAAAAAATCTTGGATAAAAACTATAAAATAGTCTTTCTTTAAATAAAAAATGTACAATTACAAAAATGTTTTATATTTAATGTACATAATAACCCCCCCCAACCTCTCAAACACACATGATTGCAAATGGTTAAGATCAACTCTTCCCATCATTTTCACCAAAAAACAAAACATAATCTAAAAATAGATAGATCAAACTACGAAAATAACTCTCATGGTATTTTTAAAATTTTGTTAAGTGATCCTACCCCTACTCTAAATGCAAAAACTTAAATTTTTTTGCATTTTTAGACAGCTGGGACTAAATTTTCATCTGCACTGGTGGGGGAGTTTTTTTTTTTCACCCCCCATGGAAGACCTCTTCAGGACAGCCCTGCCCCTTCCCCTTTAAGAGTGGATAAGAGTGGATAGGGAGTGATTTCAAAAATTGACCAATTAGCCCACATAAATAAATATATACATATATATATATATATATATATATATATATATATATATATATATATATATATATATATATATATATATATATATATATATATATATATATATATATATATTAACATATTAAGAGCCTTTCTTCAATTAAAAATATGCAAGGTTATCACCGAGGCACAATACTTTTAGATTATAAAATTATATATTTACACATTATTTACAGATCTATAATTAAAAACTATATTTTCATATTTCATTAATAAAATAAATTAAACAATGCAAAATTTTATTTTTATTAAGTATATAAAATAACTTAAATTATAATAAAATATTTTTATATTATAATATGCAATTTTAAATTATATAAAGAGGTATTTAGAGATGCATTCTTAATGCCACATTTTGTTAAAAAAAAATTTTTGAAACCTTTATTTTATTAAATCTTGCTTGTAAATAAATAAAAACTGAAAAAATCAATTAAAAAAACAAAAGCCTTTGCCAAAATAACAAATACAACTTAGCATTTTATATATAAATAATGATAACACCAAATCGGTTTTGTTATTGTTTGGCACTGTACAATGGTGCTTAACATATATATTTTAGGCACCAAAATGAATAACATGTCCACTCACATTTACATGAAGTTAATGGAAAAGTAGCATGTAAATTTTTAATGCTTTCACAACCATGAAAACTTCAGTAATATTAATATCAACTCAGTAATATTAATATTAAAACTACCTTTTTAAATTTAACTAAAAGGCTTTACATAAATAAAGCTCACAAGGTTAAAGCATGGGAATTCAGTAGACCTGTTTCATAAAAGTTACTAAAAGATATAATTGAACTTTTGAAATCATTTTTGTAGGAACTAGCACAAAGTTCTTGAGAACTATCCAAAAAAAAGTTAACCTTTACCACCCAACATGTTTTACAAAAACATGTTGGGTGGTAAAGGCTAATGAAAAAACAGTTAAAACATGTTTTAACTGTTTTTTCATTAGCTAATGGAATGGTACCTTTAATATACTTCTGTAACATTTGTTGCCTGGTACGTACAAGTTTAAAAAGTATGATACCTCATTAAAGTGTGCCAAAAAAGATACTTGCCATATTGCAAAAACATGACAGTGCCAAAAAGATACTTGACATATTGCACTTTGTATGAGGCACAAATAACTAAATTAAGTCTATGACTGTTGCAATGAGCATATGCAGCTTTTTCATTCAGATTTAAAATACAAGAAGACAAACCATCAACTGCTCTAGAATTATCATATCAATAAACTCTGCAGTTTATGATATATAAAAAGGAATCTGAAATACTTTTTACCAAAAAATAAATTAATCCTTACTAGTAACACCATTTGTGCAATCTAAGAAACTGATAAATTCTCTTATTGAACTTTGAACCAACAAACCATATAATTAATAATAGTTGTTCTTTACTTTAACTGTCAGAAGCTTCATCAGCAAAAATAGAAAAATGTTTTCAATTTTAAAACTATTTTGTCATTAGTAACTTTTCCAAAACACTTTTTTACCAAATGATATAGTGTCTTAGATATGTAAGAAGTATTTTTTTTTTTTGATAATATCTAAGTTAATCTTGAAGAATTTTATCACCAGCATAAACACGGAAATGTTTAAATATTGAAAACTAAACTAAATAAAAAATCCAATTATAGAAAAAAATAATGTTAGGTACATAAATTTAAATGGTATAAGAGCTGAAATGAAAATTCAAGTAACATCGTTCATTGTTTTATTTTGACACATATTAACTATTAAAATATATTTCACCTCCTGATTATCGCAAAACAATAGATTTTGACTAAGATTTTACTTAGGGTGTACTATTGTGGGTACGTCCAAAAATTGTTATAAGTAAAGAAACTAATATTTTGCATTTATAATAAAAAAAAATAAAAATTTAAAAACTTTTTTTATTGTTTAATAAATGTCCGTTGAGCCTTCTAATTAAATATTGTTTATTTATTATTACTTTAACCTCCAGTTAAAAAAGACTTTTTTATTTAAACTTGAAAAACCGCTCTAAACAAAAAGCAACTTTATTTACTCTAAAACAAGAAGCAAAATTTATGTATATATGTATGTATATATGTATGTATGTATGTATGTATGTATGTATGTATGTATGTATGTATGTATGTATGTATGTATGTATGTATGTATGTATGTATTTATGTATGCATGTATGTATGTATAAACTGGCTTCCAAAAAATTATATGATGCCGTTTTTATTATTAAACCTACTTGATATTAAGGTTAGATATAACCTCTTCGCAAAATCTTGTTATGGGTAAACAGAAAAATATCAAATTAAATCACCTACATAATCAAGCTTTAAAAAATTATGTTGTAATATAAAAATTATGGTATTTTATACTACCTGTCCTAGACTAAACGAGGATAGGTTGAGTGGTGGTGGTGGGTAAATACATATATATATATATTTTTTCATGATTGGACCACTCCATAACTTCCCTTTGCATTTTTTTGCAATTCATTTGGGTGGACTAACTCATTATGCAAATTAGACTTTTTTAAATTTTTGTTGTTGTTTGAAACCGAACGAAAGAAATGTAAATACAATAATTATAATTTGTTACATTATTTGAGCAATAAAGATCAAAAGAATAAAGAAATAAATATATTTTTTAAGTTTTTTTGTACTATTATTGCATTCAATTTAGTAAAACACTTATGTTAAAAAATTAAAAAACCATATAATTAATTTCTGAAAATATTAGTTCCTTACCTAATCAGATTTTTTTGTTGCAATTTTTTCTTTCCTTTTTTTGTTCAATACAAAAAAGAAAAAACTTTGTTTTTATATTTGTTCGATACTTTGATTTTTTCTCCTTATTTCTTGATTTATTAATCAATTTCTATTAAGAAACATTTAAATGTAGTAACCTTGTGAAATAAATTAAGATTTGTAACAAAAAACAGCATTACAAACATTAAAAATGTATACTTAAACTAGTTTTATAGTCTACTGCAATTGTTTACTTTTTCAAGTTTATTCACTAACTGCAACAAATTGTAAGTAAGATTTTCTTTAACCTTTTCTATAAGAAATAGGTCTGCTTTATCTCAAGAAATAGATAAGCTTCATCTAATCTTTTGATGGCATTTTAATATATTATAACTTTCTTTTTATTTAATTAGTTACTGAAAAAATATTAACTAAAATCAAACTTTATCACATATAGAAAGTAAAATAATAAAAGTTTTCTTTTAAGTTATATTTAGTTTTCTGAACTGTATGTATCTTTATATATATATGTATCTTTATACATGTGTATGTACTTTTATGTACGTGTACTTTTATGTTAGACATGACATAAAACAAATAAAATATGACAAATGTTACAACGATAGGAATGTGGTTTAAAAAATTCGTTTTTTTTTAATTATTTAATCTTCATCACTTAATAATGAAAAAAATAATAATGGAAAAAAATATGCTTTACATTATATTTATATTTAAATAAATTTAATGTTAAGCATAACTTCTACTAGATCAAACAACAACAAAATTAAAAAAAAAAATTACGTAATGTAAATGCTGCCTGTGTTATGAAATATTTTAAACAAATATAAGGCTGTTCACTTAAAATCTTCAGCTGTATATAAAATTTACAAACTTGTAAAAACCTTTAATGTTGAACTTCCTATAAAAGTTTAAAAAGAAAATAATAAAAATTTTTACAACAAAAAAACTATTTTAAGCAATCACAAGATAGAACTTGATTCTTATGGAAAACAAAAAAGTGAAATGAGAAAATAATTGTTCTTTATGTCAATTGTGTCACGCCCCTATTATAACAAGTGAGCTTCATATAAAAGAAGTAATTTCTCATTAGATTTAAAATAAAAATAACTTAAAAGGTTCATTTTTATAAATATGTAAATTAGTTTTAAATCTTAGATTAATAATTCTTCCTATGAACTATGAATAAGAATAAACTATAAACAATGAAGCTGTTGTTTTTCCATCACATTCATTACATAATAGAAAACAAACATTACAAAATTACATAACATTGATGTTTTAATGTTCCATATTTTTCCGGATGGTGTGGTAAAATGGTTGACAAACTGAAGATACATAGTGCATAACTTACAACATTTTGATGCAAAATTTAAAACCTTACATCCATCATTTATGAAAGCTGGTTCTCTATTAAAACTTGATGTACTAATGGTTCTCAAAATATATTTAGATTGGCTCTGTGATAAAACAATAAAGATGTTTTCAAAAACTGATTTCAAACTATTGTCTAAAATAGATAATTTCATAATCCAGTTAAACTACTAATCAAGTTAAAAAAAAATAATATTTGGAAATTTTTTAATTACATTTTGTAATTAAAAAACATATTATTTGGTTAGAAGCAAAAACAATAGGGCACTTTACTAAAGTAAAAAGTACATTTTTATCCTTTGTATTTTTATGTTGATGGCCTTGATATTTGAAGCTTAGGCTTTCAAATTCACACGGCTATTTATAAACAGACACACATTAGTAAATTGTATAAACAAATTTTACATTGTATACTAAGTATAAAACCTTGATACCTGCCTGTATAGCTGCAAAACTTTTGCTTTAGTAGGATTGATCATTTTCCTTAATTGAACATCATACAAATCATATTTATTTTATATATGAACTGAAAAAAATGAAAACGCACATATTATTTGCTAACATATAAAAATGAAAACCCACATATTATTTGCTAACATATAAAAATGAAAACCCACATATTATTTGCTAACATATAAAGAAAGTTAAGCAACTGCAAAAATAGGGATTTATCATAGTTTGATTCACAATTTATTGAGTATTTTTACATTTATTTAGTATATTATTATAATTAAAAAATTTATTGAGTATATACTAAAATTAAAAAAATTAGTGAGTATATTAAAATGCTGCAAAAAAGAAGTAAAATACCTTTATTAGAAATATGAAATTCAAAATAGAAAAAAATATACAACTAAAATATCAAAATAAAAAATTCAACTAATCATAAAAACTATTTTATGATTAGTTGAATTTTTAACATATTTAAAATAAACTATAACATATTTACTTTTTTAAAATAACATGGAAAAGTCTTTAAAAGTATAGTAACATGGAAAAGTTTTTATAACAATAAGCAAAATAAAATATTAAATATTTTGTTTTGTTTGTTGCTTTTTACAAAACAATATTTTAAAACTAAATACTGCACTTTTAGGCAAATCTTTTTAAATTTCAGTTTATCTGACATTTTAAAGAAAATTTCAAATATCCAATTTTGTGCTGCAAAATAAAAAATGTTTTTATTTTTAATCAATCTTATTAATTTTTGATCTATAAATGTTGTGCCAGATTTTAACAAAACATAAAATACAAAAAATTTGGATATGCACATTTTAATTTCTTTTCTTTTTTTAACATTAAATTAAATGAGTTTCTTTTTGAAGTAAAAATTTGTTTTAAAAATCAATTATCATTATTAGAAAAATGCCATATATATAAGAAAAAATAATATAATCAGGTTTAAATAACATTTTAATCTATTTTTTTCAAAGGAAAGTAATTTTTAGCAGGAGTTAAATCTTGTTTTAATCGCGAGTAGTTTTGCTAACCAACTTTTATGCAGATGAAGTCAAGCAACTCTTTAGCATCACAACATTGTATAATAGGAACAGTAATGTAGAAAATCACTAACATATTGATATTGTAATTTAACGTTCTTTTATGTTATAAAAGAAAATCATTTATTACTAATCACTATGACAACTTACCAAATACTGGGATTTATTTTCTACCCTAACAAACACTTAGCACTATAAATCTAAATTATTGGTTTTGCCTAGAACAAATCAATTTAGTTCATAGCCAAGATTTTGTTAGTATCTACATATATTGGCCCATATGTAGATACTAACAATAAAAAGCTAATCAACTGTAAAAAAAAACAAGAAATTGCAAACTTGCAAAAAAAAAAGAGAATAACATAATTTTTGTTTAAAAAACATAACTATATACAACTTATATAAATTAAGAGATATTTCCATTAGTTTTAAGGATTGAGATTAGTTTAAGGGCTTTCTCAGTTTTAAAGAAAGATATATTAACTTTCCGAACTGACTTGAATAATCTGCTCCAAGATTTCTTCAATAATTTTATCATCAATATCTTTGACATCATTTGGAACTTTAAAATCATTCAATAAAGTTTTAAAACAATTATAAACTTTTTTTTTAAGATTACGAAGTCTTTGGCTTCTTGTGGCTAATGTTACTCCAAGACTTTCAATGCTTTGAGATATCATATCTTCAATGATGTCTTCATCAATGCCTTCAAGTAATTTTTCCGGTATTTGAAATAATCTTTTTGTTAGTTGTTCATCTATAGAACTTTTGCATACAATCTTTGTGGGGTGGGGAGCAGTATCATCGTCACTGTCTGAAAGTGCTATCGGCATTCTTTTTGTTCCTATACTGTAATAGAAAATAAAATCGAATAAATGACTTGAATAAATTAATGATTTAGAATTAAAAAAAAAAAATTGTATTACTAAATTACAGCTCACCTTTCAAATAGATTAACATTTCAAATAAAGGAGAATATTTTAAGAAATATTAAAAAAACCTTCTGAATTAATAAAAATTCATATTAACTAAAGTTTAATATGAAATTTTATATAAATTTTTAATTCGAAGAAAAAACGTTTTGAAATTTATTTTAAAAACATTTCTTTTTTCATGAAATGTTTTTTAAATAATAATAAAACTATGTTTCAGTTAATATTAATTTAATGTAGAAGTAATAGAGCAGATAACTAGAATGTTCCAATTACACAAAATGTTTTTATATTGTTATAAATCAAGTATCATGTATGGTCAGCAGTTTTAATTTAAACTTTTTTCAAAAAGTATTACAGAGACAAAATCTTTTTGTTTTCAATTTCTTAAACAATTTTAAATTAACCTGTTTTTAAAGTAACTCACAGCAAGTACAGTAGAGATGTTGCATACATATATTGCAATATATCAAGATACACAAAAATGAGCAATGAGCAAGAACTTAATAACAAACTAAAAGAAGAATGAGAGGATCAAAATCAATCTTATTGATTGTCAGAAAATAAATTTTTCTCAAGATAAAATATTTGTAATATTATGTTAATTAAAAAAAAAGTGCTTGCTAATCATACTAGAATCTAATGAAGATGGGTCAGAGTTTCAAAGTTTGGATTAAAAATGATAACGTATATAAATACTCTGTGGTATAACAAACAACTTCAGCATTTTGGCATGCACCTTTGCAAAAATGAACAAAATATCTCAGCCTTAGCTAAAATTACCTTAATAATGATTCTTGTTTAACTTCTAAAGATTTCTCTTCTCTTTTAACATCATGCTATAACAAAATTGTTTAAAATGTTAAAAACCCTATACTTTAAATTTATACTACTTTAAAATAGTCAAGTAATAAAATTTTTTCATTAAAATACTTAAATATAAAACTCTTTCATTAAAATACCTAAGTATAAAATTTTCAACTAAAATGTACTATAAATGTATTTAATTACATAATAATTCTTAATTAATAAAAATATTAAATATTTAACTTTTAAACAAAATTCTTTATTTATTTAAGGAAAAAAAAGAAAGACATACAGCTATAGATAAACTTTTTTGATTGGGTGAACCAACCAGAGAAGCTATAGAACAGATAATTGGAAAGCCATTTCTTAAAGAAGGATAAACCAAAGCTGTGTTTGCCTTGGGAGGCTGTTGATTTATGTTAAAAGATGAAACAGTTGAACTTGGTAAATTTGATACAGGTTTGCTCAATAAAGGTACATAATTTTGAAGAACTTCATTTTGGGTACTTTGTTTTTTTCTTAATGATTCGTTTTCTTGACTTTTTTTTTGAAAATCTTCTTCACCTCGTTCTTGAAATCGTTTTACTGTATCAGTTGTACTATATCTAAAATTAAATCATTTTAATTTAAAGACTACTAAAATGAAATAAGTGTAAAATTCAATACTAAAATTTTTGTTAAAACTAAACATTTTCTTGCATTAAAAAAAAAGAATTTAAAACTTAAAAATTTAAAAATAAATTATATTAAAAATAACAAAAACTCAATAGAGCTTTTTTCTAAAATATTTTTTTGCATCTGCACTCAGCTTATTCTGATTCATCACAAGGCAGTTTTGACCTTGATTTAATTTTTCTTAAAATTGTTTATCTATCTATTAGCACTTTTTAATCAAATCCAAAATATTTCTTTTGACAACTAAAAGATATATTGGTCTTGTCATTTACCAGCTTATTTTTGAGCTGCAATAACCAAAAAAAATATATTTTTATATGTAGCAATATTAAAACTTAAAAAAAAACAAATGAAAAAATTCTGGTCTCTTTTATGAGCTATATTCATACGGTGCAGCAATAATAGTTTTTAAAAAATTAATAAATTACTTATTATCAATCAACCATTCATGATTTCTCCTTTGCAACGTCGTAACAACTACTTGCTGAAAAGTTTGAACTCAAAAACTAATAAATTTCAACTGTTATTAAAATAATTAGGCTAGTTTAGGCTAAAATCTTCTCGATATCTCGAACCTTAATATCTCGAACTTTTTGGTATTACGAACAATATTTTCGGCCCACAGGGCAATTTTCTCTCGTTATCTCGAACTTTTCAACATTTTTTTTTTCAAAAATGTTTTAATAAAATTTAATTTTTTTTTAATTCCAATTTTCGAAAAAAAAAATTTTTTAATTCGATTTTTAAATTCGATTTTTTTTAAGAATCGAATTTCTGAAAAGTTTTCCTTTAATATATTAATTTATTCTTTTTGTCAAACACAACAACATGCCGCTTGTTAAACGAAAACTCACAAACAAATCTTTTTACCTAGAGACAGGGATGTCTAACAAAGAGGTTGCCAAAAAGTATGGAGTCCCAAAAAACACATTATCAACCTGGATTAAAAATAAAACCAAGTTATTAATCTCACTGGAAAAAAATGGCACAAAATCTAAACAGAAGAAACTTCGTAGTGGTAATTTCAAAAATGTAGACAAGGCCATATACATGTGGTTCGTTGCAAAAAGAAGTCAACAAGCACCAATTGATGGTACCATACTAAAAGAAAAGGCACTAAAATTCGCAGAAGCATTAGGAGAGTTGAATTTTAAAGCATCTGATTGTTGGTTTCATAATTGGAAAGAAAGGTCAGTTAAATTTTGTCGAATCTTGTTCAATTTTAATATAAATAAATAACATGTATCTGTTTATATTTAATTTATTTAGTTTTTTAAACGTGTAATTAAAATTCAATTATTCTGTTCCTATTTTTAGGAACGGCATCAACTTCAAAATAATCTCAGGTGAAAGTGCCGCCGTGACGAATAATATGACTGCTTCGTGGAATGAAACTACACTTCCAACATTGCTTTAGAATTACAAACTTGAAAACATTTTCAATGCCGATGAGTTTGGACTATTTTACCAGTGCCTACCAAACAAAACATACCATTTATCACGAGAAAAATGTTTTGGGGAAAAAAAATAGTAAAGTCAGACTAATAGGCATAGCAGCAGGGAGCTCAATGGGAGAAAAATTATCTATGTTTGTTATTGAAAAATCTAAAAACCCACGGTGTTTTAAGCACATTAAACAACTTCCTTGCACATATAAAAATCAGCTAAAAAGTTGGATGACCGGAGACCTTTTTACAGAATGGGTAATGAAATTTGACTCATTTTTTCATGCTCAAGACAGGAAAGTAGCACTCCTGGTGAATAACTGTTCTGCTCACCCACACATTGAAGGGCTAAGCAACATCAACCTAATATTTTTCCCCCCTAACACCACATCTGTCCTTCAGCCCATGGATCAAGGCGTAATACGAAGTCTTAAAGCTCATTATCGTCACAAAATTGTGCGTTTGTGTATCAAGGCTGTAGATAATAACAAACCCATGCCAAAAATTTCTATACTTCAAGCAATGAAAGATCTTGTTTCTTCGTGGAATGCTGTGTCGAAGGAGACTGTCATTAACTGCTTTAAAAAAGTTGGTATAACCAAACAAACAAGAGTATTGAAGAAGCTGATGATCATCCTTTTAAATTTTTGACAGAAGAACTTAACCGTTTGCGAGAGTTAGATCCTCGTGCCGTCCAAGAAGATCTCTTAGCGGAATCTTACATCAGTTTAGATTGTGATTTTAAACCCTAATTTTGAAAACGACGATAATGAAGTTGAAGATAACGTTGACGAAGCTATAGACGTCGAAGCCCCGCCACGCCCATTTGATATTCAATTAGAAATTGCTTTTGAAACAATTCAAAATGCTTCGCTATACAGCTCAAAATATGGAAATGAAATACAATCCCTAGCACTAAAACTTGAGGATTTAATGAAGATGGAAAAGATGGATAACTTAAAGCAATATCAGATAACAGATTTTTTCCAAAAGTTGTAGTTTTTGTTGTTAATGATTTTTTTCAGAAAAATAACTTGTTTTAATGAAAGTTGGGCAATTTTATTTATTTTCAACCCTTTTCTTGATATCTCGAACTCTCGATATCTCAAACTTTTTTCCCGGTCCCCTTAGATATCAAGAGTCAACTGTATATATATATATATATATATATATATATATATATATATATATATATATATATATATATATATATGTATATATATATATATATATAATATAGATATCAAGAGTCAACTGTATATATATATATATATATATATATATATATATATATATATATATATATATATATATAATATATAATATATAAAATATAAAATATATAATATATATATATATATATATATATAATATATATATATAATATATATATATATATATATATATATATATATATATATATATATATATATATATATATATATATATATATATATATATATATATATATATATATATATATATATATAATACTCTGATAGCAATACTTGCAGAACTACAAGTCGACTTTTTCTATTCCATTTGTAATTTTCTACTATAGAATCAGGTGGCTCCTTTTTCATCACTTTTCTAGAGTGATAAGATTGAGTATCGCCAGTTTATCCTCATAATTTTTATGCTTTATCTTGCTTATTATTCAATTTTACATTATTATCCCAAATAATTGTAGGAAAAATTAATAGAAAAGATTTATGGCTGGATAGCTCAGTTGGTAAGAGCATCGAACAAAAAGTTAAAACCTGGACTGTTGTAAGATATGAGTTCAAATCCTGCCACCGCCAACTCAACGCTTGAGTAGTACTTCGGTAAGCCAAAAATGTTGGTCAATAGCGGACGCTACTTTGGATTAGTCTTAATGACTATTTGTGGCTGTTCTTATGCTAAGCCAACAATATCTTCAGATATAAGAACATTGTATAGAAAAATTTAACATGAAAATTCAAAAAACAAAAGCAAAAATTGAAATATTGTTTTGGTTGCTTGCTGTTGAATGCGTTCAAGTGTTTTTATGTCACTTTTTAGGTGAGGAGACCAGGTTTGGATAGCATACTTAAGATGAGGTCTAATGTATGTTGTGTAGAGTACTCTCCATAACATTATTCTTCTAGTGTGAAATTATTTTTTTTAGCCTACCATGTACTTTATTTGATCTAGCTGCTGCAGCTTCTACTTGATGCTTAACCTTTAGGTTATTTGTTATTAGGGTACCTAAGTCACGTTTAATGTTTGTTTATCCAAGTTCTATTCAATTGTTGTCTATGTCAAGCATTGAGTAAAGGTGCACTGAATTATTTGTATAACCAGCATGCATGACTTTAAATTTTTCAAGATTGAAAAATAAGAGCCACTTCTTAGACCATTCGACTGTATGATCTATATCTAGTTGTAGTATTATTGCATCATCTTCTGTTTTGATGACCCCTAAGATCTCACCATCATTGGCGTAAATCTTTATATGATTCGCCATGATGTCTGGAAGGTTGTTTATATTTATCAGAAACAGAAGTAGACCTAACACTGAACCTTGTGGAACTCAGCTAGTAACATTTACCCATTTAGACATACTATTGCTAATAACCATCCTCTGTTTTTGTTTTTTTAAGCAAATTACTTTTATGTAGATCATCTATGCAGTCAGATTCATTGGTGATTAAAAAACCTAGTGTGCTTGATGGTCTTTCTTCTCTATTTTTGCGGTGAGTGATGAAAACGACCATTTGCATAAGAATGGCTTTGTTTAAACATTGCTGAAATTTAATGTCAGTTGGATGTTTGTTAGGATAGATGAGCAGCCTAGTGTTGATAAGCTTTGCTGAATCAATCCATTTGATCATTTGTTCTAGAACTCCCACGTCATTATCATATGGATGGTATATGCAGCCTAATAAGATAGATTCATTGACTACCGTTATCACTCGCCGCACTTGTTCGATATCTGTTGAGTTGAGTTGATTTAATCACTGGGATATTATTTTTTATGTAGATGGCTACACCACCTCCTCTGCTTTCCCAGTTTTTGATATGGAGTTGGTAGCCAGGAAGTCAAGTGTCTGAAAATTGATCAAACCAAGTCTTTTTTGAGAGGTTTTTTAAATTGCTAATGTTTGCTAGAGCTGCTTTTTTTACTTGTTTGACATTACAAATAGTTGCATCCAATTTTTGTTCAAGTGTCAAAATACTTTTGCCTAATAAATTTGGAGCAACAGGTTGAGGTATTGATGGGTCAGAAATTATTATATATCATTATCACGACTCACTTCAACTATTTTATTATTTGATAAACTAGTGCTAGCATCCTCTATGCACAACCTGCTATTTTTTGTTGTTGTTGCTTTTAATGTATGTTTGGATGGTAAGAGTAGTTTGGAGTTGATATTTGATTCCTGATTATAACTAATTGGGTTGTTTAAGAATTTAAATAGTCTAATTTAATTGGCATTTCTGCGTTCTTCAATTCTCTGCTGCACAGATTAAAGCAGTTTATTAGCTATAAAGTTTTCTTTCTCTGCCAAATCGTATAAGATAAATATCATTACACCTTCTGCGTCAAGTAGAGTAGCATTACTTCTACCAAGTCTTTCTATTCCAACTTTTATCGGTTGTAGAGAAATTGTTATATTGTTTGTAATTGCATATTCATCTTCGGATATATTCAGAACCCTTTTTTAAATCAATCATTGCTTTTAGTATACATGTTTTTACTTTAAGGAATCTTTCTAGCATTGCAACAAGACTATTCCATCTAGTTTTAACATCTTATATCAGCTTAAGTTCTTTATGAAACATAGATTTTACTTACATTTGTAAAACTTCATTTTGAAGAGGTGATTTGCAGAACATTCAAACCACTTTTCGAACCTTCTGATTTGTTAAGGCTATATTTACACTATTTTGTAAATCATCAATAAACATAACGCCAGTTGAGATGTATGACTCATTACAGTCAAATACATCAATTGATGTAATGAGTCATACATCAGAGATGTATGACTCATTACATCAAACTCATCGTAATCACTCTAATTTTCATCGGAATATTGAAACTGCAATTCAAATTTAATATATTTTGCTGAAGAGTCTGACTTTTTGTAAAGAACATCAAATATTTCCAAATGAAGTCCATTGGCATAACACAGCTGATGTTCAATACTACTTAGCTGTGTTATGCCCACTTAAAAGAAAATGGCGACCCGCTAGATATATTTTTTGTTATCACCCAAATCAGTTTGTTTAGCTAAATATTATTTTTATATCATACTCATAACATGGGATGGATTTTTTGGTAATAACATGCCTTTTTCAGACAATGATTTTTTAATGAATTCACTTTTTGTTATGGCATTTATTGAGAAGCCATCCTCCGTTACTAGCTTTGACACAATTTCCTCGATAACAAACAATGTGATTTTCTTTTGCACAATTTTAATTTCCAAAACAGTATCTTCAAGTAGGCGCTTCATATTTAAATCCAAATCTTTATGTGCATTTTTTAAATGACATAGGAGCCCACTTGTCAAAAATCAATGGCACATTATCTTTACATTGAACTTTTTGCAAATTGCAGATTCGCCAGATTTTTTTTTACAAAAATACTGCCATGCTTTCGATCCATTTACAATTGACATGGTATAACTAAATTGAACTGTAAAACAACTAAAAGTAAAGTTAAAAATATTTCTTACATATGCATATTATCTTACATATCACTTTAAATGTCTTTGAATATTTCAATAATTCAATACAGAAAAAGTTTTCAATAATTTAGAAGTTTAATAATCAAACTTACTGTTTTCGTCAAAAAAAAAGACCTAGCGTCTCTTATGCCATCTACTAAAATTTATCATCGTGTTACTTGTCATTCAATTAAGTCTCATCCCTTTACTGTGACTATTCCTAAATACTCCAAAAATTCTTATTTATTTAACTATTTTCCTCGAACATCACTTCTTTGGAATTGGCTCACTTCATCTTGTTTTCCTGATACATATAATTTGCAATTTTTTAAATCACCTGTTAATGGTTATCTTAACCTTTTAAACTTCATCTTTTCTATTCCAGTAACTTCAAACTCTAATATTAGTTGCTGGCAACCTTGTTGGAAATGAATATATTTTTAAAAAAAGTATGTATTTATACTTGCACATTGATCAAAATATAATCATGGAGAAAATACTTATATATCAGAAGTGTGTTTTTCAAAACAAAAAAAAATCTTTTACAAAACTGGGTGATAGAATGAAAAAAATAAGAGTAACAAATTTACTAATTAAATAAACAATACAAGTATTGCTCGTGTTGGAATTCCACTTTTTACACACCATTTGAAAACACTTTTTACATACCATTTGAAAATACTTTTTACATACCAATTGAAAACAATAGACACCTTTGACATCAATTAAAAATCAATTAAAGGTGACTCAATTACTTTAATGCATTCTCTTACACTTAGTAAAAAGTTAATGAGTAAAAAAGGATTTTTTCTTTTCTTTAAAAGGCACTTATTTTTAAACCACCAACAGTTTAGTTGATGTTAGTCATGTCTAGATGGAAAAGGCACTCAATAAAAAGAACATGATAATTGATTCTGCTTTGAATATAATTAAAGGTTCCATATATTTCAGTAGATAGGGATTAGTACCAAATGTGTAATTGAGCTAAGTTAGTTTGTTTTGGTTTGCACTATACAGTCTTCATAAACATTCTTTTAGTTGTTTTGCCAATAATATTGTTTTTAACACATAGATATAGTTTTAATCTAATCATCTGAAACTAAAATACCATCAAAATAGTAAAAACATGACAAAATAACTCACCAAATGTATCAGGATTGTTACCATGTTTTAATAAGGAAACAAAAACTAATCATGATTTGATAGATCTTAATACCCCAATTGAACTAAATGTTGTCTATATAGCAAAAACTGCAATAGTGTTAAAACTTTTATTCAAGAGTTAGGTTTATATTAAATTTCTGTTGAGAATGAAGGAACATCTACAACAGGGTTAAAAATTTAAAAAAATAAATAATTTCGACCATATAAAATCTATGTAGTACTCCTATTCACCAAAATAGCATTTACTATTACTTTCTTGTAATATAATCAATGTAATATTTCATGTGGTTTTTAGTCAACATAAAATTAAAATTGACAAATTCCAAGAGTTGTGTTATTATGCTAAACTTAATATCTTTACAAATATGCCATAAGGCACAAAATAACAAATATGTCATAAATAACATTAATCATTCTTAATAATGGTAACAGCCTTGGAAAACTATCTGAAGCCTTCAAATAAACAACAAAGATATAAGTAACTATTTTATCATATCAAGATTATTTAAATTTAAAATTTGACCAAGCACAAATTTTTGAATACTAAACTAATACAACCCTCTGAATTAGGAAAAACGAGGTCAGTAATAATTTGCCAC
>NC_061158.1:38266317-38268817 GCF_022113875.1 Hydra vulgaris | reverse complement strand
CTTAATGATAAGACTAAATCTGTCTTCTACTAGCCCCGGTCATGTAAATATTTTTTTAAAGTTATGACTGTAAATTTTTTTTATTTGCAAAAATTGTATAGAAAAAAAAAAAAAAGTTATGTAACAAAAGAATTGCATAAGTATTAAACTCATTCATCAAAAGTAATTAACAAAGGCAATTTTAAAAAACTGGTGGCACTCTTCCTAAGCGATTTTTCATAACATTTATAAAAGTTGTCAAATCCAAAACAGTTTTTTTTGCAAGACTAAGAATAACTTTAAGAAATTACTTTAGTATGACAAATTTATTAATAATATTAGTCATTTAAGAAAATCTTTTAGTTTGTCAAAAATTTACTTACAATTCTTATGTTAATGTGTATTTTCATTTATTTTATGTGCCTTATTTTCATTAGGTTGAATTTTTTATGTTGCAAAGTATTTACATTCAAATATTAAAAAAAAAATTTGATATAAAAACTGGAGGGAGAACAATTACAGGTATATGTGACAGTTTGTGACAGAAGGGAAGAGGTTAAAAATTGAAAAGTATAGGGTGACATACTTTATGGTCGGCCCTCTTAATTGCATTTACAAAGGATTTGTTTCATGAAAAAGCACCAGAAAAAATATAGTTTTAACTAACGTTACACAAATTCAAAATTAACTAATTAAAACTGTGCTTTAACTAAGCATCATTATTCAAAACTTTAAATGTAAAAACAATAAATATTCTTTCACATATATTATTAAAAAATTGAAGTAAATAAATTTTAACAAAAACAAAACTTAATCATGTTTTTGTTGACTTAGGTTATTTGAAAATTGCAAAAGTTCTTTTGTTATTTTCTTGAAATATATATATATATTTCATTAAATATAAAATCTGACCAACAACAATTTGAACATGAGAAACCGTGACTTTTGGAAGCATAAAAATGATTTTAATAAATTAATTTTAGTGCTAAAGGTATATTTTAAATAAACTTTCTTGTGTCTACATCAATATTAATTTGCTAAAAGTTGACAAAAATAAAAAATATAAATAAAATGTGGCAACACTGGTTTTTCCACTGAGGTCTTCATATATATTATATATATATATATATATATATATATATATATATATATATATATATATATATATATATATATATATATATATATATATATATATGCATATAAATATATTATTATACACACATATATATATATATATATATATATATATATATATATATATATATATATATATATATATATATACACACACATATATATATATATTTAAATAGTTTAGTTTAGAAAAACCAGCGGTCACAATTTTGAAATTTTTGAGTTATCATTTTTCAAACAAGCATATTTTATTTCATATTTTATTTTAATTACCAAGTGAAAAAACCAGTCCAGTCATTAAAAAAGAGGATAAAACCAAATGTGAACAAAAATTGTGACCGTTAAAAAATTTTTGGACTTGGAAAAGAATCCATTATAAAGGTGACGTCAAAATTAAAAAAATTTTTTGTTGTTATTTAATGGTCACAATTTTTGTAATTATATTATATTATATGCTGTGATGCCAGTGCCTATAATCCGGCGAAAATTTTAAATAAATTATTTAGTATTGAGAGAATTCGTATTATCTGATGTTTTAAATTAGTTTATATATATATATATTTACTCGTACAAGATGTCAACATTTAAATCATATATATATATATAAATATATATATATATATATATATATATATATATATATATATATATATATATATATACAAATATATATAAATATATATATATATATATATATTATATATATATATATATATATATATATATATATATATATATATATATATATATATATTATATATATATATATATACATATATATATATAAATATATATATATATTTTTATATATATATATATTTTTATATATATATATATACTAATATATATAAATAGGGGGGGGGGGAGTTGTATAATGTGCCTGTAATATACAAAATATATTATGCTATACGGATATATTATTTAGTTTTGTAGTATGTCAATAATGAACAAATCAATATATAATGAATCAGAATAATACAAACTACTTTATTATTTAAATGTTGTTGTTTTTTTATTTACACCAAACATAAGTCAGTAAATAGCAGGCAACTTGTCTTGTTTAAAGTTTGCTTATCTTTGAGTTTAAACAAAACTTATACAACGTTTTTCAAAAGTCAGTATTGTATTTAAAATAATCAAATTATTTTACATCATATTAGAATCAAACTCAAAATTTATGACACCCTAAAAATTTTTCTACTTTTCAAAAATATACTAATAGGAATTTTTTTCATATCAACTTGTGTTTAATTTTACTTTTCATATTTAGCAAAATGGTCTCCTTGTTTTATATAATTTTGTACTTTTGTTGATAATTTAAAAATAAATTTCATCAGAATGTTAACAGTGATACAGTGCAAAATAAAGTCTTAAACAAATAATT
>NC_061158.1:38262503-38265320 GCF_022113875.1 Hydra vulgaris | reverse complement strand
AAAATAAAGTCTTAAACAAATAATTCATTTTGAGGACTCCCAGTAGACAATAGTAGATTATATTTATATAGTCAATATCTGAAAGAATATGTAAAGTATGCAAAACAAATATTCAACAGATACTTATCTAGTGCATAACAGCTTAATGGAACCTGATTTAAAAATCCTTCTTTTATATCTTTATAAAAAACTAAAAAAAATTATTAGTCTCAATAACTAAAATTACTTTTCTGTCATCAAACTCTCAAGTCCATTAGGATTATTAAAACACTTTTCATTCCAATACTCATTCAATTTAACACCAAGTGCAGCCATAGTAGATCGGTAAAGTTGTGTGTAATCAAAATCTTGCTTATTATGGGTTGGCTGCAACCAGCTGCATTCAATAACACCAATTACACCAACACCGGCTTTGTTAGCCTAAATGAAATATTTTTAAAAAACTTTTTAATTGTTCACAATTAAAACAAAAAAATGATGACAATTATTAAATGTGTATAAACATTTTTTTATACAAAAATTGTATAATGTATAGCCTTTGACTGTGCACACTTAGAGCAGTTAAAAGGCCTTATTTTTTCCCTTGTTGATGCATTGAACTGTAAGCATTAACTTTATTCAAGTCAACTGAGTAATTATTATGCAGTTTTTTAATTAAAAATATTTGTAAACATTTAAATATACAGTTTCATGTTTTGAAAATTAATCAACAAATGCGACCAATAAAAGATAAATTAGAGAAACATTAAAATCTAGCAGAACTTTTAATAATCATTTAAATGATAGTGTCTATTGGCACGGCCGCCGTGTACAACTTCTAAAAAAGACTATTAGCTCGGCTGCCATATAAACAGTTAAGAAAAGGTGTTTGCACTGTCAAATTGGCAAAATTTGACCGTGTCAAAATTTGACAAATAGGACTGCGCTGTAACTTTAGAATTAATTAATTTACAAAACAAATTAAAAGCTGAAAAGGAAGATCTGAAAGAAAATGACAGCTTTGGTAATTATATAGAATTCTAAAAAAATTGTAAAAAAAAACGTGAAAAGAACAAGTAAAATTAAAAACTTATTATTAAAACCCACTGCTTTAATATGTTTTAAAAACACAAATTTTGCAATAAATTTTTTCTGATAATACTTTTTTATTTTGTTAACATTCGGCTGTATGTGTGTGTAAAATAAGAAAAAATATCCTGGAAGAGGCAAGACTTGAACCTCCGACCTTCAGTTTACAAAGTCCACGACTTTACCAAATAAGCTAAACGCACGTTTAAGTGTTTAAACAAGTATACTTATTTTATTATTATTATTATTAGTATTATTACTTATTTTATTATTATTATTATTATTAGTATTATTATTAGTATACTTATTTATAAATTTTAAATTCTTCTATCCATATAAACAATAAATTTAATTAAAATTAACTAAATTAATCAATTTATTGCATAACTAATTATTGAATATTGTATTGCCATCAAGCAAAAGTATGTATGCAAAATTTGAAGAAAATCTATCATCAGGAAGTGACTAAAAAATTGATTGCAAGATTTGGTTTTGCGGCCGTGCGAATAGTCTTTTTAGAATGGGAACACGGCGGCCATGCAAATAGCCTTTTTAGAATTGGAACACAGCGGCCATGCGAATAGCATCGGCCATTTTAAATAGACTCAAAAAAAACTTTGAAAACAAATTTCACAATATTTTTTTAGTATATACCCCTCTTTTTTTAGTATATACCTACCTTTTTTTAGTATATAACTCAACAAATCGATGTAGTAAAAAACTTAAAAATGGGACTCTTTAATCATAGAAATACATTCAGCATAAATATCTTCTTTGATGCAACTTAACAAATAATAATGAGTTATTCTATCAGTACACTGTGTGTATATATATATATATATATATATATATATATAATATATATATATATATATATATATATATATATATATATATATATATATATATATATATATATATATATATATATATATATATATATATATATATATATATCAGGGATGAACCCAGACATGTTTTAATACCGTTGAATCGGTATGGCGTCCAAAAAAATGCGCCCAAAAACTATTTTTCTTTTTAATAAAAAAAAATATGAACGGTTATTTATTTTGAATATAAAAAATGTTCTGTTCATTTTAGTTAGTTTATTTATTCTTCAGTATAATGCAGAAATAAAAATAACTACATATCATAACTAGTTTAATACTTCGATTTGCTTAATAATCGAGTGCAAATTTAAAAAAAACAATGACTTAAAACTTTTGAAACTTAATAGAAAGTTTTCCCTTGATACTCCCCCCCCTTCACCCTTACCTTAGTTACCGTGATTCATAATAAACCGACATCCCCAAAAAACCTCTGCGTTCAACACTGTATATATATATATAGATATATATATACACCTGAGACCGGGACCCAGCACCAAGTCCATTAAAAAAATTGGGAATAAAAAAAAATTTAATCAAATCACAAATAATTGAAACAACACTTTTTTTTTATATTTAATTTCATTTCTTTTATGAGTTTTTGTTTGTGAACAAATGAAAGATGTTATTAGCGCTCGAAATAAGTAAAAAGTAGACTATCAAATAATTTTTCCGACAAAAATTGATTGAAAACTTCATTTGCACCGAATTTAGATTTTTAAAAACAGCTAAAAAAGAAATTAAAACTCCCTAAAACTATGCAATATTTATTTGTTTTCAGCAGCCATGGCACAATGGTATATGGCTAGCCTCAACAAGAGGGAGCTATATACCAAGAAACAAGAGGGAACGCGCCCTCTCT
>NC_061158.1:38240003-38257503 GCF_022113875.1 Hydra vulgaris | reverse complement strand
TGCAATCGGAATTGATTTCAAACAAAAATTTTGATCAACAAAATGTACTGTGGCGCTGGTGTATGAATGCAAGGCTTGTGATGTCCATCCATCTGTGGTTAGATGACAAAATTCAGCTTGGTTTAAAAGATGCATTACTTTTACTTTAAAGCGTTTGATAAAGTTTGGCATGCTGGTCTCCTCCATAAGCTTTCTTCTTACGGTGTATCTGGAAACATCTTTAAGATTATTGAATCCTTTCTTTCCAATCGTAGTATAAAAGTTGTCCTTGATGGACAGCACTCTTCTTCTTATTCTGTAACCTCAGGGGTTCCCCAAGGTTCAATCCTTGGCCCTATACTCTTTTTAATTTACATTAACGATCTTCCAGATATTCTCACATCTAAGGTGGCATTGTTCGCTAATCATACTACCATTTATTCTTGTCACGATAAGAAGCCAACTCCCTCTGATTGCTTGCAGGGGGCATCTGAGCTTGAAAAGGATCTCACTTCTGCTTCAGCATGGAGCTCACAGTGGCTGGTGAACTTTAATTCAGATAAAACTCAATTTTTTTCGGCCATTCGTTATCGCAATAATTTAGACCTTCCTATATTTATGAACGGTAATGAACTCGATGAGTCTCCTACCCTTCATCTTCTAGGATTAACTCTTACTTCTGATCTTTCTTGGAAACCTTATATCAAATCCGTTGCAAAATTAGCATCTGCTAAAGTTGCTTCTCTTTATCGAGCTCGTCACTTTCTTACTCTGGATTCTATTCTCTATCTCTATAAATCTCAAATCTGGCCTTGTATGGAATACTGTTGCCATATCTGGGGCGGATCTTCTAATGATGCCCTTTCTCTTTTAGACAAGGTGCGAAAACGCATTGTAAACATAGTTGGACCTGCTTTTGCAGCCAACCTTCAACCTCTGTCACATCGTCGTAATGTTGCTTCTCTTTCTCTTTTCTACAAATACTATAATGGTCACTGCTCTAAAGAGCTAGCGTCTCTTGTGCCATCTACTAAAATTCATTCTCGTGTTACTCGTCATTCAATCAAGTCTCATCCTTTTTCTGTTACTGTTCCTAAGTGCTCCAAAAACTCTTATTCATCTAGTTTTTTTCCTTGAACATCAGTTCTTTGGAATTCACTTCCTTCATCTTGCTTTCCTGATTCATACAATTTGCAATCTTTTAAGTTGTCTGTCAATCGTTATCTTGCTCTACAATCTTCATCTTTTCTCTTCCAGTAACTTCCAACACTAATTAGTGGTTGCTTGCAGCCTTGTTAGTAGCGAAGATAATTAAAAAAAAAAAAAAAAATGATTCAAACTTAAGTGGCATTATTTCATAGGAAAACTTTTGTCTCGTTGGCAATTTGTACTTGTTATCAAACAAAGCTAGCATTTTAATAAAGTACTTATTATCAACAATCTACAGCGGTTGACCTGTTTGAAGAACAAAGTTACACATAGATTCCTCTAAATCTCTATATATCTGCAAACTTGAACAATATGAGTGAGAGTTTGCAAATGCAGCTTTGATAGATACATGAACAGTTGTTGTACTTGGAAGTTTAGACTCTTTAATATTAATCCAATGGTTACTGTACAAATGAATTTCCATTGAGCTTGTATTTTTATTGTATTTTAGCTCTTTGTTGCAAATTTCGTTTATTATTTACATGTTGTTATTGTAGAGTCATTGTTTTTCACAAAATAATTTCAGACTTTACTTTTATGAACGTTTTCAATTCGACATTTTATTTCTACCATAAAAAGAGAATAAGAATAAAATAGCTATTACAAATAAGTCAAAGAATTCACGGCTTTTAAGTGTGTTCAGATAAGAATTTCTTCATGCAGAAATAATGTCTTAAATTTGCATAAGTACCTATCATTATTATTATTAAAATTATTCTAATCGTTATTAATTTCTAAAAGAAGTTTAAAATGTCCATTATGAATTATTATTATATGTATCAATCAATAAAAAGAATTTAATTGAATTTATTGACTTATTGAATTTTAATTGAATTAAAACAAAGAGATTAAAAAAAAAAAGATTCTCTCTGTATCATTTATCAACAATTAAAGCAAAAAATTTGTAAGGCGTAATTTTTGTAGCGTATCAAGGTGGAGGCTGGTAGGGCCAAACTTTTTTGTGGATTTCAAATTTAGAAAACTTTGTATCTTTTTGGCATCGTTAACTGACACATTAAATATTTTTTTAAAGAATTAACTTTTTATAAAAAGTCATTATAACAAGAAAAAATAAACATTAATGTAGTGGCACAGCATACAGTAAGCTGTGAAACAGGAAATTAGGTTCAAAGTTCAGATATTTTGGTTAAATTAAAAACCCAGCTTTAAATAATGATCTTGTGCATGGCTCAATCTTTACAAATATTTTATCTTTATAAAATAATCTACTTATAAAGATATATCTTTACTAATTGGTCAGCATCATAATAAAATTAAATATTGAGAAAGTTGAATCAAACGAAGAGATAAAGATAAGAATTTTAGGACCCGACTAAATCGACTTTTAGTCGATTAGTAGAAAATCTCAAGTTGATTAAATCGACGACTAGATTTTTCAAAGTCGACTAATTTCGACTTTCAACTAGTCGACTTTTAGTCGATTTAGTTGAAGTTAATAAAAGTACTAATCTTACCCTTAGGTAGAAACTTTTAGTTTTTTTTTAAGAGTGTACTCTTGTTTTAAATGTAAAACATTTAAAAAAATGATCCTTATGAATATATTAAAGATTAAAATTGTCTAGATAATAAATTACAGGCAGAGAAAGTTTGCCAAAGTAAAAACTTCTATACTTTAAGAGAGTGACAAAAGTGGAAGATTAAGCAAAAATTGTATGATCAAGTATTGATAGCTTTTTATCAATCATGGGTTTCCTTAATTGATGTCGAGTCACCATGCTGATATTGTTGATCACAAATCAAATTAGAAAATTAGTGTGCAGATAATTAAAATTAATTATTATCAATTAGATGATTAAAAATGAGTTACTGAGTAACTAAAATTGAAAAAATTAATTTTTTGTATTATTTCCTTATATAATTGAAGTAAAGAGTTAACAATAACTATTGCTACTTTTATTTCATCGTCGTTACTTTCACTTTGTCATCATCAAACAAAACAAAAAAATAAAAACCATAACTTTTTTAACATTTTTATTTTTATTTGTCTAGGCAAACTTTTTTTGTAACAAATTTGATAGAATTTTCAGAAAAGAAAACTTTTCCATCATTTCTATAGTAACATTTTAAGAAGCGTATTGTACTAATAGTGCAATTTCTATAATAACATTTTAAGAAGCATATTGCACTTATAGTGTTATCATTTCTATAGTAACATTTTAAAAGGCAAAAGCAGAGCTTGTGGACATTTCTTCCAAAACAAATTCTTTGGCCTAATAATTTATAGTTAACCTTAAAAAAAAGGCCAGAGAAAAACAATTGGCTTAAATGAATGAAATTTTCATGCTTATAGTGTTGATTGTGCCCTAACAGCAGTTTATGAACTTTTATACTAAAAATATACTTTTAAAAAAAATACTTTTATATTAAAAATATCATCTATTAAAAATTATCCATTTAGGGAGTAAAGTATTATATTCATACAAAAAAAAATGAAAGCAAATATATAAAATTACTTTTTAAAATCTTAATAAGAAACAGTCATTCTAATTAAAGAACACATTGTTATTCCAAATTGAAAAAAAACTTATATTTATTATTCCAAATTGAAAAAAAAACTTATATTTATTATTAAATTCATTCACTATTGACTACTTTTTTATACATATAAAGAATAAAAATATAATCAAATTTTTAAATTTAAAATAAAAGTATTGAAAATTCGAAACTTAAATTAAACAAATTTTATTGTTTGGAAGTAGCATTATTCTGGTTTTTATTTGAGCTAATTCAAGTCTCAGCTCTCGTATTTAATAAGTTGTTTTTTCTCAATAGAAATAATCAAAAGCCCGTATTCTTTGATGTTTGATTGTAAATAGTTTTTGATCAACTTAAGTTTAGAAAAAGATCTTTCACCTTGACAAACACTGGAACTGTTAGCAAGATTCTTAATGCGATACAAGTATTGGGAAATATTTCTTCAAGACCATACATGAATATAAATGTAAGAATTCAAATGTTAGAATATCTAGTGGATTTTTTTTATCAGTTTTAATGACAACAAACAAAGTTCAGTCACCAATTCTTCGCCAGAAATATCCTTTTTGTCTTGACCGGTTAAAATTTCTTCGAATAAATTACAATTATATGTCAATTATATCTTCACTCACATCTGAAATATTTGGAATTTAAATCTGAAACAGTTTTTATTTTAAATACCAAATATTTCCAAAAAATTCCAAAGACATGGTTGTTCGAAAGTCTTTCTGTAACTATCTTTCATATATTTAATGGCACAACTGAAAAGTATTTCTAAAATATTTTTCTCATATTTTCTATATAACCTCTCATAAAGTGTGTACATGAAATAAATGTGAAAGAATAAGTACGTCATTTTTTTAGTGGTTATATTAAAATATTTTTAATTGTTTTGTATTTTGTTTACAACGTGTTGTGGTTTCAAAAATATGTATTAGTTTTTTGATTTAACTTAAAATTAGTTTTAAAAATGACAAAAGAAGAAGACATAAGAAAAAAAAATATGCACAAATATTTGGAAAATCCCAATAGTAGCTACAATTCTATAGCAAAAGCGATGCAAATACACCCATACGCCCTTAGTCATGTATCCAATATTTTTCTCAAACAAAATTGATCAAAGGTAAATATGGTGGTGGAAGAAAGAAGGGTTTTAAAGATAAAAAACTAGTTAGAAAACTGGTTAACAGTTTTAAGACTAAATCAAGCCTTTCACTAAGCGAGCACGCTAACATTTATGGACTTTCTCATAGTTTCGTTGTAAAAGTTCGAAATAAACATGGTTTTCATTCTTTCAGAGCACAAAAAATGCCCAACCGATCTGAAACTCAACAAAAAAGTGCAAAAACCCGCTGCAGAAAGTTGTATGACAATTTTATTTCTAAAAATTTCTGTATTATTGAAGACGATGAAACTTATATCAAGTATGATCATCAGCAAATTCCTAGTGCCGTCTATTATATTGCCAAATGTAGAGGAAAACCAGATAAGAAATTTAAACACATAAAACATAACAAGTTTGCTAAAAAAGTCTTGATGTAGCAAGCTATTTGCAGTTGTGGCAAAAAATCAGCACCTTATATTTCTCAGTTCACACTATCGGGTCAAATATATGTTAAAGAGTGTCTACAAAAATGCCTTTTACCTCTCATTAAATCACACGATAAGAGATCTGTGTTCTGGCCAGATTTAGCTTTAAATCATTATTGTAAACTAGCTTTGGAATGGTATAAAAATAATAATGTGAAAGTTGTGCCTAAAACAGAAAATCCTCCAAACTGCCCAGAATTAAGAGTTATTGAAAAGTACTGGACCATTATTAAACAAAAAAAGAGTAAGAGTCAAATGGCTTTGACTCTTACTCTGTGCACAAGCTTATGGGTACCACCAAAGCAAAAGTTCGAAATTTTATTAGATTCCCACAGGAATAATTTGGTTTTTTTTTTATATTTGATCTTCTTATATTATTGTATTAAAGTTATTACTTGGTAGGAAATAAAAATTGAAGAGTGCTTTTTTTTAGTTGATTTTCTACTTTCACATTTATTTCATGTACACGTTTTATTTTCCATTGGAGGTTTATTTCCATTCAATGAAACCACAATTTTTTTTGTAACATATATTACATATATTACATCGAAAAAATCAGGAAATTTTCAAAAATTTACAAACTTGTGGCTTCATCAATAACAATAAAATTTAAGAAACTCTTTTGAATATTAACCACATGTTGTTACATTTTTCTTTGACTAGATAGAAGTTAATTGTTCCTGATGACAGGCATCTGGTCTGCAATCCACAATGGAATAGTATCAGCTTTCTAAATTTTTGAAATGATTTTCTCCCTAGTAGTAGGGGCCACTAACTGAATGATTTCTTCTTAGATATTTTTGTTTTAGTAATGCGTTTTGTTTGGATTTTTCCCTTGCTTTGGAAACATATTTCATGATTGTGTCAAATTCTGCCAAGTTCAACTATTTTCAGGAAATTTCCATTGTTTTCTTCATAGCATTTATCAGATAATTCTCTAAATGTCATGCTTTGTAATAACTATTTCTTAAATATTATGGTTTATGAGAGTCTGAGGTCAATCATAAATTTCTTGCCATGTAAAAGATAGTAAGTATCAACAACTTATTTCTTTTACTCATTTCCTAGAAATTCAATGATAATAAAAATTATTAAGTTTCTCTGTGCTATATAATATTTCTAATTAAAATCACATTAGACAACTTTTAATTCTTTCCTAATTATTGTATTGCATAAAGTACTAATGGTGCTATTGTTTCTATAGTAACATTTTAGTACTAATAGTGCTATAATTTAAGCTAAAGCTTAACATTTTGTATAGCAAATTTAGATAAAGTTTTTGATAATTTAAAACTAGGCTTTTTTAAATATTTTGTAAAGTTAATTAAATATGCATTTCTCATCCATTTTGTTTTTGAAACTTAGTTATAACCAACTCAAAACAAAACTAAATTTTTTTATGTGCTGTAAGTAAGTTTGAGCCTTGATGAGATAGTGCTATTGCTGGTTCTTTGACTAAATCTTTAAAAATATGCAGTTCTAAATCTGATATTGCAATTGCAAATAATATATGTAGATTTATGCAATTTTGGAGACTGCACTATGCAAAGTGCAATTTAAAAGAACTCTCTCCATTTGAAAAAAACATTTAACCAAATCATGAGTTTCATCTGTTAAACATGTTTCTTGTTTATATATGTTGTTCAGTCCGAAAGAGTTTTATCCTTAATGTCCAAATTTCAAATTTTTCATACTTTTGTGAAATTCATTGCTTTTAACAGGAGATATTTTGAAAATTTTTATTACTGTAAAATCTTTTCATTAAAACAGAAAATTATTGTTTTAGGTCTTCAACTTCACTTGGTTTCACATAAAGTATATCAAGTTAAAAAAAAATACTTGGAAAATGGAAAATAATAAACTAAAATTTAATCTACAACCAATACAGAGACATAACTTCAGTTTTGAGGCACCAAGGCAAGCAGATACAATGAGACCCCTACCCCTGGCCCTAAAACCCTAATTACGTCATAAACAATATCATGTAATAATTTTAAATTCATAATTTTTTGCAAGATTTTAAATGAGCAAATTTTCTATAGCTTTATCTAAATTAAGTGATTTTTAGTGATAAAATAGATAAATACTTAAATCTATTTGTTGCCATAGTAATTCTCAAATAGTTTTTAATTAAATTCATTTTAGAAAAGCTTCTTTCATTTGATGCTACTGATATTTGTAGAGTTAAATAAATCATTAAAACCGCAGCAATGTTTGAATAATCCAATGTTAATTCCCATTTTAAAATTACTTCCAATAATTAAATGTTAAATGTATTTATTAAAATTACTTCCAATAATGTTAAATGTATTTATTTTTCCCTGTAAATTTAGTTGTTGCTTTTTGTATATCTTACTATTAACTAATATATGAAACATATAATATAAGGCTTATTTTTTTAAGTAAGTTAGCATTTATTTTGCTTATTTATATTTGTCTAAAGAATTTGTTTTCTATCACTCTATCTGTGAACTTATGTCATTAAATTTGTGATTTCATTTGTTCTCACTCATCTTATCTCACCTGTTCATTTTCTCTTTTTTTTCTTTATTGTTAGCCTTACTCCTTTAATATTTTTGTTCAGATTCCGATTTTTTTAATATTGTTCTTGTGAATTTCTTTTTATTGTCTATTTTATTTGTTTATTTTATTAAGGTGCCACTGCATTGATTTGTTCTTAACTATATGAGTGACGCCCAACCTAATTTTGTAAATTATAATTCAATTTGTAATTCTTAATTTTATGGTTGAATACATGGATAAAAATTTGTTATGTTATTTTCTTAAATAATCTGCTTTGCATTGTATGTGCAAAGCAGATTATTTAAGAAAATAACATAACAATTTTATTTAATCATTTAATACTTTTTCATCACTCTTATACACAGTGATTTCCATCACTCTTACACACAGTGATTTTCATCACTCTTACAGTGATTTTTATCACTCTTACACACAGTGATTTTCATCACTCTTACACACAGTGATTTTCATCACTTTTACACATAGTGATTTTCATCACTCTTACACAGTGATTTTCATCATTCTTACACACAGTGATTTTCATCACTTTTACACATAGTGATTTTCATCACTCTTACACACAGTGATTTTCATCACTCTTACACACAGTGATTTTCATGACTCTTACACACAGTGATTTTCCCAATAAAGTTGCAGGTTTTCACAATTAGACTGCAGGGGTTGCATTTAGTAGTTTTACTTACTTTACATTTTAAGAAATAATCCTAAACAGAAGTATTGCTTTTAAATTCTTAAAATTGATGTGAAAATTGCATTTTAAAATTATTTGTAAAATATACAATACTGCAAAGTGTAACAATTAAACAAACTAGGCCATAATGGCACCTGGGTTTGTCATCAATCAAGAAAAAGTAAAAAATGTAAAAGAAACTAAATACCTAAACAAAAAAGATCTGGAAACCAAAACAAAAGTATGATTAGTAAGCGACTGGGGTTGATATTTGACCGGAGCCGGGATTGGGTTTGATAAAAGATAGCAGGGGCCAGGTTTGTAATTAGGACTGCATAAACATTCACATATCTTAAAAACATATTAATTTTATTTGAAATTCATGTTTTTATTTCTTTAATTTTATATATATACATAAAAATCAATAATTGTCATGATGATGATGATGATGATGAAGATGATCATCATCATCATGATCATCATCATCATGATCATCATCATCATGATCACCATCATCATGACAATTATCATCATGATCATCATCATTACCATCATCATCATCGTTTTAGCCTCTCCAATTTATGCTGTTTATCTAATATAAACAACCTTTAGCATCTTCTTTTTTTAACTGAAGCTTGTTTACACCATATGCACAGTTTTTATACTTAAATCTATTTCTCTTGAATTTGCTACTGTTATTAATACTGGAACCTAAGTCATCTGCATAATCATTACTCAACACCCTTATTACTCAACACAACTCTTGTTCAATACAATTGTTATTCCTATGATCTGTCTAGAATCATGACTTCTTTTTTGTCTTGTTAGTCACATTACACATCTGAATTTCTGAAATTGAAGCAGTGCCTTAACTGGAACACCAAGATTTATTTTAGAAATAAAATTTCTATTGGCTATATTACACATAGCAAAAATATTTTACTTTCTATGTTTTCAAAATGTTTTACTTTCTAGGTTTTGAGAGCTTTTAAAGTCATACCACAAAAACTACACATGTACCAACAATTTAAAGCTTTTTTCCATCATTTTCTTAAGGTGATCTAATTTGGTGTTCACACTATATTGATTGCATCAGGTAAACTATACTTCTATGACTTATACAGTTTTACTTGTTTAATGTGATGCAATTTAAAATGCAAGTAATAACATAAATTTATCTTATAAACTGCTGCAAGCATGATATCATAGTGATTTAAAATAATATAAAATTTCCTTTAACAGAACATAAAAGTTTTTCTTACATAATCAGTAATAAAATCAAAGGGTTGAAGAAATAATTTAGGTGCAGTTACAAAATAAATAGCTACAATGCTAAACCTCAAAAACATTACTTTAGTGATGTTTAATTAATAATATAAAAGAATTTCTATTTAATAGAATAAAAGAATGTCATAATAGTTAAAGCTTTTGTACAATTTATCATTTGTAGATTTTCATCAGTCAACTTTAATCCTATTATATGTTTTGAATGAGTTATTTTAATTGTCCCTGAAAATAACTGATTTCTGTTGATTTTAATGTGTATTTAAAAAAAACAAAAAAAAAAGCAAGCTGTTGCAATTAAGAAATCAAAGTTAGTTGCCTTGATTGGAAAAAAATGATGCCTTGAAAATTCGAATTAATTTTCAACAACAGAGCAATCAATTAAGTCAAATTATTATTAAAAATATAGTAAGGTTGTCTGTTTGTATTATCAAATTATAAATTATTTTTTATAGTTAAATCATTATTGCTTAAAAAATATTTATTCCTTATGTGCTCCATATTTAATAAGAGTAGAATTTAATTTTTTAAAAACCAAAAAATTAAAAAAAAACTGTACTCTAAGTGAATAATCTGAAGCAGGGATATGATCTTGTCTCTCTTCTCTTTTGTAACGGCCTTCAGCAGAGTTGCCATCGTCATCTGGAATTAAAACATCTGTAGGATCAGAAAGGTCAAATTCAGTATTAGAACTTTTACCTTTACGTAAATTAAATATTATGATTCTTGTTCCGGTTGAGGTAATATTTGTAAATTCATTTTCAATAGCTGAAAGTGAGTTAAGCACAGAATATTTGAGGATGGCAGGCAGTGAACAAATTTCTGCATTCTTTTCAGAGATACCTAAACAAAAATGTACAATACTTTTACAACAGAAAAATAATTACACAACAAGTTTACATATAATCAAAAATAACTTGAAAAAGTAAAGAAAAAAGAGTAAGTTGAAAAGTAAATAAATAATTTTGAGAAACTAAGTATAATTTACATAGTGAAGACCTAAGTTAAACTATATATATAAATATAAAACATATAAAAAGCTACATTCTGATCCATTCTCCCATGAAACAATAGGTACCATAATAGTATCTGCTTTAACTTTTTCTAAATACGTTTGTGATAGAAAAGCAATAGATCGTGATGATTTACACTTTGTTAAAACTAAAGCATCTTTTCCAAGTCTCATTGAACCAGATTTAAAACCATTTCCATAATGTCCAACAGGCATATGACCTTTGATTGTCACCTAACTCAAGAAATAATAAACTAAATTTAAAATTTTTAAAATGATAAATTAAATATATGTATTGAAGCTTAATTTAAAAAATATCGCCATAAGTAGAGGAAAGAAAAATAATGAATATAGCTTTTAAATAAAGATATACTATATAATAAAGAATATTGTATGTTATTGAATTATCAAAGAGATAATCTAAAACAGAAAAATAGGAGATCTTAAAATAAACTCAAAAAATTTACTCCTTATTTCTACCCAGAATATGAAATTGTGAAGCTCCTGTTTTGACACATTTAAATTTCATAAAGTTAACTTTATAAGTCCTTAAATTCTTTAAAAATTCTTATAACAAAATGTATGACATTTAAAATTGGGGATTTGAGACTTTAAATCTCTGATTTAACTTTATTATTCTCAACTACATTCCACAATATTCAATACTTAATTATAGAAAGGTGACTTATTTAAAAAAAAAGTACTCTGAAAAAATTTTAAATACAAGTAAAAACATTTTTATCAAATTAAAGCTTTCCTCTGTTTGAAATTTAATGCCTAATAATGCTAGATAGCAATTGTGTAATTTTAAAAATTCATTTTTATTTGCTCTTTAAATTTTTAAAAAAGGTGATAAAAATGCTTGAGATATACTCTAAAAAACTTGAAATAAAATCGGCAAAATAATCATGTTATTGAAGTTCTAAACAAAAAAAATTTAATAAATACAGCAAAAAGGAATACTTCATTGAAATTCATAAAATAATTAAAATAAAAATGGCACCCCTGACTTGGGGCTCTCTGTTAAGTAAAGGCTAGAGATGGTCTTGATAAAAATACTTATCTAGGGTAGACATTAAATGCATCCGACTACTGTCTTGTAGAAGGCCTCCTAGGTAAAGACTTAATCAGTGAACAGATTTTATATGTTGACCAGCTTCACACCCTTTCTTCATCTATTAGGCTGGTATAGATGTATATATAACACATTGTTTACAGTTTAGGATGTTTAATGCTGGATCTTCTTGACTCAATGCATGGGTTTTGCTTTCAAGTTTTATGACAATATTCTAATATCTCCTATTAAGGGTCTCTAATACTCAGTTTTATGGTTCTGAGGCCAGCTGGTAGTTAAACTACCCAAACTCTGTTGTAGCACTCAGAGAGGCTGATTCCATCAACAGCTGTAAAGAATCAGAGTACTAACAATGCCATGATGTGCATGTTCCTGTTTGTTATTTTGATGTCCTATTTGGAGGACTTTGAAAAGACTCGATGCTTGGCCTGGGCATTTACATTCACAAAAATTCACCTATTTGTTGGGAAATTAGGTTTCAATCCACAGACTATTCTTTTATTCGCTTTTGTTTAGCTTCACTTCACTCAATCAACTTCACTATGTTCTATATCACTCTCCTTCATCTGATTGCAAGACTGCACTCTTTTCAATGTTATTTCTGATCAAATTTTATTTGCCCTTCCTCTTTATTTTTCAGCAAATATCATGTTGTTAGTGACTTTAATGCTCATCACACTGAATGGCTTGGCTCTAATTTTAGCGACTCTGCCGACACTAAGGCCCACAACTGTTGGTTTTTTTTTTTAATTTCTAACACAAATAGTCACTTTCCAACTTGCTTTCCAGACAATCCGAATCATTTACCTTCTCTGACTTATTTCTAGATTTTAATCCTAGTCAGTGCTCAGTTTCTCCACATTCACCCTTACTGAAACTCTTTTCATGATTTTCTTTGAGATGGCCCTAGGGTAGAAATCTTTCGTCTTCCTGCTGACAAATATGCTTCGCTCTTTCTGTAACTTTTTGGATTCAGGCTATCATGAAATCTTTTACTACCTCTCTACAATTTCAAGTCAATTTCAGTTTCCTTGCTCTTCTTAATGGTTTTTCTATTGATGTGCTGCTGCATATTCCAATTGTAACTATTATTTCCATATCTATCACCAAAACAATTCTCCAGAAAACAGACATCTGTTTACTATTGCTAGAAACCATTGTAAAAAGGTTTTGTCTAATACCAAAGCTCGCTATTCTTAGGTCACAAAATCTAGTATTTATCACAAAAATTTAGGCTTCCAAGACTCATGGATAATCTTTAACAATGTGTCTATAATAAGAGCAAATCAGTTAATCTACCATGATGATGATCTTGCATGATTCAGATATTGTTACCACACCTAAAGACAATGCTGAATTGTTTTCAAGAACTTTCATTCGTATCACTCCAGCTTCTGTATCTGAAGTGATTTCCTGCTTAGATTCTTCTACAACTTGTGATCCAAAACTACCTAGACTTATTTTTATTTACTTAAACTCTATAATTATTTTAATTTACAAAAATCTTCCAGAATTTCTCACATCTATGGTGGTATTGTTTGCTGATGATACTAGTATTTATTATTGTTTTGATAAGAAGCCAACATTCTCTGATTGTTTGGAGGAGACATTTGAGCTTGAAAAGATAGATTAGAGTCAGTCCATAGTCAAAAATTATAAAACAAAAATGAAAAATAAAAATAAAAAGTTAGAAATATTACAACAATAAAAAAATAGTAATAATAAAAATCATGAAATTAACGCATACGGAGCAAAATAAAAACAAAATGCTTAAGAAAAATTAAACCAAACAAAACACACCACAACAAAAAAAAAATTCAAATATTGCAACAACAATCATCATAAGTTTAAAAATTTTAAAATAAAGTTTAACCTTTTCACAAAAGCCAAAGCTAAAAATAAGTTGAAAAATAGTGTAAGCACAACTTTAAAAATTGTATGCATATTTACATATAAATAAAATAAATAACATATCATATCATATATATATATATATATATATATATATATTTATATATATATATATATATATATATATATATATATATATATATATATATATATATATATATATATATATATATATATATCAGTGCTTATTATAGGAAAAATTTGGGCAGCGGTAACCTCCCCCCTTCTCGGAATATTTAGGGAAAATCAATATTTTGTTTTTATCAACAAAAAAAACAATATTTGCCATAACAAACATAAAAAAAAAATGTCCTCAAAATTTAAAACATTTTAGCCTTAATCTGATGGATATTATTAGCAGCATGAAAATCACTAGGTATTTAAATCTTGAAAATCTATTGCATTTATTTTCTAGTTTGTATAGTCATAGAATGAGCAAGTGTCCTTTTTAGGGTATTCAAATGAAAAGTTAAATTTTGAATTTAAAATTTTATTATATCTTTTATAAAAGGACTTTTTTAAAGGATACTTTTTAAACATCAGTACATTTTATAAATAATTTAATCTTCTGAAAAGAAAATTAACTTCTTGTGTCATAAATCAATGAACTTTTATTAGAAAACATTGAAAAACATGTTCAATTTCTCTTGGCTGTAAAAAAAAAACGGTCACCCCACAATGCAGATTATGTTTTGTCATTTATTTAATCTTGTTACTACTACTACTAATACGTGTGGCTTTCCTGCAAATCATTTAAAACTTGTATAGATTAAAAGTGTTTAGAACTTTAGAACATTTTGGAAAATAACAGAATATTTTAGAAGACTTTAGAACATTCTAAAAAAATTTAAAACATTCTGGAACAATTTAGAAAATTCTAGAACAATTTAAAATATTTTGAAACATTCTAGAACAATTTAGAACAATCTGGAATATTCTAGAACATTTTTAGACTATATACAGCTGCTCATCTAATTTTATAGTTATTACAGAAGCAACACTTGGCCTTGTACAAACTTAGCGATAGTAGCATTCGGAAGAACAAGGATGTCTGGACCAATAATCTGGTAAAATTTGAAGACTCTCATAAAAGAATAATGGTCCCTTTGGAAGAATATTCACTGGAAGAAAAGTGCAGAATACCTCCTCAAAAGCAAATTATCGAACGCTACCATTTCCTTGGACCAAAAATCAAAGGAAGAAAGGAGCGAATAGATGAAATTCCCAAAGAAGTCACCAAATTGTGGAAGAATAAACTGTATTTTCCTCATGTATCTGATAAGTTATACAAGCAAAGCTTGCTAAAATACTGAAATGCTGTGATGAATGTGTCAAGCGGGAAAGCTACGAACCCCTTGATAAAATTTTTGATATTACTGAAGTGGATGAAACATAGTTATCTTTCGAGGACAAGCAATTGTACCATCTCCAAGTGGAAAGCAAAGAAACAATGGGATCTCTACAGGCCAAACAGCCAGTAAAGAAACGATCCATTCCTCTAAAAGACAAAAACTTTCTAATGAGTCATTTAACTCATCATCTTACTATCCTGGTTTTAGTGATTCTGACTGAGGCTGACCACAGTGAATATGAAAACAATGAAGAAGAAGATGAGACAACTCCTACACCAAGCATAAAACATCATAAAAGCAAAATTGCAGTCAACTTGGTGACCTCCACCAGAGTATCAACAAACAAAGATGCTAATATATGCAAGCAATTGGTTTGTGAAGACATTGACATCCCAACTCCATGTCAATCAGCTATTTACAAGTCAACAATCAAGTTGAAGGAATAAATGATTGAAATGTTGCATATGGAAAGTTGGTCCTTACATTTTGATGGCAAGCACATCGACAGATTGGGATTATTAAGTATTCGTCCTTAAAAATAAAAGAAGAGAAATCAAATTAGATGTCCTTGGCTTGGTAGATGGCAGGGCTTTAACTATTGCTCAAGGAATTTCTAAAGTCCTTGATGAACCTATCAAATTCAATACAGATGATTGTTGCAGATACCACCACATTAACACTGGAAAAAAGGATGTTGTTGTTGTAATATTGCAACAAATGTTCACAGAGAAATGCATCAACAAACCTTAGTTTATCAGTTGGCAACACCATGCATTAGATAGAATCCTCCATTTGGTGATGGATGAAGAACTTGGAAGTAAAACACAATCGCCAAACATCGAATATACCTTTGTATCTCAACTGTTGAAGGAGTAAGAACAACTGAAAACACAGTTTGATAATCAAACAGAAGTAACTCTCATAACATCAGGCTGGAGAGATGATATGAAATTGTTTCATCTCACTTGAGTGTTCCGATTTTTTAAGGAAAAGGAACATTCTTGATTGATCAGAATTCAGAAAATACCCAACATCAGTAATGCGAGGTGGAACTCCAGAGCTATACTAGCAATCCTGGCCTATATTTTAATTCCTTCAACAAAGACAGTTCTGCAGATGTCGATTTATATCATATGGCTGGGCAGACCATTGGTTTACAGACCAACTGTACAACAAAAACGAAATCCATACAAAAAGGCTTTAAGTTCTTTGAAAAATCAATGGAAGCGAGAGCCATCCATACTACAGATACCCAGAAGTAATCAATGCCCAGAGCGCGCAATCAATATATATCTATATTATATCTTTTTGAATGCTAGGTGGTGCCATAATTAATATTTTTGTTTTCAATTGGTTTATACATAAGAATGGTTCACTTATGCATTTAGATATGTATTCAAGACATTAATTTAGATATGTATTCAAGACATTCATTTAGATATGTATTCAAGACATTCATTTAGATATGTATTCAAGACATTCATTTAGATATGTATTCAAGACATTCATTTAGATATGTATTCAAGACATTCATTTAGATATGTATTCAAGACATTCATTTAGATATGTATTCAAGACATTCATTTAGATATGTATTCAAGACATTCGTTTAGATATGTATTCAAGACATTCATTTAGATATGTATTCAAGACATTCATTTAGATATGTATTCAAGACATTCATTTAGATATGTATTCAAGACAATCATTTAGATATGTATTCAAGACATTTAGGTATTCAAGACATTTTGGTATATCTAGGACTAGTGCATTATATTGAGATGTAGGAAGGAATGTTTTAGAGTTTGATGATCATCTGAGTATCCAAAAGTTTTAACATTGATTATGTTCAGATATTTGTATAGTAGTCTCATAGAGATATCTATGAGTTTTGGACCCAGGGGTGTGCCTTGTGGTGCTCCATATTTTACATTTTGGTTCGTGGAATATGAGTTACCAATTTTAACTTTTTGAGTATGGTTAACTAAAAATGATTCAAACCACTTGTGAGCTGAGTCAATTATACCTATTTCACTGGTTAATGGTCAAAGTAGTTTTTGCTGATCAATAGTGTCGAAGGCAGCACTTAGATCAAGTAATGCGGTAGTGGTGTAGTGGTAAGAGCGCTCGTTTTGTAAGCGAGAGGTTCGGAGTTTGACTCCCACCATGTCCCTGGAAGTACCGTGCTCAACTTAATTTCTCCGTGCAGCGGTCTTGCTTGTCAAGGTTCGTGTTTCGGAGTTAAAGAGTTGAGAGAGGGTTGTACCACGATTTACAACAAAAAAAAAATTAAAAAATAAAAAAATAAAATGAGTAGCCTCCTCAACTGTAGTGACCCCCTCGGGCCTTGGGGAGGTGAATAATTAAAAAAAAAAAAA
>NC_061158.1:38137503-38235003 GCF_022113875.1 Hydra vulgaris | reverse complement strand
ACATCAAAATATTCATCTTTTTTTTTACACAAAACTTATGTTTCAGACGGGCTTTATTTCGCCCGTCTAAACTGATTTAGACGGGTGCGGAGACGGACACGGGCTATAGCCCGTCATTCCTGCCGAAGCCTGTATATATATATATATATATATATATATATATATATATATATATATATATATATATATATATATATATATATATACACACATATATATATATATATATATATATATATATATATATATATATATATATATATATATATTAACTACAAGGGATTTCAAAGCAGTACTCATATATTCTGAATACATTTATTTTCAAAATTTCAAAAGCACCAAAATTTTAATTTAGAGATACCTGATCATTTTGTATAATTTATTTATATCCATGCCACTGCCATTATCAGTAAAAGTTAAGGTAAGCTCATCTTTGAAATACTTAAAATCAATATATAACTGACTTGCTTTTACATCAGGGTCATACGCATTGTCTAAAAAAAAAATTAGCTTTTCTTTTTATGTATGTGTATATATAATTAATATATATATATATATATATATAATATATATATATATATATATATATATATATATATATATATATATATATATACTGAGGCATATTCGTTTAGACGCATCAATTTTTTTCTCTTTATCTTAATTTTTTTCTATGAATTGTCAACTGATATGCATGCAAGTTATTATCAAAATAATTGTTGTGTTGTGGGCTAACAAAAATCACAAAAAAAAGTTTTCTATGTGTCTTTATTAACATGAGAGTATGTTTGATATACAAAAGTATATTCTTTAATTGGAATATATCTATAGACGCAGTCATATTTTTGACATTAAAAGATGGAAATTAGTAATGCGTATGTCCTCCATTACACTGGATCACCTCATAAATTCTGCCTTTCATTGACTCCACTAGTCGTTGAAGTGTAGTTTGATCCAACTCGGACCATTTTTCAAGGATTTTAACTCAGTAACAGTTTTAAATTGGTGTCCAGCTGCTTTAGCGTCATAAAGTTTTCTTGCTAGCAGTCCCCACACATTCTCGATTGGATTTAAGTCCAGGCTACAAGCTGGCCATTCGAGAACCAGGATGTTGTGGTCTTTAAACCATTACATAGAATGCTAGGTGTGTGAATTGCAGCATTATTTTGCTGAAATATGGCATTATCGTCCATGTTTTCATCCATATAAGTTATGAGAACATCATCCAACATTTTTGTATATTTTATCGAGTTCATTTTAGGTAAACCACAACACAGAGTCAATTTTCCTGAATAAGAAAATCCACCCCAAACCATTAAACTTCCTCCACCATAATTTCGTTTTGTTTGTGGGTCATTTACTTCTTTTAGATCATGCCAATAACAACTGTAAGAGTCCGGACCATCTAAATTGAACTTTTTTTCATCTGAAAATATTACGTTTTGCCACTCATGAGTCCAATGCATATGGTTTTTAGCAAACTGTAATCTAGCAATTTTATGGTGTTTTTTTAACATTGGTTTTTGGTGTGGTTTGTTCCACTTTACGTTTGGTGTTGTACGTAGAATATGTGCAACATGTTTATTGGCGACAGGCAATAATAATTTATCCTTTACTTGCGTTGCATTCAATTTATTTTTAGTTGCTTCGAAGCGAATTCGATTAATTTGCCAAATTGTTAATACTTTGTTGTCGTTTGTTGCTTTTTTTACACCGTAATTGTCACTATTTGCAATGTAATTTCGTACAACATGGTCAGATCTTCCAATTTTTCTTGCTATTTCTCGTATAGAAAGTGTTGGTAATATTTCTGAGCCGCGATATAAATTAATTTGTATTTTTTCAGCATCTGTCAAATACTTTCCTTTAAGCATTTTGCAAAATGCATCAAAAATGATACTGGCAGAGGAAAAGATCAAATTACACTAAAATTTATCAATTTATTTGTGTAAAAGTGATTAAAAATCAATAACTACCGTTATTAACCTGATTGCGTCTATAGATATATTCCAATTAAAAAATGTGCTTTTGTATATCAAACTTACTCTCATGTTAATAAAGACACATAGAAAAATTTTTTTTGTGATTTTTATTAGTCCACAACACAACAATTATTTTGATAAAAACTTGCATGCATATCAGTTGACAATTCATAGAAAAAAATTAAGATAAAGAGGAAGAAATTGATGCGTCTAAACGAATATGCCTCAGTGTATATATATATATATATATATATATATATATATATATATATATATATATATATATATATATATATATATATATATTAGGGTAGGTCGATTTTAATTCCGCATATTGCATAATATTGCAGTAGTTGTAGACAGTTAAAATACGATTACTCTCAAAATTTGAGAGATTTTGGATAAAGAATCGCTTGCGGATTTAATTTTTAAGATTTGTTGGATTATGTAAAAAAACACCTTAAAAAGCGTTATATGCAAAACTTGACGTTTTAACTAAGTTCATATTTAAATGTTTTTCAATACAATTTGCTTTGCTGTATGATTTAAGTTTATAACAGTTTATAACAATTAAGCTAAATTTATATCAACTTGTTAACTATTTGAAGATTTAAATAGTGAAACTTTTATTCTTATATTTACATAAGAATATCCAAATAAACATTTTCACAAATTAAAAGATTTTGGCTATGGATATATATATTTTAGGAAAACATTTTCAATTAAAAAATATCATAATAAGAATGGGAATAATGCCTTTTTGAAATATAAGGTTTACGCATCTTCCTAATAAGTAGTTTAGTTAAAATGCAGCTGTGTCGATTCTTGAATCCATAAACATATTGGGATGCGTCCGACACAAGTTTTACCGCTCGCTCAACACTCTGGGAGTGAGATGGAAAGACGGGGATTTCAGGTTTAACATTATTGTCAATCGCATATTGGATTTGCTCAATTGAAAAATGTTGTGTTGTTGGGGGCTCCGTAAATTTAGTAATGCTGATGTCTACCAACTCATACCAATGATTAGCATTAAAATTAATTTCTGGAATTTTTTTCAAATTTACTTCCAAACTTTCGTTGTTTACTCTATAAATATAAATCAAATCCAATTACCACATTTAATGTATCATTTTTTTTCAAAACTTTATTTTAGTTTACTATAAAAAAAATACCTTTGCCTTAGACCCAGTAGGATTTGAAAACCAAAGTTTCGTATCTTGCTGTCATTATCTTTTAACATGGCATAAAGAATATTTTCAGGTTTTAGGCACAATGCATTGTTTTTAATGTTTTTTTTAACAATATATTTAACATCATCAAAGGGGAGATTATTTATTCTAGTGATAGTAGAAAAAATGGCGCGGGGATTCGTGAAATTTTGAAGATTTTTTTATATCGAACCACGCTGGAGCGTAAACCTGAACAATAAAACATACAAGTTTTTTTAAAGAAACACTTGGTTGATTGTCTCTAGTATACAAGCAGAGAAGGCGAATAGCTAGAGTTAACCACCTTGCATGATTAAGCGGTCCAATTTTATAGGCGGCCCATTTATCAGAAACTTTACCAAAGCCTACTCCTTTGCAATATTCAAATAAAAGTCTTTGATCGCAACTAAGGTCTACTAGAATTTCTTCTGGAATATATCCATCTACAATTGGGTTTTTAATACGATTATTAGGCTGGCGCAGATGTATTTTTAATACATTGTTTCCAGTTTAGGATGTTGAACGCTGGATCTTCTTGACTCAATGCGTGGGTATTGCTTGTGTCTCTATTTTTATGACTGGGCAACTCATTCTATTATCTCCTAATGAGGGTACAGCTCTAAAACTCAGTTTTATGGTTCTGAGGCCGGCTGGTAGTCAGGTTTCCCGAACTCTATGGTAGCTCTCAGAGAGGCTGATTCCATCAACAGCCGAAAAATATCAGAGTACTAACAGTGCCATGTTGCGCATGGATGGTGTCCCTGTTTGTACTTTTGGTGTGCATTGCAGAGGCCACATTTGGAGCCCTTTGTTACGGCTTAGGGTTTATTAATAGTAATGAGGCTATTGCTTAGTTGTTAAATAGTGTACTGAGTACTATCTATACTTGAGTCAAGTTCTTTATAAATTTAAAATGACTAAAGTACCTAAAACTAAAAAACACAAAAAACCATCGTCATCACCAAGTTCTCTAAACCTATCATTTACTAATATTCGTGGTCTTCGAAGTAACTTTTCTTCTGTTGAGTCTTATCTCTTGCAAAGTTCACCAGACCTACTTGCTCTTTGTGAGACTAATTTGAGTTCGGCTGTCCCATCTTGTGATCTTAGTGTTGATGGTTATCTTCCTTTAATTCGTAAAGACTCCAATAATCACATGCTTGGCCTGGGCATTTACATTCGTAAGAACTCACCCATTTGTCGTGAAACTAGGTTTGAATCTACAGACTATTCATTTATGTGCTTTCGTTTAGCACAACTTCACTCTATCGCCTTTCTCTTTGTTCTATATCGCTCTCCTTCATCCCAAGATTGCACTATTCTTGATGTTATTTCTGATCAAATTGACCAAGCCCTCTCTCTTTATCCATCGGCCAATATCGTCGTTGTTGGTGACTTTAATGCCCATCACACCGATTGGCTTGGCTCTAGTGTCAGTGACTCTGCTGGCGTTAAGGCCCTCAACTTTTGCCTTTCTCAATCTCTAACTCAAATAGTCAACTTTCCAACTTGTTTTCCAGACAACCCTAATCATTTACCTTCTCTACTCGACTTATGTCTTGTTTTGGATCCTAGTCAGTGCTCAATTTCTCCACATTCACCCTTAGGTACTTCTGATCACGGTTTGATCTCTCTAAAACTATTATCAAATTCTTCTACTTCATCAGAATCCCCCTACCATCGTACCACATACAACTACCTTAAAGCTGACTGGGACTCTTTCCGTGATTTTCTTCGTGATGGCCCTTGGGTAGAAATCTTTCGTCTTCCTGCTGACAAATGTGCTTCTTACATAACTTCGTGGATTCAGGCTGGCATGGAATCTTTTATTCCCTCTCGACGATTCCAGGTCAAGCCTCACTCTTCTCCTTGGTTTTCCTCACATTGCGCTGCAGCAATTTCTAATCGAAACCGTTACTTCCATATCTATCAGCAAAACAATTCTCCAGAAAACAGACATCTGTTCACTATTGCCAGAAACCATTGTAAAAAGGTTTTGTCTGACGCCAAAGCTCGGTATTCCCAGGTCATTAAATCTCGTATCTCATCACAAAAATTAGGCTCTCGAGACTTCTGGAGAATCTTTAACAGTATCAATAATAAGGGCAAATCTGTTATTCCTTCTCTCTTGTATGGTTCAGACTTTGTCACCTCACCTAAAGACAAAGCTGAATTGTTTGCTAAGAATTTCATCAATATCATCTCTTGATTCCACTAGTTGCGTTTTACCTGACATAGCCGTCAAACAGGTTGATCCCTTGCTTGACATTCGTATCACTTCAGCTTCTGTATCTAAAGTAATTTCCTGCTTAGACTCTTCAACAGCTTGTGGTCCTGACAACATTCCTGTTGTAGTTTTGCAGAGGTGTTCTCCGGAGCTTTCATCCATACTTTCTAAACTATTTAACAAGTGCTTATCAGAGTCTTGTTTTCCATCATGCTGGAAAGCAGCATCTGTTATCCCTATTTTCGAAAAATTCCGGAGAGCGATCTGATTTATCTAACTACCGTCCCATTAGTCTTCTTCCTGTCATAAGCAAGGTTTTTGAATCTTTAATCAACAAACACTTAATCTCTCATCTTGAATCAAATAACTTACTTTCTGATCATCAATATGGATTTCGGTCTTCTCGTTCTACAGCTGATGTGCTAACAGTAATAACCGATAGGTTTTACCGTGCATTAGATAGAGGTGGAGAGGTTAAGGCTATCGCACTTGACATTTCTAAAGCTTTTGATAAAGTTTGGCATGCTGGTCTTCTCCATAAGCTTTCTTCTTATGGTGTAGCTGGTAACGTCTTTAAGATTATTGAGTCCTTTCTTTCCAATCGTAGTATAAAAGTTGTCCTCGATGGACAACACTCTTCTTCACATCCTGTAACTTCAGGGGTTCCTCAAGGTTCAATCCTTGGCCCTATACTCTTTTTAATTTACATTAACGATCTTCCAGACATTCTCACATCTAAGGTGGCATTATTCGCTGACGACACTACCATTTACTCTTGTCATGATAAGAAGCCTACACTCTCTGATTGCTTGGAGGGGGTATCTGAGCTTGAAAAGGATCTCACTTCTGCTACAGCATGGGGCTCACAGTGGCTGGTGAACTTTAATTCAGATAAAACTCAATTTTATTCGGCCAATCGTTATCGTAATAATTTAGATCTTCCTATATTTATGAATGGTAATGTACTAGATGAGTCATCTACCATTCATCTTCTAGGATTAACTCTTACTTCTGATCTTTCTTTTAAACCGTATATCAAATCCATTGCAAAATTAGCATCTGCTAAGGTTGCATCTCTTTATTGAGCTCGACACTTTCTTACTCCAGATTCTATTCTCTATCTCTATAAATCTCAAATCCGTCCCTGTATGGAATACTGTTGCCACATCTGGGGCGGATCTTCTAATGATGCTCTTTCTCTTTTAGACAAGGTGCAAAAACGAATTGTAAACATAGTTGGACCTGCTCTGGCAGCCAATCTCCAACCTTTGTCACATCGTCGTAATGTTGCTTCTCTTTCTCTTTTCTACAAATACTATAATGGGCACTGCTCTAAAGAGCTAGCGTCCCTTGTGCCATCTACTAAAATTCATTCTCGTGTTACTCGCCATTCAATTAAGTCTCATCCTTTTTCTGTGACTGTTCCTAAGTGCTTCAAAAACTCTTATTCTTCTAGTTTTTTTCCTCGAACACCAGTTCTTTGGAATTCGCTTCCTTCATCTTGCTTTCCTGATTCATATAATTTGCAATCTTTTAAGTCATCAGTCAATCGTTATCTTGCTCTACAGATTTAGTCTTTTCTCTTCCAGTAACTTCCAACTCTTATAGTGGTTGCTTGCAGCCTTGTTGGAAGTGAAGATGTTAAAAAAAAAAAAAAAAAAAAAAAAAAAAAAAAAACTTGATTTTTATCCTGAATATTTTCAGCACATCTTTTGCCAAGTAGACCACTAAAGCTTCTTGGCCCAGTTGTGTCACCATCAAGTTTTACAAAAAGAGCTCCTAACGGAAGTTCATTTTGATGTAATGCGCATCCAATTAGATGAAGTTTTCTTTTTAAAAACTCTTCTAGTTTTACCACTAAGCCACTTATTGGTCCAGTATTGGTAGCAGTATTATCAAGAAGAACAGCTTGTATACTTTCCAAACTGTTATGTTCTTGTAAAACACTAAACGTTTAGGTAGCAAGAACTAAACCTGTAGCACCGGTGACAGGAATCGTCCTATGAGTCAAATAATTTCCACTCGATTTTCCATCTTCATAAGTAAATGTGAGGTGATGTTCAGGTTCAATGCATTTCTTTAGTACTTCTCCTTGAGGTAAGTTTATTATTATACTTGTTTTAGTTATTTAATCGAGCTTGCTGTCAACCCCAAGACAAATTAACTGTTTTTTTTGTTCCGAGTCCACCTCTTCACTAACGATTTTTACTTTTGACTTGGCCCTATCTAACTTGCATTTGTCAATCAAAATATCTTTAATATCAACGTAATTTTTCAAGAGATGTTTTATGTCATGTAGTAAAGCATTTGCTAGGGTTGCACCTACGTTTGACGAACACTCATTTCTGACTAATTCCATTGCAAATCTTGAAAGTTTAACTAAGTTGTATTTTCCAATAGGATTATTTACTGGTTTCCATTCACCTTCATCCTAAAAAGGGTTAATAAAATAAAACGCTTTCTGTTTCATCTGTTACAAATATTTCATGTATTTATAAAATATTTACCTCCATATTGGTCAAACCACTTGTTTCTTCAATTAAGTTTACTTGTGCTATGAGCGATTCGTCTTCATTAACAAGCTTATGAGATATTTTTTGTCGTTCTTTATCAAGGCTTTGAATCCTTTTGACAGATAATCTATCGACGGAAGAAAGTTGATATGCGCCTTTTGGACCACTTTTTTTCCTCTGATCACGAAGATAAGCTCTGTCTTACAGAGGTACTTTATTACTTTGAGAACAAAGGCATACAATATGTTCTTCGATGCAATTTTCTTTATTACATGAAACTTTTCTGTCACTACAGGGAAACACATCTAATGAACAGGAACACGCAGAAATATCAAAAAGTTTGTCCAAGTTTGCATCAAGATTTCTTTTAGCGCTTGCTTTTCCGTGCTTGCGATTAATACCTTTTACAAGTACGAGAAGATCTTTAACTTTCCTATTAATAGATTTGTCAGTTATAAGAGGTAATCTTGGGTTTACTGTAGCCCAAATTGATTTTATATTATTGCTAATTTGCTAAGTCACTAATACGATATCTGCATTTGGATTTATATGAATAAGATAGTAATAATACTGAATAACCTGTCTAAAAGTGCTTGGATCTGTCGTTGATAGTTCACATGGGCCGCCACAATATTTTTTTTTCACTTTTCATCCTTGTAATTGCAACCTTTACTTTCGGCATTTTTGTAGATTAATTATATATATAAACTGTATTAAAGTATTACACTCAGAGTAATGGGCAACAGCGTGAGTTTTTAGTGGGGGCCAAAGCATCAAAAAAACCTAAAATATTAAAACTTACTATTAAAAACCTGCTTTGATAAAAAAAGAAAGAAATAAAACTCTTTTGAAAAGATTTGGGGGCCATGAATTCAGGAATCTCAGGAATTGAGTAAAACCATTAGTTCCATCGAAAAGTTTTATATTTTAATCTACTTCAGAAATTGCAAATCAAAACTTATGTAATATAAACAGTTTAAAACATTACTCTAGATATAATAACCATAAGTATTTACCTTTGATATTAAAAGATTTCTTTAAATTGCAGTTTTATTTTTGAACCTACTTTTTAATAAATTTAACTTTAAAACTAACTTTAAAATACAAGCAAGAAATATAAATACAAAAAAGTTTAAATGCGTGTAAATGATTTAGCGAAACTTTATTGGCTTCTTAAAACAATTGCGCTTGTTAATTGGTTACTTTATGAACCTAGAGTCCTAAGGTACAATGGCAGAAAGAACTCCAGGCTTAAAAACAAAAAAATTTGAATTTTTTTTTTATAGTAGGTCATAAGTCAACTATCATGTTTGGAGCAGCTGGACACCATTGACCAGAAAAAAATAGAGATATAAAGCCAGAGTCTTTTTGGGACTCCACATATTTGCAGCTAACAAATCTAATTATATATGCGCATAAATGAGTGAGGTGATTATGTAAAAATCAAAATCAAATAACTTTTAAAAAATATATTTAAGTGACAATAAATAGAACATCGAAACTCAACTTAAGTAAAACTAAATTTTACTTGACTTATGATACCTTACCAACAAGTTCTGCTATAGCACTGAAGGGCCATGTATGACTGGTTGAATTTGTATGAAGATATTTTGGATTCAGCTATAAAAAAATATATACAAAAAAGTTTAAATATTTAAAATGCTAACTAGATATTTCAAACGCTAAACTAAGTTTATTCAGAAACTTGTTTATGTGCCTATTATAAAACTTGTGTCAGTTTAAATTTTTTATGTACTCTCTGTGAAAAGGAGTTTTCTTATAGAAATTCTTAGTAAAATATTGTCATAAGATGTCACTTTGGTACTATATAAGGGAGAGGGGGTATAAGGTCAATTAAAATTTTTTCAAATGACTTAAGTAAAAATGGAAAAAAAAATTTGACATAAAGATCTAACAACTTCCAAGACATAATATCCTAATTAATACGACATTTTGGTTAATATAGATTTGTTTGGATACTATTTGTGCATTTTATTTACATCAGGGCATCAGTGACTACATATTTTTGAACAACTACATTACTTATTTTAGTAGAAAAATTTCTATTATCATAACACACCAGTACCCATTCACCAAAAGACAAACATAAGTCCTCTTTTTCCATATCTATTGATAAAATTTTTGTCTTTATTAAAGTGTTGTGAGGATTAGACTATTATCCTGGGTGTAATAAATACGCAAAAAAATTTCCAGGAGGACTAGTCAAGTTAAAAGTTGTATTTGAGCTATCAAATAATCTTTTATTTTTTTAGTTAAAAAACCGCATATACATCCATGTGAGAGCATGTACATGAATCAGGCTTGGTCGGGAAGCGGGAGCAATGGCTCTTGAATACTGACCACGGAAATTATATTTAGTTGCAAAAAACTGGCCAGGTTTTTTAGTCATTTTGAGATCATTTAAGTTTATGTACAAAACAAAATATTTTTGATTTACGGACATACATGGAAACATAAAAAACTTGAATGTTCTTAAAACATCTTTGTGCAAAAGAATAAAAGAATATTCGCGAACACTAAAAACCCACCAAATTAACAAACAAACTAATTCTATTGGTTCAAAAAGTACGCTGATTAAGCGAAATAAAGTTTTAGAGTATTCTGTTGAAATGTTTTAGAAATTGTATCATTCACGATTTGTTACGTTTTGAGATTTCTAGCATAAATTGTTCTAAGAATATATATTATTTGTTTACAAAAATAAATGTTTTAAATATATATTAATTAAATTGTCAAAATTTTAAAAGTTTATTATAAATTATAGATTTTATAAGTATATTCTTATTTTTTATTTAAAAAGAGATTGTATTCTTTATGTAAATGTAATTTTGTGTATTTGTTTTTTATCATAATGTATCTTTTAAAGCAATTTTTATGATTTAAACAAAGACTTACAAGAATAATTGCGTTTTCAATTGAAGTTATAATCGTTAAAGGTAATAAAACTAATTATGTAACAAACATATAAGAAGTTTCTGGTTACTAAACACAAACAACGCATACAAAGTAACTCCCGGATGAACAAGCACCGCGCCTGAGGTCACGAAATAACACAAATATATATAGCAAATAATTAGAGAAAAGTTTCTAGATATTGGTTTACTAACTCTAATTATTTTCGCTTAAGTTGCCATTCTTAAAACTCTTCATACTTTTTTCTGCTTTAAATACTAATTAAAATTAAAAAGCCCACTCACTAAACATCATCAGTGATATTGTGAAGCAGTTTCGCTTCCTCGTCAAAGTATTTTTAACCTTTTTAGTTGATCTCTATCTTGATAATTTATTTTCTATAGTAATTCAATGATTTAATTATTTCATTTGTTTATCTTACTAAGAAGAATTGCTTCAAATATGTTAAACTTTTCAAACTATGCATAACATAAAATAGGTATTAAAAAAATTAACTTTTTTTATTTATAAGATAATTTAGCTTAAATAAAACTAAAATTTGCAAACTTTGTTAAATAAAGAATATTTGTTTCCCTTTTAAACAATCGTAAGTTGTTACTTTATATAAAAAACATCGCTTAATTTTATAAAAAAAATTATAAAAGAGCGATGTTTCAAAAATATTTGTTCTAAATGTTATTTATTTAGCTTTAAGATTTTTCGCATTTAAAGATATTTTATTTGCCTAATTTTTTTTTTTTTTTTTGTAATTGTCTCTCATCGGTCCAATTAATCTTTAGCGCTTTTTTTTTTGCTTTTTAAAATGTTCTCAAAACGACTAAAAAATCTAGCCAGCTTTTTGCAACTAAATATTATTTACGTGGTCAGCAATCAAGAGCGATCGCTCCCGCTTCCCGACCAAACCTGATGAATATGAATTTATATAAAATATTATTTGTTGTTCAAATTTTGAAAAAACATTACAAATTTTGTAGCTCTAGCTACAGTGCACAGTGGGCCGGATAATAGACTTAAGGTGGGCAAAACTATATATATATATATATATATATATATATATATATATATATATATATATATATATATATATATATATATATATATATATATATATATATATATACATATATATATATATATATATATATATATATATATATTTATATATATATATATATATATATATATATATATATATATATATATATATTTAACTAAAGAACTTGAATAACATAGATTTATAATTTTTTATATTTGAGTTGATTGAAGTTCTCATAAAATACTAGTGATGTTTTAAACATAAAGATATTTTATGATGAAAAGTCTATAGATTAATTATGATCTGGGCTAAAGTTCTATATTTTTTCATTTTCAAAACCTATTACCCCCACATTCTAAATGATATCATTTTTAGTTTTTTTTTATATCAAAAATAATTAATATCTAAAAAATACGAAAAAAAAAAAAAAAAGAAAACAAAGCTTGTCTTAATTTATATATTACAAATCATCTAATTACAAAGCCCATTCTCTCACCAACTCTAGAACTTCGCTGGGAAATTGATGTAAACTTTGGTTGTTATTTAACTTTTCTAAGTTTTTTAAGAGATGCTATAACGGGATCACTGGATACTAGAAGCCTATTAATCAAATCTTGAATTTTATCTTTTCTTGAGGCCTTTCTGCTAAAATGTTCCCAAAAGTTCTTGAAGTTTTTATTTCACACCTCTAGGGCATCTTTTGACATTATTCTGATTGGTAGAAATTGCCTTGCAATTATAGCATGACCATGAACCAAATTTGTTGACAGATTGTGACATATGCAACCATTAATAATTTGATATATATAGTCTTTAAGCAGTTATGCAAAAATTTTTAAACTTTATAGAAGCTATTTCATATCCCAATAACAAAGTGACTAAAACAATATAAAAATAATAAATAAGTTTCATGAACTTTCAATATCTTAGCAGTTGATTTAAACACTAGATTAAACATGTGCAGAGATACAAAGAGCTAAATACAACTGAAACATGTATTTAGCTCTTTGTATCTCTGCAGAGATACAAAGAGCTAAATACAACTGAAATATGTGACTGTGCCACCATATCTACTTTTCATATGGCAGTATTCTAAACAAGCACTAAGCAAAATCCACAAGAGTTAAAAAATTGTAGTACTTTAGTAGTCTTGTCTTGGATTCTAAAATGGCAGTTGCAAGAAGGTGTACCTCATCAATTTGAGGCCATTAGAATTTTTTCAACTGTGTTGAAGGCAAATTATGTAGGAAAAAAACACTGGGTAAAGGAGGAGCTTGTATACCTTGGACAATAAATCGGTAAAGCTACAGTTACGCGGCCTAAAAAAATTATATTTTTGCCAGGGGGTTTTGCTACATCGACTATCTTATAGCCTGACTCACAACGGAGTGCCGCTACATCGACTATCTTATAGCCTGCTGCTACAAGGAAGTGCTGCTACATCGACTGAGGGTTTGGCATGGGGAAGCAACCTTTTTTCTTTTATTAGATCAATGTAGCAAACCCCCTGGCAAAAATATAACTATTTTAGGCCGCGTAACTGTAGGATCACCGAATAAATCTTATTATGATACTAACATGTCCAAAGTGTTAGTACCACAATAAAAATATTCTCTCCTGATCTGTAAATTAGGTTAACACCAGAAATAAACCTGTTTTGCAGATCATGTTTCATGCCATATTAAAATAAGAAATTATTTCAAAAACCATTCTAAATCACACAAGTATGTCACCACAAAAAAAAACTTTGAAAAATCAACACAGATTTCTAAAAAACTTTTTCACATCTTTTTCCATATGCAAAGCTTTTTTTGATTCGATCAGAGCTAGTTTTGATAGATCAAAAATTAAAAAAGGCATGATTAACTGTAATAAAAACTTTTTGACGCTCTTTTTATATACAGTTTGCTTTTGGTAATAATTTACCCTAACTTGGTAATTTAAGGTTTAAGTATTTTAAATCAAAAAAGTTAAAAAAATAAATTAAACAATACTTTTTTAAAATTTATACACCTATAAACCTTTTTTGATTTTTAGTTTTGTAATCTGCATAAAACAATTTTTCTAACAATATTATGCTACTTATTTCTATCATTTTTTATTTTTATAAATCTTTTAACCTTAACACAGAATTACTCTAAAAGTATTTATTAGAACTGATGTAAGACTTAAAACCAAGCTTTTAAACACGAACACAAAACAATGGCGTTTTAAAAAAAATTTACATAAACATTTCAAAAACAATTTTGAAAATTGCTGCATATTTTAATTTAATAACATTTATATTGTTAAATTATGAATTGTATATAAACAAATATAAAGAGCAAAATAAATTATAATTAACATCTATAAAACATAAAAAAATTTTAACTGCATTTTTTAGGTGCTATTTAGTACCTTAGTATTATGGTTGTGATTTTTTCTGGTTACTTTATAAGCAAATTTTATCAAGTTTATCAAATTTGCTTAACAATTATTAACCACAAAAAAAAAGGTAAAACACAAACAACAATAAATCTTCAAAAAAAATATGTTAAAAATATTTTAAGTACACTACCGCAGATAATCTCAATCCAGTGTTCGTTTGAATCGGAATTGTAGCAGGTAATATATCATCGTCATTTTGATTATCAAAATTGTTTTCACTCATGTTTCTCCAGAAAAATTATGAAAATAATTTCTTATAATTTAATTAATAAAAATAGAAATATGATGGCATCCCCTAATTCCTTGTAAAAATAGAGGTATAACAAATTTCCGTTTGGTTAGTATCAGCTTTTAACACTATTTACCGTTTTGTAGTATTCATTGTTGTTCTTCAGTTGAGCTTGATTTTTTTGATCACGTTCAATTGATTTTTGTAAGCGGGAACATTAAATTTAGTATCATTTGTTTATAAAGATACTTTATTAAAATAAAATTTAAAAAATCAAAAAAACCGACGGAGCGTAGAACAACAAAAACAAAAAAGGAAAACCGTTTCAGTTATACGTTTACTTTGCTTGCTGTTGTTGATTGTTTGTGTGTTGTGTTTTTTTCGTTTGTTTTGTTTTTGTTTGTTTTGTTGTTGTTGTTTTTGTTTACTCCATTGTAACATTTTTATTTGAAATTTAGAAAAGTAAAAAATACATTAAGGGTAGTCCCGAGGGAGGTGTCTAACCCCCTAACATTAGTCTAACCCCCTAAAATTAGTCGGACACGGTAGTCGGCAAAATTAGAGGTGTACCGGATATTTTTGCCGGATATGTCGGATATTGAACTTTTCTAAAGTTCTTTAAGTGTTTATAAAGAAAAAACAAGTCTTGCCATTTTACATTAAATAGTGTTCCAGATTTAAAAAAATTAAATCAAGAAAAAACTGATACTTCAGTTTTATATAATACGTCAACATCAAATTGTACACAGAGACATTTAGTCAAGGAAATTAATAATCACACTAAAAATTTGGAAAATGAATCTGAATTTAGTGAAAGCTGTGAACCAGATAGCGATGAAGATGGTGATGAGAGTTGCTTTATAGTGGATAATCAAATAATTGAAGACGTAATAATTACAAACAAAGCGATTGTTTCAGTGAATAATAAAGTTAAAAAAAATCGTGATGGCTTTTAAAAGATCACCAACTAAAAATGATGACTGTCTTCAAAAATACGTAAAAAATGACTCTGGAAAAAATCTTCATTTAATCAAAGATTTTAAAACAAGATGGAGCAGCTTACTATCAATGCTTAAAAGGTTTCATAAGTTAAAAAATTGCATAAAAAAGACACTTGTTGATATTAGTTTTAATGATTTTATAAAAATGTCAGATAATGAGTATGAAATTGTTTCTGAAATGGTAAACGTGCTAATACAAGTAAAAGCAGCAGTGGAAGCGCTTTCGCAACGCGATGCAAACCTTATAACTGCTGACATTGCATTAGAGTTTATGCTAACTAAATTAAGTAAATTAAATACTACAACAAGAAGTCGACTTTTTAATGCATTATCTCCAGAATCAAAAAGCGAAGGACTGAATTGAGTAGTCTACTGCACTATCTACATTACGGAGAAAACAAATTAATGCCCATAGATTAGGTTTTTAAAACATCTTCAAACTTTAAAAATAAAAAAGTAAAGTTGAAACTTCTAAGTAGATTAAATGTAACAAATTTAAATCACCCTACAAATTCCTTGGACAACTTTGAATGTTTAATAAGTCAAGAAAATGATGAAATACCAAAAAGCGCAGATAATGAAATGCCGAAAAATATTATCGAGCAACAAAACGAACCCGTAGAAAATGGTTTTTTAGCAGGACCCAGAAATTCTTTGTCAAGATTAGGCAAAACTCATACTTCTAAATTATCGAAAAAAATGTCATTGTTTGAAAGTGGTTGTACTCGGCGTGATAGCCTTCAGAAAATTTATAATTTTTTAATGACGATTAAATCAACGAGCGTAGAATCAAAAAGAGCATTTTTCTCTAAACTATTATCACTTATGTCGCTTAAGTGATAATAGTTTAGACTAGTTTGAGCTTTCTGCGAGCATATTTTCTAAAGACAAAATAAATAAGTTTATGTACAAATTTTATTCATTTTACTGCAATATACTTAATTAAATTATGACTTTTCTTTTAGTTTTAAAGCATAAAATGCCACCATGTCACATTGTGACAAGGGGGAGGGAGGTGGTCGAAAATTTTGAAAAATATTTTATATTTAGCTACCTATCGAAATAATGCAACTTTTATCCAAGAGGAGGGGGAGCGGTTATCAACTTGTGACGTAATATTTTAGGGGAGTCTAAACTTTTGTGACGTCTTGTCAAGACGTCGCAAAATTTAAGTATAAAATATTTTTCAAAATTATTGTCATGTATGTATTTTTAATGGGAAAAAGACAATGGGAAGCAAAAATAAATGAAATTATAATTATACTTATTATCATTAAATTAACATCAATTATTCACTAGTGATTTATAAAATTGCCAAAAAGATATAGCATTTGTTCAATTGTAGTTTATTATATTTAAATATAATAGTAATTAAAACTTTTTTATATTACTACTATCAAGTAACTATTACCTCGCATTTATTCCGCATTCTAAATGAAATATTTGAAAAAAATGAGCCTTAAAATTATTTTAACAACTAAATACAAGTTTAAATATTTATACCAAACTAAAATATTTATAGTATTTAATTTTTATTTGAACCAATTATGACAAATAAAACATGAAACATTGCTGAAATTAAAAAATTAGCAAAAACTATTTTGCCATGGTAAATAAAAATGTTCTTTTATGGAATAAACTGATAGAGCGTTGACACCGGTATTTGGGGGAAAACATTGGTATGACAAGTCATATAGAATTGACCGTTACGGATTTGAAAAGCGGGGGAAAATGTCGTCAACTTTTACATTTGGTGCTGCGAGTAGAGATGGAAATTGGTGGCATGCTGGGTCCGTTGTTCTTTCTGGAATTTTAAGACTTTTGCTTGTTTGAACAACTTGAAGAAGTCTATTTACTATCACAATGAAATAGTGACTTCTTAGTTTCAAACAGTATTTATTGTCATTTTGTTTTACAATCTGCGTAAGAAATTGGCTCGTTCGTATGTGACATTTTTTGATCCCTTGACAAGAGGAGTTGTTCTTGTAACTCAGACTCTGTGTGTTCAATGTAATCTGCCTCTAATGGAGAATTGTCTATAAGCAAACCTGATCAAATTTTAGCAAGAGTGGTCCCTGCATTGTCATGAATCGTAACACCTTATCGTAACGTTATCGGTTTATTATTAGATGTTTTTTAACTTTTTGCGCGGGAAAAATTGATATTATTTGGTGACCAATTTTTTAAAAACAAGTAAAATGAAACTGTTCAAAAAATAACAATATTATTCTTGAACAAAATAGTAGATTTGCCTTTCATACTGGTATTTAATGAAAAAATGAAATATAACTAGCATAATAATAACAACAACCTTAAAGCTAAACAATTTTTAAAGCATTGATTCTTCTATCCATACTTTTCTTTGCAACGAGTGTTTTCGCTTGTAACAAGTGAGAAAAGAATATGGATAGAATAATCAATAGTGATGCAGATTACATTTTTTTGAATGTTGTGATAAAATAATTTTAAAGAATTTTGATATTTGATGCAACGAAGACTTTTCTTTTCTGCCTCTGTAAAACAACAATTTTTCAACTAAACTGCTTGGAGTTAATGTGTTATTAGGAATTTTTACAATTTAATTTTGGATTTGATAAGTTTAATGCATTTTAAAATTAGGAACAAAACTAATAAATATTATTTTACTTAGTTTATTTAATTATTTTTCAGTTATTGCTACAGAAACGTAAACGGAATTTTGGTTTTCGCAAGTGTCCTAAAATTCTATTTTATGTTGTCAATTTTTAAAGTACGTTGACTCCAAAAAAAAATTTAATATGAAAACAAAGATTTTTACATTCATTAAGTTTTATTTATATAATTTGACATGTCATAATATTAATTTATTAATCTATTTATTTAATAGATATAAAGAAAAAAATGGCAGAAGATTTTGTTATAAGTCCTCTTTCAGTTATTACAAAGCTTTATTGTAAGAATTATTTGTTTGCATTGCTTTATATTACTATATAAGAGAGTAAAACTCAATTTAAGTAAAAATCATTTATCAAGCAAGAATAAGGTTTGAAGCATGATAGTACTTCTAAAAAAAAGAAAGAAATTCAACTTTAGCAACTTTAGCAAATGCCAACTTTGCAATTGATTGTATATATAGTTTCCATGAGACGCAAATAGTGAACAATCATCCAAAAAGACGTAAGGCAGTGGGCTCAGTGAGAAGGTTGCCATTTACTAATATAGGAATGTCGACAATATTGCGATAGTTGTTTGCAGTAAATAACTGAATTTTTAAAATTAAAGTTCACTGCAATCCAAAATCTGTTACAGAAATGAGATCAGATTCAAGATTAGCTGCCTGTTCTAAACGCTCAAAAAGACAGGAGTATAAAGTTGAGTCATCAGCAAAAAGAGCTTTTTTTACAGATACACTATAACAAGCAAGCTTATGGAGAAGACCAGCATGCCAAATTTTGTCAAAAGCTTTAGATATGTCATGAGCAATAGCTCTTAGCAATTGCTCATAACATATAGTTAGCAAGTGTTTTGAATAATTGTTTTTTATATTAGAACTAGCTTCTTTTTTCCATTTTGTAATTTAGAACTTTCAGGCAATTATTTTTCTAAAAATTATTTTAGAACAGATAAAAATTGATTGATATAGAAAGTATTATGAAAAATAAAAACACAAAATGTTTAAAAATTGCTTAAAATTATATTATAATATAAATCTTATAATATTATAATAAAATAGACAAGAATATCTATAGGTTAGTGATGTTTTTCAAGATGTCTATAATGTTGATTAAAGCAACAACAGAAAGAAAATTATAGTAGTAATATAGAAAATATAGTAGTAATACAAAATTTTTATAATAAGTGGGCATCTCCATTTCTGTGCGTGATTTTTTATCTTTCTTTGTGTTTACAATTAGAACCTGAGACTTATAGCAATATGCATATTATTACAATTTTCTTCAAGAATAACTAGCAAAAATTTTTTTTTTACATATTTTAGGCTACCTGAATATTTATATGATTTACAATAATTTTCTCAGATTTACAATAATACTCTCAGGGGCTATTCTAGGAAAAAAATATGGGCGGCGGTACCTTTCTGTCCCGGAAATTTAGCAGAAAAAAACAATATTTGCCATAAAAAACAAAAAAACAAAAAATTCCTCAGTTTTTTATTTGGACGGCGCCCAAATAAGGTCGACGCTGTTGAAAACGGTCTAGAATAGCCACTGACTCTAGATAGAAATATTTTATGACTTACTACTATTTCGCATTGGTAATATATTAAATGTGAGTTATAGAGATATAATATTTCACTTGAAATACTCGCAAGCAATTTTTACTAATATTTAAAATATTAGTTAAAAGAATACTGCTGAAGCTTATGTTTTGGAGAAATTAAAGTTTATTTATTTAGTAGCTAAAATTTGCGTTTTTCTGTTCTGTAAGTCATTCTGCTTCAAACCTAATTTATACTTCAATAACATTACTAATGAATACTTTGTTTAAAAAATATTTACATAGGTTAGGATCAAATGAGATTAAATTGGAGATTAGCAATTTTATTATTATTAAAATCATAGACAATGATTTTTCGGAAATGCCCAATATTGATAATAATGATAGTATTACAGTATAAGTGTAATGATAGCATTAGCATTAGGTAGTAGTCGTGTTGAGTCATTTTATTATATTATTTTATCATTGTATTTATACGGCTATCTGATTTAAATTTAATTTATAAAAACTATTAAGATTTTTTACAACCTTGCACCTTGTAAACAAACATATAATTTCAAATTTGGGAAATGCAATGTATCTTTAAATGCAGTATCTTTGAAATCTATTTTTAAAATTTATACTTTGATTTTTTTAACTTTTTCACTTTAAGAATATTTTTAGAACAAGTAAAGCACAATTTAATTTCAGAAGTTTTGGATTATATTTAAGTCAGGTTTATTTGTTATAATAGCCAGAGTAAGATTTTAAATTTACCTATAGAATTATAGTAGATATAATTGTAAGTGTTATAAGTACTGTAACATTTACATACTAGACTACATACATAGATTTTAAAGCCATGATTACAACATTCTTTGTTCTAATAATGGCTTTAAACTAAAAGTGATAGCAATCAGCTATCACTTTGACAGTGATAGCAATCGGCTGCAAACTGAGCAACTTGATCAGCCGATACTAATACCAGCAAAGTTGCTTGCCTCTGGTTGTGTAAGTTGCTCAAAAGGTTGTAATGTTTTTGACAAAAACAAAAATTTAATTTTAAATTAAGACAAAATTTTCTTTTTTCAATGAACTGAAAATTGAATCTGATCTTCATGTTGTAAGAACTTAAATTGCTTCTTTTTGAATTTAAAGTGAATCTAGTGCTTAAAAACATTGACATATATATATATATATATATATATATATATATATATATATATATATATATATATATATATATATATATATATATATATATATATAGAGAGAGAGAGAGAGAGAGAGAGAGAGAGAGATTGATTTATATATGTGTGACAAAATTAAATTTTATTTGGGGATACAATCTTTTAATAAAAAAGCCCCCATGCTCTAGCGGTACAATAATTAGGGTTATTCCTTGTATATATGTAGACACCTACATATGTTCACTAACATAAAATTTACTGATATTCCAAAAAATGTCTCAAAACACTAGGCGCAAGTGTTGTGATTTGGTTAAAATAAATGCAAGTTACAGTTCCACAAAGAAAGGGCTGTATAACAGTTTGTAATGCATGCAGAAAAGAAATGGAAGGTCAAGTTTAAAGGATGCATGAACATTTAGAGAAATGCAAACAATCACAACTCTTTGAAGTTATTGAGTCAATAGAAGATCAACAACTTTCTGAAGGTAATTAATTAAATTACTGCTTCCCAAATACAAATTATTTACTTTTCCTAAAATTTAAACTTATAGATTAATAATTTTAAAAAATATATATGTTTGTATTACTCCAAATTACTCTAATGTATCATCATTAGTTTAAAATTAATATACTGCATGTTCATTTTCAGGTAATTCATCATCAACATCACTAAAAAAAATAAAAAGGTCTCAGTCCACTTCAACTTAAGTTGGTAAATGTTTTAAAATATATAAGTTTTTCACACAAACAAGCGGCAAATGGAAAGATTTGTTTGATCTGCAACTTGAGATATTCATATACAGTACAAACTCTAGCTTTAGAACGGTTGAACACTAAGAGTTTATCAATATGCTTCATCCTGCTTACACTCTACCTAATAGAACTTAAATTGGAGGAGCAATATTTGATAAGGTTTACACAGAAGAAATTGAAAAAAGCAATGTATTGGATGGGAAAGTTGTAGCATTAACTTTAGATGGATGGAGTAATGTGCATAATGAACGAATAATTTGTGTTGGTGTAATTTCAGATAGTTTTAATATTTTAGTAGAAACAATTAGTACTTATGATCATTCCCATACTAGTGATTATCTTACACAAGTGACAAGAAAAGTAATAGAATTTGTAACACAAGTTTGGATGGACGGTAAAAAGTTTTGTGACTGCCATTCTCAGTGCAATATGTCAGATAATATGAAATTAATGTGAAAAGTATTGTCATCTGAAGGAGATATAATAATAACTTATAGGTATGCTGCTCATATGCTAAATCTTTTAGCAAATGATTTTAGCATTGAAAATGTGAGTAAACTAAAAAAAAAACATGTTACACAGATAATAAAATATATAGGAAATAAACGTCTAGCTATAGCAAATTATAGAGAAAGTGGAGGAACAAAATTACCACATCCTACTGAAACACGCTAGAGTTCTGTATATGGTTCACTTAAAAAATATATCAATGACTGGAGCATCGTTTTCACATTTTTTGTAAAAAAATAGAGACTTGGATTCCACAATTGGTAGAAAAGTATGTGACATACAGATAAAGTGAAATGCAGAATATTTGTTGAAAATATTAAAACCAATTTGAGTTGCTCTAGATAAGTTGGAGTTGCTCTAGATAAAGACAACAAGAAAATCAAAACTACAAAAAAAAAAAAAAGCTGTAAAAAATTGTTGTTGCTGTTAAGTTATACATAGAAATATAGGTTTACTTAATACCTTTTTTTTCAACCAACAATAGAGACTTTAAAGTCAGCTGTATCTTAACACATTGTTTGATTGGCAGCTTAGTAGTTGCCCAGTGATGTCTGTAAAAAGTAGGTAAAAGTACTTTTGACTATTTGCAAATGGCAGCAGCTTTAACCTCTATACATATATACAAACTAGATTGTATACTAAAATATTATTTGTAATAGTATTATATTATATTCTTTAATACTGATTGGGTCAAGATCTGACTAAATGTTGTTTTACAAATGAATTGTGATCTGCGAAAAAACCATGCATGTTAGAAAAGCAATTTACTTAGTAAATTAAAATAAATCTTTATTTTTCTTAAACTTAAGAAACGTGTATTTATTTCAATTGTAAGTACTATGGTACGTGTCTGGTTTTTACAGAATAACATAGATACTGAACTTTAGGAAGATTTTTTGCAATAAAATCTATTATTGAAAAAATGTGGCATGTGGTTTTTTTCAATATATAATTATTGTTATCATTTACTTATTATACTATGTTTACTTCTCTTTTTAGATAGCGATCCTGGTATTCTTAACAGACTAGAGGATATTTCAAATCATTTTAGAAGTTTACTTAAAGATGATTATACAAAGGTCAATTTTATTATGTTTAAGATGTAAGCAAATAGTAATTTATGTATTTCATGAACAATAATTATGGATTTTATGAGCAATATTATAGTAGTTTATTTTATTAATTTCCATTTTAAAATTTAGGATAATACTAATAAGTTTTAACTAATTTTTTTGTTTGTAAAAATTTGGAATTTTTTTTAATGACTCAAATCAAAATGCTAGAGTATTCAGTGAAATTATCTTGAGATTTGATGTCTTATCTTGAGTGATCTTTTTTATGTTTTTAAGACTTAGTCTTGTTTTATCATGGCAAGTCTATGACAAAGATGTTTGTCTTGACAAATTTCAAAATAGATGCCTTTGAATGTTTTAAAAACTTTTTTAAGGCGCAAGTCTTTAGGCATGACATTGCTTTATTGTTTTTATTATCTATACATGCTTTACATGTTTTTAATTTTAACGAAGAATGAAAAGGAATAAAGGATTTTAGTTTTCATAAATGATTTTGCACCTCTCATAATGTTTTCACTTTATAAGAATTAATTTATTCTTTGTAATAAACAAAGTTTTCAATTTTAAAAAAAATAAAATAAAGTGTAAAATCATAGCATAGTAAGATCAAAAGTTAACGCAATTTTTTTTCCTCGTTTTTTTCGCTTTTTTTTTCTCAGATACTAATTACTTATTAAATTAGTTAATTGTTTGTTGGTTTTGTCTGCCTCTATTTTATGTTATATCATAAAATAATTCAGTTATTATTAATAATACAGTTGAGGAAGACACTCATTTTACTTGCACTTAATTTTTGTATAATACCTTGAATTTTGCAATGCAGTATTATTTTATTTATAAAATAAATATTTTTATTTTGCTCATTTTATAAAATATTAGATTTGTTCTTAATTAAAATATGCTGCCACTCCCTTAATGTGTTCTATATGATAAAAAAACACTGGATTAAAATAATTTTTTAAATAAAAAACCTTCTAAGGGGCCCCTAAAAATGGAAAAAGTGCATTTTTATTAATTCTTTTTGACAATAATTTTTATTCTTTAAGTTTTTTTTAAATTAATCATTTGTAAAGTTTTCATATAATTTCACTTAATTTACATATTTCACTTAATTTACATTTCACTATTTTACAACTGCAACATCAAATGAGGTTTGGTTTGGCAAGTCTATCAAATAATGAATAAAATTCTAAATTTTTCTTGTTCTTAAATTAATTTTTAAAAAAATAACAAAGTGACATTTCATGAAAATTAAAGGTAACCAAACAAAAATATATATATATACACACAGGTGTTTACACCTATATATATATATATAAATATATATAAATATATATATATATATATATATATATATATATATATATATATATATATAATTATATATATATATATATATATATATATATATATATATATATATATATATATATATATATATATATATATATATATATATATTAATATATATATTAATATATATATTAATATATATATATATATATATATATATGTTAATTTTTAAAAAAAAAACAGCTGTCTATATATGGTTAAAATATACATATTTAGTTTAATATTTTTTAATTAATAACAGATACCATTGATTAATGAGGTACCATTGGAGTTAATACCACCTAATTCCCTGGTAAGATTTAAAGCAATGGTGCAAGATATGTTTGACCCAGAATTTTATTTTGGACAGTATGAAACTATTAACAAAATTTCAGGAGAAAATGTAAGAATTAAAATTATTTAGAACAAATTTAATTAATTTAAAATAATTATTAATTTTTTTATTCAGTTATTATATTTACAAAAATCTTTTGTATATAAAATATTTAAATAATTTTATTTTATTTTTAGAATATACAACTTGGTTGTTTTACTGATACAATCAATTGTCATGTATGTTTATGGTATTTACTTTCTAGTCACTAGTCTATTTTAGCCACTTTTAAGTTGTTGACTTTAATCCTGTACTTTTTCATACAAAGAAAACAAAGAATAAGAGTAATGAAAGCAAAAGGTTTTTTGCTGTCCTCTATATGTAGATTCACAAACCCTTAATTTATATATGTACTTAAGCACAGTATGTACATACATACATACATACATACATACATACATACATACATACATACATACATACATACATACATACATACATACATATATATATATATATATATATATATATATATATATATATATATATATATATATATATACATATATATACATATATATACATATATATACATATATATACATATATATATGTATATATATATATATATATATATATATATATATATATATATATATATATATATATATATATATATATATATATATTCATTTTTAGCATGATAATGAAATCAATTATGAAAGTGCCAGAAATGTAACTTTGCAGCGATTTACATATTGTTGCATACCTATCCCTGGATTAAATGGATGGTTAAAAAATGTAAGAAAAAACATGTTATTATTCAATGTTAAGTTTGTTTTATACTAATTTAGTAGAAATTCTAACAATAGTTTTTTTTTTGAAATTGAAAAATGTTAAATTTTCATTAATTCAAATAACAGTAATTAAACTAATTAATAATAATTATTTATCTATGCCTTTATGCCAACATTAAGCGTTCATCAAATTAAGTAATAAACTGAATTTTAGCGTATTCATCGAACTAGCAAGTAAATTGCAGCTGTGTGAACATGTTTTTAAGCAAGTATTGCATTATTGTAAAGCATTACAGTGTATTTTTTATTTATAAAAAGGAAAACTTTTATATAAAACCCCAGTTGTGAGTAAGATTAGAGGAGCTTGTAAACCCCGGGTGGTAATCCTCCTAGTGGTAATATCACAATAAAATTACTTCAATAATGTCAAATTAAAAAAAAAATTCTTATAAATAAAATTTACTATATTATATGAAGTAATATTCCAAAACTTTGAAGAGTATACGATACTAAATATAAATTATAACCATATACCTAATGAAAATGTTTTTCACCATTGTTGTGGACTGAAAAAAGTCTGTCTTTAAGAGAAAAAAAAATCACCATTTAAAGGACTACATAAGATAAGTAATAAACGTATTAGATTCCAGTTCATACAACATTTTGTTTTCATTAAAACAAAAGTTGTTGCATTTTTATTTTACAATTGCTACTGTTGCTTCAAAAAAAAGTATTAGCACAAATCCATCAAAAAAAAGAATGCTGCTTTAAAGAAATTCTGAAATGAATTGTCTAAGTCCAAGGTTGTTATGAAATGTGGCATTCCAAAATATAAACTGTAAACTTAAATCAAAAATAAAGTAAAAATTTTTGAATCTATAAAGGAGCAAGGGAATACAAATATAGTATAAGATTTAAAGAAGAAACATTTGCAAAGTTAGGTTATCTTGTTTGTAAAAAGTAGAAAACGATGCCATGGAAGGAAACAACTATCCCTACAATTTTATCCAAGTATAAACTTGATCTAAGGTTTGCATACCTCTAGCTGAGGCTTGTATAGAGGAAAAGCACAATAAAGTTTGTCTTATTGGTATAGCTATAGCAAATGTAGCAGGTTATAAAGTCCAAACAAAATCACTTTGCTGCTTCAAAGAAGTTGAAGCAGCAAGGTGTTAGGCATTTACCTTGCAGGTACAGAAATCAAAATAACACCTGGATGGATTGCATACTGGATATATATGGATGCAAAATTTACAAAAGAGAAAAAAAAGGAGTATTTATAATAGATAACTCTCCAATGATTGATAGTCTAAAATATAGTGAGCTCATTTTTTTACCACCAAATACCATCATCTAAACTTCAACCAATGAATCAGGGAGTTATATGCTCTTTGAAAGTTCATTACAGATCTTTGGCATTGCAAAACCTAGTTGTAGCTATTGATAAAAAAAATAGATGTTTTTTTGAATTTAGACAATAAAAATGCTTGATCTTGCATTTCAAAAAATGAAAACCTCAAAGATTGTTAATTATTTTGCAAAAGTAGGAGTTTCACAAAATCAACAGAAATCTGCCCATTGGATGAAGGCGATGACCTCTTTAAACCCTCAAAATTAGTTAGAAAATTTTGATAGAGCTTTAAAATTAAATAGAATAATTTATTTGATAATTTTGCCCTCTAGGTACAACAGCTGAAAATGTCATTTCTGCAGATAAAAAACTTATTAAATTACAATACTTTTACTAACAGATTAACAATTGATGTAAAAAAAGGAATAAATGCTTACCAGGTAGTAGTTGCATTGTTAAAAAAACCATATTCAATCATTATGATGGTGTTTTTCAAAGACAAGAGTCATTTAACTCAAGCATTGAACTAATAAAATTTTTTTGGGAATACCGGTCTAAAAATCTTGCCTTAAGAGGACCTTTATTTTTTTTTGCTGCTAATTTTTATTTACTTGCTTTATTCACTTACTATAAAGAATTATTTGCTTAATATAAAGAATATTATTTCATAAACAAGCGATAACTATAACATTTTATAAACAATATTTGTATGTTTCTTTTATATAGACTAAAAAGAATTATTACGTAGCGTATTTATTGTATTACAAGGTCAATTCATTCAAAATTTAAGTTCTTTCATAACTTTTTTTTCTTGTTCTACTCTTAATTTTCAAGTCAATTTTTTAGCATGATTATTACAAAGATATTATGTCTTAAAAACTTTTATTTGTTTTATTATTTAGAATATTTTTAATGCAATTTTAATGTTATTTGAAATGAAAAAGTTTAAAGCTCATATAGTTTAATCGCTTTGAAAATTATATTATGAAAACGTAATCTGAGAAAAAACTTAAATTAGAGTATTTTTAAAATGTTAATGTTTTTATTTAAAAATGCCTAGCATTTCATATTTTAATCCAATCAAAACTTTTTGCATTTTAATCCAATTGTAACCTAATCCATATTTCATCAACGTGAATTCAAATTAAGCATTCTGATTGACTTAAAATTAGTGATGTGCTGGGTACCCGGTTCGGACCCGGGGACCTGGCAATTCCGCTGTTTTACCGGGTACCCGGTATCGGCCATTTTGTTGCAGTACCCAGCACCGGGTATCTTCAAATTGATTTTTCCTATAGTTTAAACTTTAACCATTAAACTTCTTGATATAAGTCTAAGAGTGTTATGTAGTCGATAACCACAAAGTTCTATTAACTTAAAACAATCTCACTTAAAGTATTTTTTAATACATTTTTGTAAAAAAATATATACGGATACAAAAACTGTAACTCTAAATGAAATAATTCGAGAATACGAATAAAAAGAATGAGAAAAAGTTTTTGAATAGCTTCTTTTTATTCTGTTGGAACACAAGATAATTTTTAGCAATTTAGTTTTGAATGAAACGCTTATAATGCTTTCGAACGCTGATAGCACTTTTCATTCGTATCAAGCAAAAATCATAAAAGTAGAGATATAAGGTAAATATTATACACATTTTTTATATTTTAATTTCGAGCGTATTATTAAAAAAATTATTGTTTTATATAAAATAAACGAAAACTTTGATATCAAAACTAGTTTTATTATCTTTATAGAAATTTTATTTGAAAGAAAAATTATGACAAAAAAAAGTATAGCGTGGAAGTTCTTTGATATAAGCACGACTCCTCATATGAGTAAGTGCAAACTATGTGATAGTTTAGTTACGAGAGGAGGAAAATCTTTCAAGTCTTATGGAACTACAGCAATGGTAAAACATTTGTGTTTAAAGCATTCCAAAGAGTTTGAACTTGCGGAAGAAAAAAAAAAAAGTTCAATCATTGCCGTCTATTTCTGAAGCCTCAGTTGCTTCTATCACCAATACAGCACAAAGTAACATTATTCAGGTTTTACACAAAAAAACAGCAACAGTGGAATATTGATGACCACAGATCTATTCAAATCCATAAAATAATAGGAAAACTTATCACATTGGATATTCAGCCATTGTCTATTGTTAAAGATATGGGGTTTAATGAACTGATTAAAGATGCTTACCCCAAAAACAAATTACCATGTAGAACATATTTCAGCCAAAACGTAATCCCTAGCATGTATGATAAACTGTTTGAAGATAAAAAAATAAAAATCTCTGCGGCAAACTATTTGTCTCTGACGACAGATATTTGGACAGCGGATACTGCAAAAATCGCATTTTAAGGCATTACTGGACATTGGATAGATCAAATTAAATTTTCCCAAGAAACTGCTGTTCTTCGAGTAATTCATTTTCCGCAAAAGCACACAGGTGTTCATATAAAAGAGTATTTACAAAAAGGTTTAGAAACTTTTGAAATCCTGTTAAGCAAAGTTCATCTTATTGTACCGATAATGCAAGCTGAAGTAAAAAACAGTGGAATGTCATCAATTCCATGCTTTATCCATACTTTGCAGCTATCTATTCATGACTCTATATTTAGCCAAGAAACCATCAAGGAGATTTTAACTTTATGCAGAGGAATAACGACACATTTTAATCATTCACCAATAGCATGTGCAAAATTAAAATCAATTCAGCAGCAGTTAAGTACTGTACCTCACAAAATGAAACAAGATGTTCCAAGTCGCTGGAACAGTTCATTTGAAATGCTACAATGAGCGTTTGAACAAAAAGTTCCTTTAGCCACCTATGCAGCAGAATATGATGAAATTAGACTTCCTACTAATTATCAATGGGGAGTAGTCAAAAAACTTGTTCACATTCTTGCTCCATTTGAAAACTTAACAAAAAAATGTGGTAGGAGGGACGAAACTTTTGCACTAATTATACCATCTGTTCTTGCTTTAAAAGTTTTATTACAAAAAGCTTCATCAAGTGATATATACGCTGGGATTATGACGATGATTGATGAACTAATAAAATCTGTTACTAAAAGACTTGATAAATTTTTGCTTAATAAAATGTTATGTGTATCAACATTTTTGGATCCACGATATAAATTACTTTATCAACATGCAGATGAAAATGTTATTAAGGAGTGGGTTGAAGAAGCATGGAAAGAAATGCAAGGAGCGCAAAATGTTGTTGACTCTGACTCCGACGATGCTCCAATAGTAAAAGCTCCAGCATCTAATGGATTCATTAGCATTGATGATTGTTTTAAAGATGTAGCTTCTATGAGAACAGAAGAAAGCAGAGTAAAAGATGTTTTGAGGCAGAAAGAGAATTAGTAGATATTGAAGTTGTTACCACTGACATAATTAAGAAGCAAACAATATTAAGGTCTGCAATTACTCAAGAAATAGACAACTATTTATCTCTGCCTCTTTTAGAAAATAAAGGTTGTCCATTTTTGCGGTGGAGTAAATGTGGAATGCAATTTGAAAAACTAAAAAAGATGGTATTAAAATATCTTACAGCACCTCCGTCATCAATAGAAAGTGAAAGGTTATTTAGTGCTGGTGGGGACATATACGAAGCAACAAGGAGTAGACTAAAAGCAGATAACGGAGAATACCTAATATTTGTGCATTACAATCTAAAGTTAATAAAACAATTAAAATAAGATCAGCAAATAAGTGTTGTTTAAGTTCTTTTTATTTGTTTAAATTTGTTTTATTTTAATCACTCTACAGTCGAGAAGTTCTACTTTTTTTTGCAATTCTTTATATTTCTTAATCTTTTGCTTTCCATAATATAACTTTCAATGGCGGAACTTCAAATTTTGCCCCCTTCCCCACGAAATATTATTTAGGCCCGCTCCACCAGGAAAGAAAAATAATTTTGAACTAAATATAGTTATTAAAAAACTGTTGCACAACTTTTGAAAAAAGTTAGGCCCTACAACTCAGGCCCCTTACCCTGCATTGCGGGGTTTTGCTAAATGGTACTTCCGCCACACAACTTTTGGTTAGTTAGCGTAAAAAGCGTATTTTGTGTGAATAGTTTAGCGCTAGAGATTTCACAAGTTTTTATTCCAACTTTTAAAAAATAGACTCGGTGCCGAGTACCCGGACTCGGACCCGGTTTTTTCAGCCGGGTACCCGGAATCGGAGACTCTGCATAAACTGGTTCCGGCACATCTCTACTTAAAATACATTTATAATATGTTTTAAAAGTTGTTTTTCAAATGTTGGTTTTTCTAAGCTACATTGACTACATAACATAACAAATTTTATCACAAAACAGCAAGACAATAAGAAATTGAAAATTATTTTATTTCAATTTTTTAGGTGCCAATATAAAGTTATTTTAAATTAAGTTTGGGCTGAAATTTGGGAGCCCATACCAGTATACCGGTATCAAAAACAGCCTGGATACGTTGCTGATATATATATATATATATATATATATATATATATATATATATATATATATATATATATATATATATATATATATATACACACACACACACACATACAACTCTCGAAATTATGAAAAAAATGTTGACAAAAAGTTGATGATTTAAAACTGTTTTTGGTTGGCATCAGGTTGGCACAAAAATTTGAAACAGAGTTCAACAAATCGTTGAATGTGGGGAAATTCAGAATAAAATCAAAATGTCAAACATTTATTTTATATCTATTATTTTATTTAGAATTTAATAAAATGTTTGTTTTGCCATTTTTATTATAATTATCTTATTTAAAATTTAAATAAAATGTTGGTTCTAATTCTGAGGATATATATATATATATATATAATATATATATATATATATATATATATATATATATATATATATATATATATATATATATATATATATATATATATATATATACATATATATATATATATATATATATATATATATATTAAAAAAACCAAAAAAAACATGGTTTTTTTGGTTTAAATTAGGTTTTTACTAAAAAATGCAGTATTTAGTTATCCTTTTAAATTAAAAAAAGCATAACGTATTTTATTTGAGTAAACTCAATAGTATAAAAGTTGTCCATGATGGACAGCACTCTTCTTCTTATGCTTTAACCTCAGGGGTTCCTCAAGGTTCAATCCTTGGCCCTATACTCTTTTTAATTTACATTAACGATCTTCCAGATATTCTCACATCTAAGGTGGCATTGTTTGCTGATGATACTACTATTTATTCTTGTCACAATACGAAGCCAACTCCCTCTGATTGCTTGCAGCGGGAATCTGAGCTTGAAAAGGATCTCACTTCTGTTACAGCACGGAGCTCACAGTGGCTGGTGAACTTTAATTCAGATAAAACTCAATTTTTTTCAGCCAATTGTTATCTCAATAATTTAGACCTTCCTATATTTATGAACGGTAATGTACTCCATGAGTCTCCTACTCTTCATCTTCTAGGATTAACTCTTACTTCTGATCTTTCTTGAAAACCTTATATCAAATCCGTTGCAAAATTAGCATCTGCTAAAGTCGCTTCTCTTTATTGAGCTCATCACTTTCTTACTCTAGATTCTATTCTCTATCTCTATAAATCTCAAATCCGGCCTTGTATGGAATACTGTTGGCATAACTGAGGTGGATCTTCTAATGATGCCCTTTCTCTTTTAGACATGGTGCAAAAACGCATTGTAAACATAGTTGGACCTGCTCTTGCAGCCAACGTTCAACCTCTGTCACATCGTCATAATGTTGCTTCTCTTTCTCTTTTCTACAAATACTATAATGGGCACTGCTCTAAAGAGCTAGTGTCTCTTGTGCCATCTACTAAAATTCATTCTCGTGTTACTCGTCATTCAATTAAGTCTCATCCTTTTTCTGTTACTGTTCCTAAGTGCTCCAAAAACTCTTATTCGTCTAGTTTTTTTCCTCGAACATCAGTTCTTTGGAATTCGCTTCCTTCATATTGCTTCCCTGATTCATATAATTTGCAATCTTTTAAGTTGTCTGTCAATCGTTATCTTGCTCTACAATCTTCATCTTTTCTCTTCCAGTAACTTCCAACACTAATTAGTGGTTGCTTGCAGCCTTGTTGGAAGCAAAGATGTTTTAAAAAAAAACTATATTATTTATCAATTTATTGTAATATTTCATCAAAATTATTTAATATATCATTGTTTAATGTTCTATATATAAATACAAGCTTTGCTGCTTTTTCTACCCCCAATTGGTTTCTTAACTTAGACTGAACAAGACCAAAAGTTGAAAAATTCTTTCAATTCCAGCACTAGAAGCTGGTGCATTTAATAAACCTTCAATATCCATTATATTATAGCAAATTTGGCTTTTAATTTGAACAATATTGGTAACAAATTCTTGAACTCTTTATCTGCAAAGTTCATGGCAGCTTCATTCTCTAATAAGATTTAATCAGAAAGATTATATCAAAAATATCTAGGATCTAGTGTGTTTACCAGGAAATGAGCATCACTGACAGTCTGAAGGTATCTAGATTCAATTTTTTTTTGTTTGATAAAAATGATAAACTGTTCATCGAATCTTTAAAAATTTCAAGTGTCACTTATTTTTGTTTGATCTCTTTGCAACTTATCTAGAGCTACTGCAATTGGTTTCAATATTTTCAATAAATCTTCTGTGTTTTTTCTTTATCTGTATATCACTTACTTTTTATTATTATACCAATCATGGGATTCAAGTCTTTACTTTTTTCAAACATTGTAAAAATAATGTTCCAGTTGTTCACATTTTTCAAGTGAATCACATACAGAATTCCAGCTAGTTTCAGTAGGAAGTAGCAATTTTGTTCCTCCGCCTAATTTATAAATTGCTTCAGCTTGATGATTATTTCTTATATATTTTGTTATTTGTGTAACATCCTTGCTCACATTTTCAATGTTCAGATTATTTGCTAAAAGATTCAGCATATGAGCAGCACACCCATAAGTTATGATAATATCTCTTTCAGATGACAATACTTTTCTCATTGATTTCATATTAGCTGCATTGTCAGTTACAAAGCTTTTTACTATGCATCTAAATTTTTCTTACAAAGTCAATTGCTTCTCTTGCTAATTGTGTAAGATATTCACCAGTACGTGAATGATTAGAAGTGTTGATTGTTTCTACTAAAATGTTAATTTTATCTGTAATTACAGAGATACAAACTATAGGTTCATTATGTACATTACTCCAGCCATCTAAAGACATGGCTGCAATTTTCCCATTCAATACATTAAATTTTTCAATTTCTTCTGTGTAAACAATATCTAATATTTCTCCTTCAATTTGAGTTCTATTAGGTAGAGTGTATGCTGGATAAAGCATATTGATAAATTTAAAAAAAAAAAAAATCATGGATTTAAAAAAGTATATCTATATTGAAGATTAGTTATATTTTTGAACATAACCCTGTCTTAGTTTCCTGTTGTAAATTCAAACTTTTTAAAAAAAACATGAGTTTGGTTTAAACCAATATTTTTTTAATTGGTTTAAACCATGGTTCAAACCAATGGTTTAAACCATTTGGTTAAAACCATGCAACCCTGTAATAAACCAATTATTTCAAAAAAATATAAAATGAAAATAAAATACAGTTTAAGAAAACTTACATACAAATAAGTTAAGGTATCTCAATTATAAAACACCGTTTAACAAAACAATATAAAATAAAATAAAATATTTTAATTTACATTTAGATAACACTTATAAAAGAGAAATAAGATCAGAAGAACTCAAAAATATCTATTGAGAAAATAACTTTTTTCAGTTTGTTTTTGAAAGTAAAAAAATTCCAACTTTAGGAAAAATCAAAATTATCATTAACTATTTAGTTTCACAAAAAAGCTCTGCGATAAGATATGAGACCTTCCAAAATTTGTATGCGAATATTGTTGATAAATAAAATTGTCATTACTTAGTTCATTTTTGTTTTTGGGCTTTATTGCATATAAATTTTGAAAAGATATAGGAGATAAGTTTGTTTTACATTTAAATATAAAGCAAAGAATGTTAAAAACATTTAGTTGGTATATATTAAAAATACTCATTTCGAATAAAAGTGTTTTTGCATGAGTAAAATGATCTTTAAAGTTCATTAGTCGTGCTAGATGCTTCTGTTGCCGATAAAGAGGATATGCTTGAGATTTTTAGCACTACCCCATGACCCCATGCAATATTTGAATTTTTTAGGTAGCATTGAATAAGTGGGTAATACGGTTTAATTAATGCGTGTTTATTTACAAAACTTCTCGCTTTATATAATACTCCAATATTTTTTGAAACTTTGTTGCGCAAGATTTTAATATGATTTTTCCATGTAAGATTTTCATCAATAAGAACACCAAGAAAAAGTATAACTTTTGATTGTTTTATTTGAATATTGTTACAAAGGTAACAACCGATCATGCGTATTCGTTAAGTAAACAAAGCAATGAAGCGTGAATACATCTAACAGTCAATTGTGATTAAAAACAATCGGGCCAAAATGCGTCGGATCAAACCGACATAATATAAATAAAAGATGAAAATAGAAGAAGAGTTTGCATGAAGGGTTCGCTAGAGGAGTTTGCTTGGTTTTTCGCTCAGACGAAGAATCATATAGAATAAAAAGAGTCTTATAGAATAGTATATATATATAGTGAATATTATGTTAGTTAATGTAAAATAGTATGTTATATTAGCTGGAGTTTTAATAATACAGAATAAATTGTAATTGAATAATAGTGGTTTGGAATTGTTATTATTAACTGTTGCAATATCACAAAGAAGTAAGGCTCCAGGAAATTAGAAATAGATAAACATACAAACTTAAATAAAAGTATAAACACTCTTGTTACATACCGTTGAGTAACATTTTGGAGTAAAAGCTTGTTTGTTGTTACCACTACGTAACATTTTGAAGGCACTGCCCGGATCACAAGTGGATTCTATCTCTGCTTGAGCAGATCAATCTATCTACGTAAGTGAAGATTAACTTTTGTTTATTTTGTTATTTTACTCACATCGGATTACTCAAACGAAACCGTAGTTATATTGACTTTATTGACTTTGTGATTTACGCATGAGTGGTTTATGATTGGGTAAAATATGCCCGTATACTGAACCTAATCATTGTGACCATATCGCCGCTAATCCTCATACATCTTTAAACAACTCCTCCAATTCTACCGACTCCTTAGACCTCTCAGACAACAATCTGTTTTGAACCGAAACCAGTCATTCCCCAACGAATTCTGAAGAACAACAAGTCACTTGAACAAATTTTAGAACGTTTGGTGCTAAAACCCATTCAAGAACTACATCCGAAAATTTTTAAGGGCACAGAAGTAGAAGACATTACCGAATGGTTGGCCAGCTTTCGTCATATTGCGCTTCATAATCAATGGACAGACGAAAGGAAATTACTAGCGTTTCCACTTACTAGCGTTTCCACTTTATTTAGAAGGCAGCGCCCTAGTTTGTTTTGAGACACTTCCCGTACTCACTAGGAATGATTATCACGAACTTCAAGAGCAATTCCTGCGACATTATGATAATGTGAACATTACACGAAACAGAAAACGGAACTTTTTGGATTAGTACAAGACACCGACCTTAACACTTACATAAACACTCTCGATAAATTAAGTCACTAACTTGGAATCAATGATGAGACTAAGCTGAATTTATTTATCAAAGGTCTAAAACCTCACCTACGAGATGCGTTAAAACTCAAACAACCGGTGAATTATCAAGCTATAGTAGCTTTTGTAAAGCTACAGAACACTGTCGGAACCGACTCAATCATGTCTCGTCTTGAAGCTAAACTGGATGCATTACTCAACCCAGCTAGTCAATCTATTGCTGCTGTTACCCATTGCCAATTCGAAAAAGCAAATTAAAGAATTTTTTTTAAAAAATTACAAGCCGAAGTGGAATCATTAAAGAGATTTGGCAACCCTCCAAGCCAAATCAAATGATGAGGTCATGTAACACAAATTTCCCCACAAAACAATATCCATCACGCACCACCGCGAACTAACCGATATAAGGTTGCACTTGATTGTGGGCAACACCTGGTTAAATTTGACAACAAGTTCAGTGTCCCAATGAGTAAAAAGACAGTGCGCAATAAGTTTACGACTGCAGTTGGTTGTAAAAAGCCTAATATTGAGGCGTGTGTCAAAAAACTAAGCTGTAAATTATCTTTGACAATTGACTTCCTCTTACCGCAGAGATCCTACGTTAATAGTATTGCACACACCTATTATGAGAAAAATGTCAACAATCAACCACCAAAACTATTAGACATACCTCATCATTGAGCGTCATTATTGAGCGTCCCATCCATCAACAAGCTCCAAATAATAACTGCCAATTTGCACCAGTGAAAGCAGTTCAAACCAAAAATAATAGTCAGAAACAAGTGACATTTGAAGATACAGAAACAAATAAAATTTCACAAATCTTAGCAATAACGGTGGTTCCAAAAAAAATTAAAAAAAATAAAAGGCGACCAAAAAATCAATTGTCACAGCCATTTTTCAATGTAAGAAATATAATGTTTCCTATTCTTATATCAAGTGTGTTCCTCTTACCAACGGTTACGACCGGTATTTATGTTGCAAGGTATTTGATTGTACAAGAGCACAACCGGTAAGGATTTTTCAATTACGGACACTTAACACTATCAGTGACACCAACGGTGGAGATATCTTAACTGGTATTGGTACAGCTTTAGGTAGTGCCCTACAATTCACTGCAAGTTTTGGAAGCCAGATTATTAAAGCCATCAAATATTTGCTTAATGGAGTTTCCAACTTACATGAGAAACTAGTTCATTCTATTGGAGTTGCTTCATCTTCAGTTTTAAAAGCTGCTGGAGGTGCTATAAAAAGATGTAGGAGAAGGAGTAGGTTTCTTCTTCTAAAAATTTATTGGTGGAATAAGTGGATCAATATTGTGAGTTGCATTTTTGCTAATGGCAATATACCTGATGCTAAGCAAGCCGAATTTGAACTCTGCCTTACCCTGTTTGAGGCCTTTACGAAAGAAAACCACAGAAAACATAACAGTAGAAAAACCAATATCCCAGGACCAGTCAACAACAATGTCCCCGAGGAAAAATAAGCACTCCACACGTGAATGTAAATGCTCAGTTTGTAAGAACGACACATCGAACTAAACCTGTTGATTGACGGTAATGGCAGGAATTTTGATTCCTGGATGGAGATGTAAAACGCTCCAACCACTATGAGTTTCCTACATGTTAAATGAACACTGTAGTAATATAATGAATGTGATGTTTTACAATAGTAAAATTTTATGATGCTATTATACAACGATGATTACTGATAATGAGTTTTATGGAAACTGTATTACAATAATGCTGTCATGCAATGATGATTTTTACAAAACTGTCTCAAGAATAATGAATTTATATGAATTTTTGTTTCATAATGAACTTTGTGATGCTGTTTAGCAACGATGCTTTATGATTTTTTTTATATAATGATAAACTTTGTGATGCTGTTTAGCAATGATAATTTTTTATGTTTTGCAACAACCTGAATGTGCTGCTATATGCAATTTTGCTGTCTCGCTATTTGTACGAAATGTTAATTTGCTAATCTTGTTGTTTGGCTGTTTGTTTGAAACTGCTGATTTTTAAGTACTTCTTCATAAAGACTTTTTAGCATTCCTACTCTGTTGATGCTGTATCTGAGTCCAAGGACAGACTTTTTGCTTTGTCGAAAATAATGTTATGAAGGTAACAACCGATCATGCGTATTCGTTAAGTAAACAAAGCAATGAAGCGTGAATGCGTCTAACAGTTGATTACAATTAAAAACAATTGGACTGAAACACGTCCGATCAAACCAATATAGTATAAATAGAAGATGAAAATAGAAGAAGAGTTTGCGAGAAGAGTTTGCAAAAAGAGTTCACTAGAGGAGTTCGCAAGAAGAGTTCGCTCAGACGAAGAATCATATAGAGTAAAAAGAGTCTTATAGAATAGTATATATATATATATATAGTGAATATTATGTTAGTTAATGTAAAATAGTATGTTATATTAGCTGGAGTTTTAATAATACAGAACAAATTGTAATTGAATAATAGTGGTTTGGAATAGTTATTATTAACTGTTGCAATATCACAAAGAATAAAGGTTCCAGGAAATTAGAAATAGATAAACATTCAAACTTAAATAAAAGTATAAACACTCTTGTTACATACCGTTGAGTAACATTTTGGAGTAAAAGCTTGTTTGTTGTTACCACTCCGTAACAATATCTATATATATTTGAGACATATCAATGATATGATATCGTTTGGCAAAAGATATTTTTTGGATTTTGGATGAAAAAGAGTCTATTTAGTTTTTTCTATATTAATTAATAACTGTTAATTGATAATTTGGCTTGAGCCATTTTAAAATTTTAATTAGCTCTATGTTCATGACATTAAATAGTGTTATGATATTATTGCTACACAGAAAAAAGTTTGTGTCAACAGCAAACATTACTGTTTTTAAATTTGAGGCATTATAAAGATCATTAATATAAATGAGAAAAAGAAGTAGTTCTAGTATAGATCCTTGAGGGACACCACATGTTATATCTAGTAAATTTGTAGAAAAAGGATTTATCAATTTGCATATACTGTTTATGATCGCCTAAATAGCTCTTAAGTAATTTAAGAAAATTACCACAGATTCCATAATTTTTTAGTTTTTTAATAAAAATCTCATGATTCTATCGTATTGAAGGCTTTTGTTAGATCTATGAACACTGCAAGAGTAAATTGTGACTTTTCAAACGAATCTGCAATATTTCTAGTCAGATGCACTGTGTATTTCTAGTCAGATAGCACTGTGTGTTCAGTTGAATTATTTTTTTTTTTAACCCATATTGGGTTATTTTTATTTATAGAAAGATGATCATAAATTTTATTGTAAAGGGTCCTTTCAAAAAACTTTGAAAAACCGGAAAGTAGAGAAATTGGACAATAATTAGTTATTTAATAATCCCCCCTCCCCCTTTTAAATATTGGTGTAACTTAGGCTATCTTTAGTTGATCAGAAAATATACTTTGTTTTATTTAACAACTAAAGACCTGAAAGAGTATAGTTTTTATGATTTCATAAGAACCGATTATAATATTACCATTTATTTAATCTGGGCCTATCGCTTTATTGATTTTTAGCATTTTGTATGCACATTCAAACTCTTTAATAGAAAGTTCAAAGTTATTAAGTATAGAATTCATTGGAAAATTAAACTCATTTATTGTGTTAGTTATATTTGGAATATTTTTTTCTAAACTTGAACAAATAGTTACGAAAAAATTATTTATTTGATTTGCTATCTCTTTAGGATTATATATAAAAAATCATTATTATTTTTAATAAATTTTAACAAGTTGCATGTTTTGATTTTTTGGTTGCCAGTAATTTCATTTAAAATTTGCCATGTGCGTTTAGCATTATTCTTAAACTCCTCTAAAAAGTTTGAGTAGTATTTTTTTTTTAAGTTTTTTTTTTGACTTTCAAAAAGCTTTACATGATTTTTATAAATTTCCTTATTTTTATCTATTTTTGACTTTAAATATTTAATATACAATTTTTGTTTAACTTTGGAAGATTTCCTGATTTTTTTGCAATCCATGGTGACTTGAAGCTTTTTTTGTTTAAGTTATCTTTGTATTGAGGAAAGTTTGCATCATAAACTTCATAGAATGTTCAAAAGAATGAGTTATAAACCACATTTGCTTCCCACAGAAAATTTATGTTTCCAATGTAGTAATGATAGTTGTTGGTTAAATGATGCAATATTTACTTTACTGAAACAGTTTTATGATTACTTGTTTTTTTTTTTATTGGTAATTGTTCAATATCAGTATTTATTGAAAAATAGAAAAATGATCTAAGACATCATTTTTAATTAACCCTTTTTTAAGAGATTCATTAAAAGTGTCTGTTGTAATAATATTATCTATTAGGGATACTGACTACTGATACTAGTTACTCTTATTGGTTTATTGATTAGCGGAATTGTGCCGTTATCTAATAAATCATTATAAAAACTTTTATTTTATGTGATATTTTAATGGGTCTAAATTTATGTCACCAATTATGTAATTTAATTTCTTTTCTATTGTACATTTTTTTATAATATCAGTAATTAAAAAGGACTTGAAACTATTTATTTCACTAGAAATAGATGGTTATGCACCTAAACTTCTAATCTTGTGTGATTGGTCAGAATAAGTTAGTTTTATTTTCAATTCTTTCAATATCTAAAATAATCTTATAAAGTTGATCAAAAAGAGATTATTGAATAAAATTTGAAATTTGTTGATAAGTATAAATTAACTTTAAAATAAATAAAAAAATAACAAATTTAAAGTTGTTATAATATTAAGTATTTAATAAAAAATATCATATTATTGGTGTTGTTAAACTTACAGTAAAAAATGAAAATTATAATAAACATAATAGCTCTACATATTCTATTAAGTTATGTATATTTCTACAAATCTTAAAAAAAACTTTTAAGCATTACTTTAATTTAATGGTAATAAGAAAATTAAAAAAAAGCAGGTTTTAAAAAAAAGAATGTTTAACATGATTTTTTTTTAAAGTAATTGCAAATGCATTTATTTGCAATTACTTTAAAAGCAATTTTCTATTCTTTTGTAAACGCATGTAAAAACCATGCTAAAACATAATTACTTTCTTCAGTTGTGTACTTATTCATTAAACTTTAAAGTTAAATTAAAGAAAGTATTAGCGCGGTTTCTTTTAAAGTCGTTGAAAATGTGTTTATATATATATATATATATATATATATATATACATACATATATACATATATTTATATATATATATATATATATATATATATATATATATATATATATATATATATACACACATACCCAGCTAACATAAAACGTTTAATTTAATTGCCAATATTTGAGAACAAGCTCAAATATTGGCAATGTTCGTCAAATGTTTTGTGTTAGCTGGGTATATATATATATATATATATATATATATATATATATATATATATATATATATATATATATATATATATATATAGCGTGTAAAATAACGGTTGGTCAATGGTCAATGACCGCCCAAAATGAGTAAAATTGCTATTTTGACCTCCCAAAATGAACTCTTGCCGGTCATGGTTGACTGGTTAAAAAATAATTAGAGTTTTGAAAAACAAGATTTGAAAAATAATCAGATTATTATTTGGAAAAAGCATGTACTAAATTGTCATATAATCATTAAAATTTTGAAAAAGTTTATCAGTTTATCAAACTTCCTTTAAGAAGTAAAATGAAAATCTGCGCGCTTAATTTTAAACTATTAACATTGGAGTGAAATTTTAATGTTAGTTATTTGCAAGTTCGAAAAAGGAATACTAATTCCTTAATTATAAAATATTAAGTTATTTTTGTATTTATAAAGTTCAGTCATGAAGAATATATATATATATATATATGTATATATATATATATATATATATATATATATATATATATATATATATATATATATATATATATATATATATATATATATATATATATATATATATATATATATATATATATATATATATATATATATATATATACACACACACACACACACTCTTACATGGTTGTCTCGTTGTTGGGTTTTTTTAAGATTTTTTTTGCAAGATTCTGATACAATGTTCAAGTTACTTTTGTTTTGTTGTCAACGAAAATCTTTTAAAAAAAAGGCGAATACTTTAAACTTTAAAAATAATTGAGACTAGCATGTGATGATGTGCAGAATATAATTTAATTTTTTCATTATAAAATTAAATTTTTTCAAGTTTCAATAAACCTGAAAACTCATGACTTTATTGTAAACATCTTGTATAATAACGAAGGTTGAATATAATAAAGAATAAATATTTTTTATAAGTTTAATAAGAAAAAAGTTTATTACCGTAAAAATATATTAAATCTAATTTTAGTATTCTTATATAATTAATACTTTTTAATATTATTATATTTTAATATTTATGGTTACAAAAGAATAAATATATTAATATTATAATCAAAGTGATCTAAATTCTTAATACAATTATTAACAAAATGATATCATTAAAAAAAGTATTATAAAAAATTATATACCTTAATATTTATTGTAAGTCTATTATACAAAGTATAAAAAAATTATTATATATTTATACAAAGATTAGTATCAATTATTATTATTTATAGTTTAATATTATTATTATTATTAAAAATGTTTAAAAAATAATAATTATAAAAATATATACATAAGACTGTTACAATACACTAAACTAAAAAACTGTTACAATAATCTGTTTCAAGTTGAGAGTGAACAATGCCACGAGCAATTTTGTTAGCTGCTTCTTTTGTGAGACATTTATGTATGTATAAAAAGCACGAATATGGTTGTTGCAGGATTTAATAGTGTTGCTTATATGTTGATCTAAGAAGAGTGTTGAATCTAGGGTGACACCTTGGATTCTCACCTAATTTACTGTAGTTAGTGTTGTTCCAGAGAATTAAATTTTAAAATCATTTTTAAATTTTCCAGTTCATTTCCTAGATCAAATAAGCTTCTGTTTTGCTTAGGTTAAGCAGAACTCCATTTTCTAGAAACCATTTTGTGACTGCATTAACACATTAGGTGATTTTGTTAATGTTATCTTTTCCTGGGGTTAATGAAAGTATATAATTGGGTATCATCGAAATATTGATGATGATTTGTGTCATGTTTAACTATAATATGATATATTGGTGAGACAAACATCAAAAATAAAAATGGGCATAATACACTACCTTGTATTTTTACCTTGTAACTTAATACAATACCTTACTCATGTGTAATCCAATATTTGACCTTTTAATTATTTATCAAACTTAAAACTTGTGGACTCTTTTTGTTGTATTCTCTAGATAAAGTATTGTAATGGTTCTTTGTCCTACTTGCTACTTTATCGTACTTCAACTCAAATAGACTACTTTTTTAAAAAGCATTTTGTAAATTTTATTTTATAATTTGAAATTTAGTGTGTTATTTAGAAATGTAGTTGTAGTTAATTTGTTTCATAGAAAAATTCACAAACATTACTATTTCATCATTATACCGGTTCAGTCAGCAAAAAACGACCTGCTGATGACAATAATATGGAAGAAGATAAAATAATTAGTGGTAATGTTTTTTTTTGTATATATTTTAAAATTGTTTAAGATTTGTTTCTTATTTGATTTTAATTTGATTTATATCAAGAACTAGTTATATCATCATGATCATCATGATCATCATCATCATCATTATCATCATCATCATCTTCAATTTAAATAATTAGTTTAATCATTAGATAATATTAGTATATAATACAGCAAATAAAAACATAAAATTTCACAATATGCCATTGTATGACTATACTTACATAATTTTCACAATATAATATGCCATTGTATGACTACACTTACATAATTTTCACAATATAATATGCCATTGTATGACTACACTTACATAATTTTCACAATATAATATGCCATTGTATGACTACACTTACATAATTTTCACAATATAATATGCCATTGTATGACTACACTTACATAATTTTCACAATATAATATGCCATTGTATGACTACACTTACATAATTTTCACAATATAATATGCCATTGTATGACTACACTTACATAATTTTCACAATATAATATGCCATTGTATGACTACACTTACATAATTTTCACAATATAATATGCCATTGTATGACTACACTTACATAATTTTCACAATATAATATGCCATTGTATGACTACACTTACATAATTTTTATGTCATTTTTTAATATAGATACATGCAAGAAATCCAAAAAAGATATTCAAAATGAAACAGGTATTTAAATTTTTTATTTTAATCTTATCATTTCTGGGCTAGATATATTTGTTCATAGGATACCAATCAACACTAGTTGACTGAAATAAAGTTTAAAAGTAGGGCATCAAGTCAATTTCCAGATGATTAATTTTTCAGTAAACTTTCACCTAGTTTTTTTAAGCATTTTTTTAAGTACTTTATGAATTGCACATTTTGTTGGTGCAAATATTGCTTATTTTGTTATACAATCAAATAATTATCGAGAAGCTCATTTTAAATATCAGTATTAAAAAAAAAGATTTTAATAAAGTTTTTTTTACTTTATTTTTTTATTTTTTATTTTAACTTCTATTCTATGGACTATATGTCACTTCTATTCACCATTGCTGGTGAATAGAAATGCAGTATAAGATATAAGTAGTATAAAAATTTATTATAAATACAATATATAGGATATTAAAATTTTTAGATGTTTAGTCTTTCTTTTTTTCTAATTTTTTGGCTAATAAAAAGTTTATGTTGACATCAAACCTAATGTTGTTAATAATTGTATGTGTTATAATTGCATTGATATTATCTACTAAAGATAGATCCTTAAATTATTTTAGTTTTAATTTGATGTCGGTATTGCAATGCTTGTTAATTATATTGCTGAAAAAATTCTTAAATGTCTGTTCATCATGTTTGTTGGATACTTTGAAATTTAAAAAGTTTTTATTTCTAGTATTGTACATGATATCAATGTTAATAAAATGAAATTGTTTAAATAAGCTAATCGGTTACTTGTAATAAATTATTTTATTGTATAGTTGTAGTGCTCTGCATATAAATTGATGATGAAAACTGTGTTGTATGGTTTAAGTTGTTGATTTATTTGAAATATATCTTTGTTCTGAATATTAATTTTGAGTAGTAGGAATAAAATCATATAGTATGCATTGCTAAGGCTTCAAATTTCTTTTCTTGTGTAGTAAATTATAAGACTTGAACAGTAATCAAAGTTAGGTAGAATAAACGTTTTGAAGAATTGTCAACGAACTTTAAAGGCAAAACCAAATATATTAGTTATTGAGAATAATTTTTTATAAGCTTTTGCTTTATCTCTTTTATGTGTTTGGTAAAATGTAATTTGCTGTTAATAATGACACCAAGCAAAGAAAATGAATTTACTAATTCAATTTGGAACTTATCACCTAATATGATTGATGTTGGCAATATTATTTTGGTTGTAAGTTTATTTGTTAAAATCGTTGCTTTTGTTTTTTCCGAATTGATGTCAAGTTTATTAGCATAGCACCACTCGGTAAATTTATCAAATGCTGACTTAGTCTTTGTTATTAGATGATTTATATTTGTATCACTTGTTATTAGAGTTGTATCATCTGCAAGTAATGTCGATTTAAATAGCGTTAGATATTCGGGTAGGTCATTTATGAAAACTAAAAAAAAAAGAGGTCCTAAAATTGAACCCTGTGGTATACCGATATTAACTTGTTCTTCATTAGAGTATGCATCTATAACTTTTGTAAACATTTTCTATTATGAAAGTAGTTGCTTATTAAGTTCAAAGCATCAGTTGAAAAACCGTAATGCTTAAGTTTCATAATCAATAATTTGGAATCTACTAAGTCAAAAGCTTTTCTGAAATCAATAAATAATAATATGGTAAAGAGTTTTTTGGAGTTGCTTAGTTTTACTTTAGAGATAAGAACGTGCAATGCAGTTTTGCGCGAATGATTGCATCTGAAGCTGTGTTGATCATCATTGAATAAATCATTTTGTTCAAAGTATGTAGTTATTCAGGCTTGGACAGGAATGGCAAGTGATCGAGTGCTATTGTTGACCACACAAATTATTTTATTTTTAGACAACTTGACCACTTTTTGTTTATATGACAAACATTCCAAAAATGCGCTAAATTTAGAAACACGATGCTAAACTTAAACTTGGAAAAAAAATTTAAAAAAAAACTAACAAAAAAAAAATTCCTAACAAAAAAAGAAAGGAAAAAAAATTATTATAAAAAAAGAAATTATATAAGCACAAAAATTGAAATAAAAAATTCAACTCTAAGCCAAACATTTTGTTACGTATTTAATTATGTTTAAAATAAATGTTATTAAAACTTAATTTTTTATACATTTTATTAAAGCTATGCAAAACGCTTTTAAATTGCTTTTAAATTAAGTGACAAATTACTTCTAATGATTGTTTAATAAATGATCAAGTTTCATTAAATTCATTAAAAAGTGTTGTAAATAATATTTTTAAATAGTATCAATACTTATTTTTTCAAAAAAATTGCAACAAAAATAAAACTGTTTAAAAAAATGTGGTAGTCATTTTTAAATAGTGATTTTTAATAATTTCATGCTCTAATTAGTAGGTTTAGTTAAAATAAAGGTTTTAACTTTTTTATTCGTTAAAATAGGGAGAAAGAAAAAAAATGCGCCTGCGATTTAATTAAAATAAACTGTCAACAAGCAATTAAAATATGTTTGTTTAAAAGATTTTTATTTTAATTACAACTTTATTAATAAGCACTTCACTTAATAAATTTAAAAGTAATTATTAAAGATTAAAACTTATTCATTCCTTTCGTATTAAAAAAAAAAAAAAACTTTCAAAAAATATGTTTGTTTAAAAGATTTTTATTAATTAATATTAAGCTTTTTTAAAATTTTTTATTAATCAGCATACGCATTTATGTAAACAATCGTTTATGTAAACATTTATGTAAACAAATATTATGTAAACAATCGTTATTATTAATTTTATGGTTTTATTAAAGCCTTCACAAAAAATAAAAACTTTTTAATCGCTGATCTTTAGAAAAGATCAACAATTAAAACTTATTCATAAAGTAACACTTTTTTGGTTGCATTTAAATTGTTAAAACGTCAAAATAGCTGTGGTCAAGTTGTAAAGAAAAAACAATATTAGCGTGGTCAGTGCGATCGCACGCCATTCCTGTCCAAGCCTGGTTATTCTTTTAGCAATTATTTGTTCAAACACTTTTGTTAATGGAGAGATTATAGTAATACTTAGATAACTATTAATATTGTGAATATCACCTTTCTGTTTATAAAGCGGCATAACGCTACCTATTTTAAATTCACTTGGAATACAGCCTGTTTCTAAACATTTTTTGAATATAATTATTAAAGGATCAGCGATTGAATCATATGATTTTTTAATAATTTTCGTTGGAATATCTGAATAACCACAGCTACTTTTTACTTTTAAGTTTTTTATTGCATCGATGATTTCATATTTATTAATTGGATAAAATGAGAAATATAATATATGTTTTTTTAATATTATGAGTTATTTGAAGATTATCGAAGTGGTTGTTAATAAAGTTATATGAATCATTTTGTATACGTTCGGAATTAGATTCAAATGCACTAAAGAATTTATTAAAAAATAATGACTTATTGATGTTTGAGTATGCTTTTTTGTTATTGTAAAGTATAAAATCCGTAAAAGAAGTATCTTCAAAGCTTGATTTAATTTTAATGAATTTTGAGTAGAAGACAAGTCTTTTGAGTTATTAAAATTTTTGGATTCTTTATGCTATTATTATTTTTGCTGTTTTATTTACTAGTAATTTTTTTTTTCTTGTTAAAATCAGAAGAATTTATTTAAATATGATTGGTTCCATTTTGTTTTTCATCTATAATAATGATCTTCCTCACAATCTTAAATCTAAACTGGCTATATTTGCTTATAATGTAACTATATACTCCACTCTTGACAAAAGGCCATTACTTTTTGATCCTTTAAAACAGCTGGTCTTGAATCAGATAAAAATATATTGTAAATGTTGTTGGGCCTGAAAAGCTTGAGTCATTGTCCCTTTGTTGTAAGGTTACATCTATTTTATTTTTGTACAAATACTATCATGGTTGCTGCAGATGAGCTATTATCTCAATTCTATAAGTCAAAATTCATTCTCACTTGACTCATTATTCAACAAAGTTGCATCCTTTTACTTTTACTTTATGTTCTAAAAACTTTTATTTATCTAGTTTCTTTGATTACAAATCAATGTTTTAAAAATCTCCTATCTTCATTTTTCTTCATTTTTTTTTTCTTCTTTCTTCATTTTTTCCTGGCTCATACATTTTACAGTTTTTCAAGTCTACTTTTATTCATTTTTTTTCTTTTTAACAGTATTCTTTGTTTTCTGGTAACTCCCAATTAAAACAGTGGTTGCTTGCAATCTTGTTGCAAGTTGTTGCTTGCATTCTTGTTGCAAGTGGTTGCTTGCATTCTTGTTGCAAGTGAACTAGTTTAAAAAAAATTAAACTGTTGCAGTTTACTATGGAATAACTTTTTGTCATACCTGCATCGCTTTTTTAGAGCATTTCTTGATAGAAAAGTTAAATGTTAAATGAGTTATCATTTAAATCATCAGATGACAAGTCGAGTTAATATTTTTTCTTTTTTTGTGTAACTATTTATGTTGCCATTGCACTACATCACTTACTGTGGTATTCTTTTAACTAAGCGTGTTTAGCATTAGTAAAAGTGTGATCTTTTGTCATATTCTAGTTGTATTAAATATCATGAACATAAATTTGGTACAAGGTTTTACAATATTATATTAACTATATATTTATAAAGTATAAGCTAAATAAAATATTAGCAAAAAATTCGAACCACAGTCAGTCACAGAGAGATGAAATTTCATGTGATGTCTAATAAGAGTTAAAAAAATCTGGAAATAAAGCATTTCATAAGAAATATAAGAGAAGCTTAGATAGGAATTAAAGAAATATGTACATAATTGATAACAACAGAACATATTAATACCAGGATTGACAAAAAAAAAACCAAACCCTAAAACCCATCCCTAATTTACAACTGATAAGACTGATTTAGCTTATAAAAATTCTTTTTTCTTAACAAATTGCAATTTTATACTGTTTTTTGATCATTCATTTTTGATGAGTTTTAAGACTCATCAGAAATGAATGATCAAATTATAAAAACTTGAATTTATACTAAAAGTTACATTACAGGAAGTTATAACTACTGTAAATTTTCACACATTTTGTGGAATATGCTGACATTATTATAAAAAGAATTCTTCAGAACTGATTGCTCCTGCTTTTTTTCAGCAATATTTTTTAAAGGAGGGATTTAATGTAATTACTATTTAAGCTTACTTATTTTTATAGTTTTTTAGGAGAAACTTATATTCATGCCTGCATTTAGAAATCATTTCCAATTTTTTGTTTAATAAACATTCTTGGTTTGCATGTGTAATTATTTGTGTGTATATATATATGTATATATATATATATGCGGTACTGATGTAGTGGTAAGAGCGCTCGCTTTGTAAGCGAGAGGTTCGGAGTTCGACTCCCACCATGTCCCTGGAAGTATCGTGCTCAACTTAATTTCTCAGCTTGTCAAGGTTAATTTTCTTGCTTGTCAAGGTTCGTGTTTCGGAGTTACAGAGTTGAGAGAGGGTTGTACCACAATTTACAACAAAAAATTAAAAAAAAAATAAAAAAATGACTAGCCTCCTCGACTGTAGTGGCCTTGAAGAGGTAAATAATTAAATATATATATATATATATGTATATATATATATATATATATATATATATATATATATATAATTAAATATATATATATATATATATATATAATATATATATATATATATATATTATATATACAGCGCTCGAAATAATTATTTGAAGGTTGCCGATCAACACTGATCAGCAGAAATAATAAAAGTAATAAAGTAGACGATCAAAAAATTATCCAGACGATCAAATTTTTCTTAACTTTTTCTTTAATAGCGTACAGTTTAGGTGACGTCAAATTGTTTGTTTTACCGCTATTAACCTACAATAAATTGCGTTTTTAGAAAATTCTATTGATTTTGTGCAATTTTCTAAAATATCTTTACCTTAATGCCTTTTAGTACTAAAAAAATCTATTTTTAGAACACTAGCTGAACGCTATTGGTTTTTGAATACAACAGCGTACGTCCGCGTTATCGTTTATAGTTTTTACTTTTAAACTTAGCTCTTAATTCACTTTTTCACTTCAACGCGTTGCCTTTTAAGTGACGTAAAAATATTTTATGTGACTCGAACAATTGTTTTTTATATAATGATCGTTTTTTAACAAAAATGACACAATAAAAAGGTAATGAACTTTTTAAGGTGAGAAAAAATAATCTCGTTTTGCGCTATTCATTACTTGATTTGTTAGATGATGAATCCAAGTCGATTAATGTTTTTAATCTTGCTTTTTTTGCTCTTTTGGAATAGCATTTTCTTACTGATTGTTTTGGCCTTCCCACGGCATCATTGGTCCATAACTCGATAGCAGAACTTAAATCAAATAAATTGGAATCTTTTTCATCAAAACTTACTCGAATTAAATTTTCTAAACGTTTCTCTTTCAGAGAGTTTCTTGTATCCGTTTTTACTCTATTCATTAGTGAAAAAAGGCGTTCAACTTTCGCATTAGAAACAGGCAAAGTAGATAATAGTTCGACAATAAGTAAAACCGGAACCCATTCATTTTTCATTGAGCTAGAAAAAATTTGATGCCATAACTTACGATAACCGGTATTATGTGGTGCTAAATATTTTACAGTGTAGTTTACCAAGCTATGCCAAGCATCCAAAACATCATTTACAGTTCCTGCAAAACCAGTATGTCGCAACGGCGCTCTATAAAAGTCAAAAAGATTTTCTATTCCTTCATCCAGGAATGTTTCATTTTCAATACTTTGAAGCCAAACTTCTGTATTTAAAACTTTTGTACCATACATATCAGTAATAGTATCGCTTGTTTCCAAACGCTCTATGATTGAATTTGTTACCAACTCGATATGAATAGATTTAGACTTTTTTACTAAATGTTTAGCATTTACAAAGTCGTTAAGTGCAACACCCTGGAAATAAAACTTTCCTTCTTTTTCAGTCACTTTGGCGAGAAAACGTTTTACTGTTGGCAAATTAATAAACTTTGTTTTTTGAATACGATTTAAATGGCTTTTAGCTTGTTGAACAAACCCTGATGAAGCCAACACATCTATCTCATCACTTTGAAAACATTTTGACAACATCTTTGCTGGTGCTAAAATCTCAATAAACAACGCGATATAAAGGGGCATTCTAGCATGAATCCACTTTTTGTGGTATCCTTTAAACTTAGCTCTTTCAGCATTGGTAAATGTTATATCTTCAGTCATATTTTCCAGATGTGTTAAATAAACACCGTATTTATCTAAAATCATTTCTAAAGCCTGAACTTTATGTGAAATCCATCGTGTACCTAAAAATGAAACAAGATTATACAATTTATAATTTACTTTATACTTGCAAAAACTAAAAATATAGGCGTCACGCATAACTGTAATGGTAATAAATATAAGATAAATAAATCAAGCAAAAAAAAGAAAATACCGGAGGCTTTCTTAGGTCGGTAACCACCAATGTTATATTCATCATCTTCTAAAATAGAAACGAGTTTACCCAACTGTCTTAACTTTTTGGGGGATTTTTTGTAAATGTAATGCATTTTTAAAATCATGTAATCAACGTCATTGAATGAGGCTGTTTTTCCTAATTTTTCTTTTAATGATAACTCGAGACGATGTGCTACACACCAGCCAAACGTGATCCAGGGGACTTCAGCCTTGAGCAACATTTTAACGCCCGACTTGCTCCCTCTGTTAACGGATGCGCCATCCGCACCAAATCCAACTAGTTTTTTATTGCAATTTACGACTTCTATATTCTCAAGTGACTTTTTTATGGTGTTGAAAACTCCGTGCGAAGTTCCATACTCAACATCCAAAAGTGAAAGAAAATCACATTCAACGTTTACTTCAGATTTTCCAGTTGGAGCCGGATTAAAAGTAACAACAAATATAGCTTCTTTTTCCTTAATTGAAACGTCGTTAGAACCGTCAATTAAAATAGTGAAAAAATTTCGAGTATTTAGTTTATTTTTGAGATCTATCGCTAAACTAAGAGCAATGTAGTCAATAAATACTCCGCATGTGTTTTCGTTTTTATAAGCCTGACCAAAAACTACACCATGTTTCTCTTCTAATTGAATTATTTTTGGGTATAGGCAAAGCGATAGTTCTTCTTTTGCTATAAAGTAAGCGACCTCAAATTTTTTTTTTGTCAAATCCAAGTCTTTACTATTCATGGTTTGAATACCGGATAAAATGTCTGTTTGCCGCATTTCCTGCTGCAACTCGTTTAGTTTTTCAATTCGATCGCACAAATTCATGCCTCTCGTTTTCATAAAAATCTCAAAAGCCTTCTGATGAGACATTCCCTCTGCATGCGTGATTGCAGAACTATGTTGCAATCGACTACATCCTTTTCCACAGCTCCATTCCGGAGTGTAGCCTTTTAAAATCTGAATTTGCGATGCATATTCTCGGCATACTTTGCATTTTAGCGCTGTAACTATTCCGTCAACGCTTTCAATTTCAAGCCAATCATTAGCATTATATTTTGCAAGCGTAGAGACTTTCCATTTATTAGCTGTTTGTAATTGTAGCTTTCTGTCATAAGTTTTTAGTTTTTTCTCAGCGGGTGTTCCAGATACTAAGTTTCTTTTAAAAGAAATAAATGTTTGACGCTTTTTGTATGCTTCCATTTTAAGATTATTTTTAAACTTACCATTTAATTTCTAAAACTTTAAAACAAAAACTGTTTCTTTCAATTTAAATTGTCACGATGATTTCAAAATGAAGTTTTCCAACGAATCACAAACTTGCTTTGTTCATTATTTTTCAGACAATCAAAGAAATGTTAACCTTTCTAGTTATTAATTCATTTTATTCAAATGAATTCGCTTTATTAAAATAACTCTTTTACAGTTAATAAACTTTCGAACTGAAGACTGTTACGAAATCAACGCTATGTTTATTCCACCAATCAAAAACATTATTAAGTTATTTACAATAAACTTCGCGCTTCTTTTTAATTACCATTTTTAATGTGAACTAAAAGATTATTATTGGTCTAAAAACTTGTTTAATTCAGCAATAATAAACATATTTTTTTTAATGCTAATTTAATAAATTTAAGATTCTTTTTTAAATGTTGAAAAATTTTTTATTCTAATGTGTGACATGCAATGTAGACGATCAAATTTGATCGGCCATAATTAATTTTGGGAGTTCAAAATTTCATTTTTTCCAAAAGTCGTCGATCATTGATCGTTGATCGGCCGTTATTTCGAGCACTGTATATATATATATATATATATATATATATATATATATATATATATATATATATATATATATATATATATATAATGTATATATTGTGTGTGCGTGTATATATATATATATATTTATTTATATATGTATGATATATATATACACAAAATATTTATGTATAATATATATATATATATATATATATTTTTTAATTTTTTTTTATTTTACTTTATCTCCTCAAGGCCGAGAAGGCCACTACAGACGAGGAGGCAAGGTCGGCGCAATAGGGGTGTGTGGGGGTGTGTGACACCCCCCCCCCCATTAATGATTTTTAGTCGGCAAACTGGACCCTTAGTCGGCAAATCGGACTCTTTTAGACTAGTTAGTCGGCAAATGTTGACCCTTTCGATATAGGTTAGACAGTCGGCCAATGTCCTAACGGCAGTCGGCAAATTTTGGAAAACGAGGACACACCCAGAAAATGACACACACACACACACCCTCTCCACGTGACACCTACTCGCGCCAGCCCTGCGAAGAGGCTACTTATTTTGTGGCTATAACCGTCTCTCAACTCTATAACTCCGAAACACGAACCTTGATGAATAAGGCCGCTGCGCGTAGAAGTTGAGCGCGGTACTACCAGGGACGTGGTGGGGATCAAACTTGGAACCACTTGTTTATGAAGCAAGCGCTCTACCACTACACCACTACCGCATTTTGTGTTTATACATATTATACATATAAATATATATATATGTATATATACAAAATATATGTATAATGTATATATTGTGTGTGCGTGTATATATATATATATATATATTTATTTATTTATTTATATATGTATAATATATATATACACAAAATACTTATGTATATATGTCAACCTGAAAGTGTTTGTGGTCGGCAAAAAATTGCCGACCTTGTTTTTATGTTTTATGGTCAGACCTTTATATCAAATAATTTTTGCCAACCTGATGTCGACCTCAAAAAGATTGAGGTCGGCAATAATTTGCGACTTCATTTTTTCTAATTCTGAGGATTGTATATATATATATATATATATATATATATATATATATATATATATATATATATATATATATATATATATATATATATATATATATATATATATATATATATATATATATATATATATATATATATATATATATACAGTACTGTGAATATGTTTTAGACCACTTACATTTTCTCAAAAAATCCAAGAGAATTCTTTCTTAATATTTAAGTTTCGAATTCTATATTATAAAATTATTAAAACACGTATATTTCACTTAAAATATGGAACAATAACAAACTTTTTAATGTCACACCATAAAAAAAAACCTTAATATTTACTATGTCCTCCTTTTGCCTCAATCACAGCCGATATTCGCCGGTAAATAGATTCATACAAATTTGTTATAAAATCCTGCGGTATGTTGTGCCATTCTCTTTGAAGTTCTTGAAAACATTCTTCAGCATTTCGGGGAGCATGTTCGACCTTTTTCCTGTCCAAGTAATCCCAAATATGCTCGATTATATTCAAATCTGGACTCTGGGGAGGCCAGGTCATTATTTCCAGTTTAATAGTAGGGTTTAAACACTCGGCCTGATAGGCTTCTCCTATTCTTCTTCAAACATATTGACGTCTTTTAGTTCCAAAAATTTCAAATTTGGACTCATCAGTGTACAGAACCCGATTAAACATTTCCTGGGTCCAATCTTTGTGTTGTTTTGCATATTTAAGTTGTTTTTCTCATGTTCCTCATAAATTTTTGTTTATTTATTCAAGATAATATATTCTTTCAACCTTTCTCAAATATTACTCAACTTAAGTATGCTTAAAAAAAAAATACAAAGGAAAAAAATTGAAAATACAACTAATTATATTAGTGGTCTAAAACATATTCACAGTACTGTATATATATATATATATATATATATATATATATATATATATATATATATATATATATATATATATATATATATATATATATATATATATATATATATATATATATATATATATATTATATTGTGTGTATGTGTGTATATATATATATATATATATATATATATATATATATATATATATATATATATATATATATATATATATATATATATATATATATATATATATTATATTGTGTGTATGTGTGTATATATATATATATATATATATATATATATATATATATATATATATATAATTTTAGTGTATTCTACAAATAGAGTGCTCAATGTTCTTAAAGAACAAAACAACTCAGTGTAGTTAAGGCAAGTCAGTAAAATTTACATAAAAAATTTCTAAAAAATTCCTAACTTTGACTATCTTTTACTTAGATGGTAAATGAAATAAAATAAATGAAACTTTATGTTTGTTTAATAAAACTGTTTGTGTTAGAAAAAAAAATTTTATATATATACAGAAATAATAGTTTTTATAAAGTCATAATTTGAACTTTAATGCGATTTTGCTCAGCCTGTTCGCATCAAAATGTCTTCAATAAAACTATAAAGTATCTAAACTTTAAATATCATTGTCGATCAAAAGAGCTAGAACTATTACACTATGTTTAAACACTATGATTTCTTCAAAACCCTGTTTTTTTCACTAAAATTTTTGGTGTTCTCTACTTATTAAGTAAGAGTACTCAAAAAACTGAATTGTTGGCAGTTGGAGCTCTTTTTCTTCTATCTGCTAGATAAATTTTCTATTATTTAAATCTTTTTGCAATAGTTAAAATAACTCCACCGCCTAGCAAAGACTAAATTTAAAAATAGGATTCAATAACTTGAAATTCTAAGTCTGCAAATTGTTATAATAGTAGCAATTACTCTATATAAAATTATATTTGAAAAGATAATTTTATTTTGATAGACTTTTTTCTTTTAAAGTAAATTTTGAAAGATTTTTTTGTGGTCCACAATAAGACCTCACGCAAACAAAAAATTTTCCCAATAAACTATCTGATTGTTAGTCATGCAACCAGATATTTTGCAGAAAAATCTCTATTTTTTAAACTAATAACTGACTGACCGCAATATCTTGAAAATGATCTTAACTACGCTGAGAATAATAAATTAGTAAAAACATCTAATTTAATTTGCTGGATTTGCAGTGGACCTATATAGGCAGTTTTAAGCTGCTAGTTAGAGTTTTGCTCATCAGTCACTTTGTGGACTATTATTGGCAGCTGCTATAAATAGTAAGCCAATAACTTTCTGACATATTAATAGTGGCTAGTCATTGGCTAGCCATATTTGACAGCTGCCACTAATGATCCACTAATTTACCGATGAGCAAAACTACTGCGGTCCACTCAAAATGCCTGTGTACTTAAATTACCCTTGCCAAATTCCAAAATACCTATATACTTTAAGTCCACTTAAATTCCATTATAGATTGTTTGGTGAAATTAGTAGTAAAACAAACAGAATGTATAATAAACAGACAGAATGTAGTCTTCGCATTTAGTAGTTTATACTTAAATTAATTTTGAGAAAAGTCTCCTTAAACTTTGATCTAAATCAATTGATGATTTGTTCAAGTTGTTTATGTGCTTTATTTAATTCGATTATTGTTATTATTACCTTTAGTTTTTGCAAAGCAGTTGATTAAAAAAAGTAATTATTTATTTCCTTGTTTTAAATTAAATTCTTGTTCTTACAGTAGCAGAACTTTTACATGATCAAGCAGATATCTCTAAAAACATACCACAACTGCAAGAAGATGATCAAACTGTTTTTATAAAGGTATAGCTGTGTTAAGTGTTTATAGCAATGGACAGAGTATCAGTTACAAATGATTTTAATATTAGTTTTACATTGGAGTAATGGTTTTAAATAATTTAAGAATCCCATATCAATATTATATTATCTTTTGCAAATATAAATTTAGTGTTGCATGCAATTTATTCAACTATAAAGATACTGAATTAACTTATAATTTAGTTTTACTGAATTTAAAATGCCGTTATGGTATCTTCATTAAAAGATGTAAATATATTAGAAAATATTCAAAAACGAATAACGAAATTAGATAAGCTATTATCATACTTTATTATATTCATCATACAATGGTTATGAAATTGATTTTTTCAAGGCAATGGAGAATCTTATATGTATAAAAGAAGATACATAGAGAAAAGATGATCTTATATATATAAATGGCTGTTGGTTTTATAAAAGTAAGGGAGTATAAGTATAAGAGTGTTTAAGTTTTCAATCAAGTTTCAAATTAACTTTCATTGTGTCTGAATAATCCGAAAACCACTCACAGATTTTTTTACTCCACAAGTAAAAAATTTTTAATCTAACTTTAGATATAAGAGAAAATTATGGATCAAAGTTGTACATTAGGCTATTAATTTAATCAGACATTAAATTTTTGCAAAAGATACTTATATCATAATGGAATCCAATAATCCTAAATCAAATATAAATTTCCAGTGTGAAATTGAGGTCAAACCCTCTCAAAGGTTGACCTTGATAAAATCAGCGTGTAGTTAAAATATCAAGCAAACTTAATATTGTGAAAAGGTCTAATTATAAAAAATTGTGCAGCAAAAGAAATGTTTTTGGACATAAAAAGTATATTTTAAATTAATCTTTTTATATAACACAGGTAGTCAGTAAACATCGAAAAGTAAGTAATCTAGCTATTTTAGTTTTGTAAATGTTAAAGAAAATAATTTTTGTTTCAACATAATCCAAGCAACAAAAGCAGACCTTGATAAAAATGGGGGCTATCTTTTAGATGAGTCTAAAAGGTGGCCCCTAGGACTGTCTTTTTCTGACAAAATGAACCATGGTTATTTACCCACTCTAGTGGGTTTAGAAATGATCTGAGGGTAATCTGCTTTAATTAATCTACTAATTTAAACTAATTGCCAATTTAATGTTTTTTTTTTTTTGTTGATTTATTGAAGACTGGGATTTTCTACACTAAGTATAACAAATGGTGCAAATTAAAAAAAATATATAATTGATTGCAAAAAAAAAATTAAAATATTATAAAATACTAATTGACTTTAATGTTGATTTTTTTGTTCTTTTTACTTATAATGGTGAAATATAACTGTAAATTATACTAGTGAATTATACTGTCCTTTTTAAAAGTTTTTATTGCATAAAATTTAGCCTATAAAATTGCATCATATAATAAGCTAAACTTTCTTTTGTATTCAATATTATGTTATTTAAAAAAATTTATAAACATTTTACTTCTCCATAAATAAATTTCATAAATACATCTTTGTTACTGAAAAAAAAATTGTAAGTTTTTTAAATAGTAAAATATCATTAAAAAATGTTAATAGTCAGTTTTAATAAAATAATTAAATTGAATTACACTTTGTAATCAAATTGAATTAAATTTTGAAATCAAATTGAATCAAGATTTTTATTAATTAAAACAATTGTTTTATTGAGTAGCTGATATTTGTGAAAACAATAAACATTAATATCTAATGATAATTAGTTTTAGCACTTATTAAAATTATTTTATTGAGCAGTCTAATTGTATTTTAGTAGTTATTAAATATTGATGTACTAGCAGTCAATTTAGCAGTCAAAAAAACTTTTCTTATGAATAATAAATGTAATAAATGGCCGTTGGATAGGTTTTTTAAACTAAATTAGACTGATTTAAATTTTTTTTTTTTTTTTCTATGACCTTATGAACCTTTGAGAATTTTAAAACAATTGGGAATACCGTGTTATACCTGGTGCCACCAGGCTGGCTTATACCCTGATATTCCAACATAATTTTGTAATAAATAAATTGTTATTACAGTTGGAACTTAACAGTACTTGGATAAGTTAAAAAAAATTTTCAAAACTATTGATGCTAAAACAAAGTGACATCTAAAAAAACGTACTATGTGATACTAGCAAATTTCTTTTTAAAGTGTTGTTTCACATGTTTTTTTTTAATTTAATGATTATTGGGGCATGCAAACATGTGCTTTCGGCAAGAGAATAATTTAAAAATACTAACCATTAAGGATGCACCGAATGTTCTGTCAGATTCAGTGCATCCCTACTAACCATATAAAAAGCATGAAGTCTTTCTAATATTTCAAATGTTTGTTTTTTAATGAAACTTGTTAATTTATTAACAAAAATTAAAAATTAAACATCTACAATGTTATTAATGTTTAATTAAAGAAGCTTGTGATTTCTGTCAAATTGAAACTAAATTTTGGCAAAAAATACCTTTGATAAAGTTAAAGAATCAGTTAGTTTTTTATGCATTAAGTTTAAGAGGTTTTGAAAAGAATTTTGTAGATATGTTTTAAGTTGAAAGTAAGATTTAGTCTCCCATAATAATTATTTAGCAAATTTCTATCAACATCTAAAGAACAAACCTAAACTAAAAACACATTTCAAGCCTCATCTGAGCATCATAAGCAGATCAAAGTCATCAGATGGTACTGAAGCTAATAAGGTTGAAAACTGTTAAGGTTGAAGCTGTTAAACTGATAAGGTTGCTTATGCAACTACAATAAAAGAGATAAGGACTACTATCATGCTGAAAGTTTCATGACCTATACAGATACCACGATTAAAATAAAATTGCAAAGCCTGCTTTATCACATTTCCAGGAGAGCTGGGATTTAACTTAGCATGCTAATTAAATTTTTTTTTATTGATATGGGTTTTAATGATGGGGTTTTTATGACAGCACTGAGCAAAGTAAATACATACAGGGATATGACTGTGACAAACTGACACATATGTCAATAAGATATTTACTTTGGTTCCAATTTGAATTAGTTATGATGCAGAAATCTTTTTTAACAATTCTTTTTTATCTTTGAACATTGTTTGGTAAATTAAGATGACCAGCTTCAACACATATTATACTGGTACTTTTAAATAGCTTTTAGAACAATATGGTAGGTATTATATGTTTGAATCAATTCATAAAATATTAATTTATTATGCAAAAGTCAAATCTGATAATTTTAATTAGACAATCTGGAGTTTCATACCAGAAAATCAAAACAAGAAAAAAACAAAAAAAAAAACAATAAGACAAGACACAACTTGTCAATATATATTGGTCTGTTTAAGCATAAGAAACCTTTTTTTTTATGGTTCATTTGGTTTTTTAATCAGAAGTTTTGACAAACTATTTTTGCAAGCTTTGAATGTCAACTCAGTTTAAAATTCTTCAACAGTTTAGTTGAAGAATTTGAAACCTACACTATACTTTAATCTGTTTAGCATATTGATGACTTTTCTACTACCTACCATTTTTACTACCTGTCTTTTTACAGTAAGATCTACTCATAAATGTTTAAACAAGTTTTTTTGCTTAATTATTTCAAGTTATTTTCTGCTTGGTTATATATTTCAAATATTTATCTTTAGCATATAATCTGTACACTTGGTATATAGTCTAGTATATAATAGTATTTACCTTTGGTTCTTTAAGAGTAGACTTTAAGGTCAATTGAAGGGTGCCTGACACAATTTTTGCCCCAGTAATTCTTGTTATCTTTGGATTATTTTGCCTTGACTATGATATAAAAATCTTTTTTGAAATTCTAATCTCTGATAGTTCTGCTACAGCATGGGCTTATAGTGGCTGGTGAACTTTAATTCAGATACAACTCAATTTTTTTTCAGCCAATCGTTATTGCAATATTTTAGATCTTCCTACATTTATGAATGGTAATGTATTTGATGAGTCATCTACTCTTCATTTTCTAGGATTATCTTTTACTTCCGATCTTTCTTGGAAACTATATATTAAATCCATTACAAAATTAGCATCTGCTAAGGTTGCATCTCTTTATCGAGCTCGACACTTTCTTACTCTGGATTCTATTCTCTATCTGTATAAATCTCAAATCCGTCCTTGTATGGAATACTGTTGCCATATCTGGGGAGGATCTTCCAATGATGCCCTTTCTCTTTTAGGCAAAGTGGACCTCCATCCAAGATATTCGCTCAGCTTAGTGTTGATAGATTTTCTAGTTTTCTTACTATTTAATAATGGCATTTTTCCATTTTGAATATATTATGAATCTGAAAAATAAAATGGCAGGAATAATAGAATTTAATATGATATTTAATTAAGTCTATAATAGCTATCATCATATTTATAAGGTGAATATTACACAAAATAGTATTTTAAAAAACAAAAAACTATAATAAAGCATAGGATTATTCAATATTATAAATAGTCATTTTTACATTTGTAAAAATGTCATAGTTACAATAGTCATAGTTTCATTTGTAACATAGATAGTCAACATTTAGGGAAAAAACACAATATCTTCAGAAAAGAAAAATGTTTTCCCAGTAGCAAATGCTGTTTTTTTACCAAAAAATTTATACCATTTAACTCAGGCTTTATAAATAGGAAAAATGACATACTGAATTAAAACTAGAACATGCATGAGTATTATATACCCTACTGCGTAATCAAAACCATGAAGAATGACAATTCTATCATAAGTTTTATCACTTTTTGTACAATTTTATTTTTTTGCAACTACAATTTTATTCTTTACATTAAATTTAAATTTGATACAAAGAAATTTTATAAAAAGTCAGATCTAGGTAAAGGATATATAACATTTTTGCCTTACCTTTATATAGAGTTAAATGTAAAATAAATTTATTTATTTAGATGTATTCTGATACAACATGTTTAAAATTAAATGATACTGCAGAATTCATTTGTATACTTTCTTCAAATCCTGAGCTTGTGATGTACGTTTTTTTAATTGTATATTATTGTTTTTAGTTCTTTTGTTAGTAACATGTAATCAATCTGTTGTTTTGTTAGTAACATGTAATCAAGTTAAAAATCTTAAGTTTGTGTCTGTTTTATAGTTTTGTTTTTTTATTTTCTAGTGTTATTTTTACCTTTAAATTTTTTTTTTTTTTTTTTTTTTTTTTTTTTTCAGAAATTCATCTGATGATTTTGAAAGTTTCACAAACGGACATGATCCTAGTGATCTTGAAGAATTTGCACATAATGTGTCCCCTTCAAAAGTTCCTAGGCTACATTGTTTATTTTTTAATAAGTTTAACTGTTTCAATCAAGACGTTATAATAAAAAAATGTTTATATGGTATTTATTTTTATAAAAAAAATTGTTATTATAAAAAAATGTTTATATGGTATTTATAAGTTTAACTGTTTTAATCAACACTATAAAATAAAATATTTATATAGTATTTGTTTTCAGATAATAATTTCAAATATTAAGCAGTTTTGGTTATGAGCTTTACTGTTGATTTAGAATCAGTTTTCAGAGAAATTATTTCAATAAGAGGTGATATCATAGCATTATTTACACAACTACTTGGTGGTGATAAGTTGATTGCGGAATATCTTCTTTTACATTTAATTTCCAAAGTGTGAGAAAATTTAATAATTTATATCTAATAATTTTTAATAATATCTTAGCATGAATATTTTTTTTAATATTAAAAAAATAATCATTTGAAACAAAGCTACACTACAAGCTACACTACAAGTAACCACTAATTAATTTTGAGTTAGCCAAAAAAAAGAGTTGAAAAGCAATAAAGTGGTTGACATATAACTTAAAAAATAGTGAGTTAGAAAAATGAAGATGGGAAAGAATTCCAAAAAGCATTGTTCAAGAAAAAAAAACTAGATAATATTGCCAGGTCAACATTTACAGTGTGCTTCTGACATTTTTCTTAAAGAGTGAGGGCCTCATTAGAAAAACCAATCCAAATATGACAACAATATTCCATGCAAGGATGAATGAAAGATATATAGAGGTAAAGAATTGAATCAGGAGGGTTGGTTGCTTTTTTTTAAATTATAAAAATGTGTTGACTTTTTTTCAAGAGTATATTGTTGTGTCATTATTAAATTTAGCCATTAGAGGTAAGATTATTAATATAGATAAGAAGCCACAAAGGACCAACAATGCTTATGTTATCCCAGACAACCCTATGTTATCCCAGATATATAGATAAAATTTCTTCCAGGAGAAAATAAAGAACCAGGTGGTAAAGACATCATAATGGTTCTTAACAAATCTTTTTTAGATATTTTTAAGAACAATCTAAGCTTAGGCACAAATCCATTTGCAAAATGAATTTATCCATAATCTAAAAACATAGTGAACTGTTTAATGTCATCCCAAATCGGATAATCATTATTCTCACCCTGTCTTAAAAATACAAATACAAACGTATAAAATATGAAAGTTAAGGTATTTACTGCATAGAGTTGATCAGACCTAGGACTTTCCCAGAAAGCTGGATTAGTATAATGTTGTGTTAAAAAAAAAGACTAGACTAGGGGTAATACATTTGATTCACAATCAAGAGGTTGAGATTCAAATCTACCCCTCACCCTCTGAAATTACTGTGTTCAATTTGTTTCTCCGCACAGTGCTCTTGTTTGAAAATGTTCATGTTTCTGAGTTAAGGGTTAAGAGAGAATATTTTTAAAAAATGAGTAGCTCCACTTAGCAGACACTGGAGCAATAGCGAGATGAGTTTATGAAAATCACCTCCCTATCGGTTGCAAATCTGAAACTTGGGTCAGTGATGCGTTTTTTTGTAGTCATGGTTTTGTGGGAGGAAGAGTGACATTTTGTACAACATAATACGAATTATCCATGGATAAAGAGACATAAAGATCTTATTCAAACCCATCATAAGGGTTTATGGGGTCAACATCCATAATTCTGGTGATGATATATTAGAAAATTGGAAACATAAGTACCATTTTCTAGCAGGCAGAAAAACAAAAATCAATTAAATATTAAATAGTAAGATACTGATAATGAGAGTTCTGGAAGTTTAAAATTAATTTAGCATCAGAAGCATGATTAATTTAAATGTCTAACAATGGATCAACTTGTTTCATTGGGATGGCAGGAAAATTGTATTCATTAAATTAAAGTGATGAGTTAAAGGAAAAAGTCTTTTCAAATAGTTCTGGTTTAGCTTTTGAAGAGGTAAATGATCCTCATGAACACTCAAGTATGAGTAGTGAAATTTTAGACTATTGATAATGACAATTTTAAAGATTTTGGAAAAGTTTCTAGAAACTAACCTAAGGTTCATTAAAAAGGTTGTAATGTAGCTTAACATCAGAAAGTACCTTTTTGCCTTGATTTCTTCCAACGGTATAGAGATATTTGTTATCTAGAATGTTGTTCTTTTGAAAAATATGAGGAAGAAAATAAAAAAAAAATAAAAAGAAAAGAAAGTAAAAGCAATGTAATAGAAGTATACGATAAATGTTTTAGTGAGATCATAGCATTATCTGAACTACCTTAAGGAGGACAAGGTGAAGCTGTGGACCCAGGTTGAGAGACAAGATACAAATCAATGAATGAATTTAAGTAATTAGGTTTGTCTAAAAAATTGATTACATGTTAGCTGAGTAAAAGATCATAAAAGATTTTTGAACAAATTTCAGGCTTTAGAGTCAGCAGGTCAGGGGTACATGATTCTAACCTGATTTCATAACAAATAGGTGAACTGATATGTATGTATATACTCAGGCCAACCATGTGATTATTGGAGTCTTTTCAAGTTAAAGGTTAATAGCCACCAATGCTAAGATCTGAAGATGAAACCTAATTTCAATTAGTCTGGCAAATTTTGAAAGAATTGAATTTAATAGATAAAAGTTTAATGATTTTCTTTTATGTATTTTGATGGTTTATTTTTTAGATTTTACTTTATTCATGTTTTAAATTAATAGGGAACTTTTATCCAATTGCAGGTAGTGTGTCATACCCTAAGCATTAAGCTATGTCGTTGTTAATCAACCCAAAGTTGTAACAAAGCACTCCTTATTTAAACAATGCACACCGAAAGTACTAACAAGGATAACTTTTATGCACAACATGGCACTTTTAATACCCTGATATCTTACAACTGTTGATGGAATTAGCCTCACCGCAGAGTTCAGGAAACCTTACTGCTCTCTAGCTTCAGAACTGTACATTCATAACAGAAAGATTTGTACAGCCACTACCACAGAGGAACAAGCAAAACCCATGAGTAGACTTAAAAAGATCAGCATTTTTATTATTTTTAGTTTAGTATAATAGCAGATTATGTGCTGATTATATAAACAAGTTTTGAAAATAGAAATTGGTGTCTCAGGTGCAGTAAGGATTTCTTGTCAAGCCGAGAATTGGTATTTTGTAGCTTTAAAAAAATATTTTGTAATTCTCTAAGTCTGCTATTTATTTCTTAATGGTAGTTATGGTATTAACTATTTATTATTTTTAATAGTAATTTTTGCTTTTTTTCATAGTTATGGTAGATGTGGAACTTTGTGTCTTGGCAAGTTTTCCATGAATATTATGAAATGTCCTGGTGAAAACTTCACTACGAGACTGTACTCATCAATTCAAAATATTGTAGAAAAGGTATTGATAATAAATTGCTTAATAGTTTAATATTGTTGCCCGCTTATAATTTATGTGAAAAAACCTATTGTCTGTTTGAATAGATTTTTGTGATATTATAAATGCATAATTTAAGTAATAATTATCAAGTTTTAATTGAACCAAGTTTTAATTGAAATGTGAAGGAGCAATTAAATAATAATAACAGCTGTTTCTCATGTCTCTAAACTGTCTTTTGCTAAAAGATGACTAGAGTGTGAGTTTTGGTTCCTCTCTTCCTGAGTTGCTAACTTTTACTCCTCCTACTAAATAGTCTTTACATTAATTTATGTTTTTTTACCTAAATGACATCATCTTCAATCTGTTTTTATTTTCACATCTCCCAGGTCTACATAACTGGACGGCTCCGTTGATCACTTTTTGCGATCATTGTGTCGCATAAACAAAAAATTTATTCTTTGTGGCTGGTGAGCCCCGACTTTTTCCAATATACACCACAACGACAAAACGGACATCAGGCTATTCCGCTGTCTCATTGTCTAACTGTCAAATGGTCAGGAAAATAATTGATAAATATTTAGAAATTAAATATTTAATATGGTTAACTTTAAATATTTAATTATTGTAATTTTATTTTATAATTTTTTTTTTTTTTTAACATTTTCTTTAACTTGAAAAATTTTAAAATATTAATTTTTTAAGATATTAATTCCTTTAGATCACTTTGAATTATGTTTATTTTTTTATTGTTTTTGTTTATGTTATATAGGTTTGTGTAAAGTGTACTTTATATATATACTTAATAAATACTTTGTACTTTATAAAAATACTTAATGTATATAAATATAATAATTTATTTTTTATTTTTTTGATTATAAAATGTATAATAAAATTTACTAAGTTCTATAAGCTCAGTGTAACAGTATGATATAAAAAAGTTGTTCTCGATGGGCAGCACTCTTCTTTATATCCTGTAATTTCAGGGGTTCCTCAGGGTTCTATCCTTGGCTATGTACTCTTTTTAATTTAAATTAACGATCTAGATATTCTTACATCTAAGGTGACATTGTTCGCTGATGATACTACCATTTATTCTTGTCTTGATAAAAAGCCAACACTTTCCGATTGCTTGGAGGGAACATTCGAGCTTGAAAAGGATCTCACTTCTGCTACAGCATGGGGCTTGCAGTGGCTGGTGAACTTCAATTCAAATAAAACTCAATTTTTTTCATCCCATTGTTATCGCAATAATTTGGATCTTTCTATATTTATGAACGGTAATGAGTCATCTATCCTTTATCTTCTAACCCTTACTTCCAATCTTTCTTGGAAATCATGTATCAAATCCATTGTAAAATTAGCATCTGCTAAGGTTCTTTATTGTGCTTGACACTTTCTTACTCTGAATTCTATTCTAAATCTTAAATCCGTTCTTGTTTGGAATACTGTTGCCATATCTGGGGAGGATCTTCCAACGATGCCCTTTCATTTTTAGGCAAGGTGTAAAAACGCATTGTAAACTTAGTTGGTTCTGCTCTTGCAGCCAACCTCCAACCATTATTACATCGTCGTAATGTTGCTTCTCTTTCTCTTTTCTACAAATACTATAATGGGCATTGCTCTAAAAAGCTAGCGTCTCTTGTCCCATCTACTAAAGTTCATTCTTGTGTTACTTGTCATTCAATTAAGTCTCATCCTTTTACTTGTGTTCCTAGTGCTTTAAAAATTCTTATTTGTCTAGTTTTTTCCTTCAAACATCATTTCTTTGGAATTTGCTTCCTTTATCTTGTTTTCCTAATTCATATGATTTGCAATCTTTTTAGTCACCTGTCAATCGTAATCTTGCTCTATAAACTTTATCCTTTCTCTTCCAGTAACTTCCAACTCTAATAGCGGTTGCTTGCAGCCTTGTTGGAAGTGGAGATGTTGAAAAAAAAAATAATAGGTTTTAGTAAAGTTACGATAAATTACAAAAAAGTGTGCCATGCTTTTGTTACAGTAAATATTGATATTTTATAGTTTTATGTAGCCCTACATGCAAAGAAGAGCATTGTTTTAAAAGGATGCTATTTCCATTTTTTTCAAATTGATTTTTTTTAACATTTTCATTCTTTATTGAGAAAGTTGAAAATCTAATTATGCTAGTATCAGTAAAACAATTGTTCATCATCTTTGCCTTAAAATTCGTTTTTTTCTTTTTCTCAAAATAATAAAAATATGATTTTGCTCACTCTTCAACTATAACTAGGTTCAGTCAAGTTTAGGCCTAGATTAAAAAATTCATTTCTACGCCCTAATTAAATTTTAGCCTGGAAAGAATATTAATTTTTATTAGAAAATTTTTTTTTGCTTGGTTAGGGTTTTTTATTTTAAAAAAATAGTTTTTAATCATTGTTTGTTTTATGTTGTTTTATATTTTTTTATGTTATTTTAATAATAGAAAAGAAAAAATCCACTTTTTTAAATTTGAAGCTTCTTATATTTTGTATTACAGAGTGCTTACTTCCCACTTACAATAGATAACTTAAACAATAAAAAGTTTGTACCAAAAAAAGACTATGAAGCTAATAGATTGGTTTATGGTGCCCTACAGTTAGCCTGCAGTAAGGTCATTAAAGATTTTTTTAAAGTTATGAATAAATTATTTCAATTTTGAAAACTTTTTTCTTTTTTTTTCAAAAGATACCCAAGTGGTCATTGATGAAACACAAATGCAACCTGGAAAATTAAATGCTGAAGGTTTTATTTTTGTGTGTGTGTGTCATTTGAAGATGAAAAGGAATTAATTTTCAATGAAATTTAATTTTGACCAATAGTTTGTTTTGTTATTATTTCTTAGAGCTATGTGTTTTTTATTTTTTTTTTTTATTATATTAAAATTTTAAAAATAAAAGATTTTAAGCTGTAGAGACTTAATATTGTTTGTAATTTTATATAGTAGCATGCAAAAGTTTAGAAACACCAACTTTTTTTTCCATTTTTAATTCATAATTTTTCACAAATTTTCTGAAATATACTGAAATTTTTATCAAATGTGTTTTATATTATTTTAATTCCAAAGTACAAAGCACAAAAATTGCAAAATTTTAGAAATAGCTGAATTTACCCGCAAATCATAATATTTCCTCCTTTATGTTTAACAGTAGAAAAATCATAATATTTCCTCCTTTATGTTTAACAGTAGAAAAATTTTATTTTAGACTGAGTCTGTCTAAGTTGATATTTTTCGCATTTTCTGGCTTTTAGAAATCTTTCTGTAAGTCATTTTTTTCCCCACAACTTTTATAATTAATTTTTTTATTTCATATGAAACTTCCTCAGCATTTGCCATAGTTTTAAAATATCAAATTTTGCAAAACCTTTAGCAAATATTTATATTGCTTTTGAAATATCTCAAAGTGAGATATTTTTGCATGAAAGCCAAGTAAAGCATAAATGGGAAATGGCATTTATCTGACAAAATATATTAGTTATTAGTGGTGATCTTTAAAACAACCAGTAATAATAGATGCAACTCCATATAAAAGTTTGTCACATAACCAATACAAAAATTACGTTTATACATTAGCATTTTTTTTTTTTTCCATTCTTCAGCCTTCTATTTTTCTATTTTATATTTTATTAAAAAACAATATAAATGTTCAGTTATAAAAAAATACTTTCATGAAAAGTTATAACATTAATAATTGACATTAAATACACTCTTAAAGACGTTAACTGGAAATAAGTATTTGTTATCAGTTTTTATATATATATATATATATATATATATATATATATATATATATATATATATATATATATATATATATATATATATATATATATATATATATTGTTTTCTTTTTTATTAGGGATTCGAAATTTGGCAGCAATAGGAAATGTAATTCAGTGGCAAAGACTTGATTATGATTTTGAATTTTCACAGGTTGAAATGGAAGCAAATTTGGTAAATTTTTTTGTTAAAAAATGTTTAAAATATTTTTTTATGTTCATCGTTGTTTTTTTAAATTAATTTTTTATCAATATCTTTTTGAGTGTTTATTTGAAATGTTTAAATATTTTAAATGTTTAAATATTTTAATATTTTAAGCAGTAGTGGCTTAGTGGTAGAGCGCTAGCCTCATAAGTAAGAAGTTCTGAGTTCGCTCCCCACCACATCCCTGGTAGTACCAAGCTCAACTTTTTTTCTCTGCATAGTGGCCTTGTTTGTCAAGGTTCATCGAAGAGTTATAGAGTTGAGAGAGGGTTGTAGTCGCAACTAAAGTAGTCTCTTTGATTGTAGTGACCTTTTCAGTTATAGGGAGATGAATTAACATTAAAAAAAATGTTTGTTTGTTTTTTTGTTATATATAATTATGTCTTTAATACTGGGTAAATTAATCATGAGTCATTGAAATAATGTAAATTGCATGTTTTCTGAAATATTTCAAAATTCTTTGTTTGCTTAATATAATTGCTAATATTTTTTTCTCAACTTTTTTTTATAGAACTTATAGAGTGGATTAAATTTTGATCATTATAATTAAATAATGTGACCAATCTTTCTACACTTATTATTTATTATTTTCAAAAAAATTTTAGTTGTATTCAAAAAATCTGTAAGAACAACTATTTATAAATCATAAATTAGTAAGCGCCTCGTGAAACATTTCTTATCATCATAATCAATTATGGTATCAAGAAATATATAAGAGCTTAGTAATAACAGAGTAATGCTCAAGTGGTACACAGAGTTGCCAAGGCATTCTGTTAAAAAAAGTTAAAGACATACAACAAGTTATTATGAGCATAACTCAAGTTATTATTATTAATGATAATGACAAAAACAACATATAGCACAATTACCCATTAAAATTGTCTGTGTAATGTTACCACTAAAGAAAATTATTTTTACCTCAATTATTTTGAATTCCAGTTTCTTCATAACTGTTGAATAATGTATAAATAAAAATAAAATGAAAATAAAACTGATTTCAATAGTACGCAAACTAATAAAACAATCACAATATCAACAACAAAACATGAAGAAAAAAAGTTTGATTTGTAAAAATAATGAAGTGACTAATATTAAAAGTAAAATGTTTAACAAATCTGATAATAGTAGATAATAATTTATAAAGAAAAAAAAAATTAATTTGTAATTAAAAAATTATATTATTTTGATACTAATTTGTATCAGTGAATGTTAAAAGGGTCCAACTATGTAAACTTTCAGGAAACTAAAAAACTGGATTGTCCCCATTGTAAATTTTTGTTAATGGTTTAATAATTTTTTTTTTTTTTTTTTTTTTTTTTTTTTGTTGAAAAGGATGTTTTTCGCCTTCAAAAAAAAAATTACTAAACCAAAATTTACTACGAAAATAAAGTTTTTTTTAGTTTCCCAAATGTTTACATTATTGGACTTCGGCTCTTTTAACATTCACCAAATTATAGTATGATTCTTTTCTGTTTCTTTGTCTTCTAATCTGTCTTAAATAAAAAATAATTAACAGAAATTAAGACTGTGTGGTCTTCTGTTGATTATATTTACAATTAAAACTTCTGCTGATTATATTTACAATTTAAAGTGGAGGCAAAACTACCTTTCAATTTTGGCAACAAAGAAAATGTGTTCACCAGGAAATTTTGAGCACCATAATTTTGACAGATCTGGTTCATTTCTCCTATACAATTATAATCTTGAATAGTATTACTTCTTGCTGTTGCTAATGCTACAATGCATGTCTTGTCAACAGGATTTTATACATTTTGTATGTTTAATTTCATCTTGCCTAATGAAAAAAGAAAAATTAAACAATTAAAGACACATTTATATGATATATACTATTTAATATAATATATATTATTTATAAAATATATACTATTCTCAAGTTGTAAAATACATATTTTTAAGAACGTACCTGTAAAGAGATAAAAAAAGAAATGAAATATTTATTTTAAATCAAATAGAACTAAAGCCATACAATTCTAATAACAAAAGAAGTAAATGTAATTTTGTTAATACAAGCAAAAACACAATGTTGAATCATGTTTCTAATCTATAAAACATTTTTATTAAACTATTTAAAAGAACAAAAAATTCAATGCAAAAAGTCCCTTTTTGTTGAAATTAAAAAAAAAAAAAAACAATTGCAATTACTTTAGAATATATATGATATATACACCTCTACAATTTAACTCATTAATTTAAACTGGTTTGCCATTAAGGTCAGAAATAAGTAAACAAAAATTAAACCAATTTTATTAAAATTTTAAAATAATACTTTTTAAAATAAAAAATTATATTTTAATTTGAGATTTATTTAAATCTATATCTTTTTATAAGTTTATATAGATAACTGTATATATAAATTTCAAATTAGTGTGACAAAAAATAAGTTATGAAAACTGATTATGAAATGAACTTAGATGTTTATCAAAAAAATAAAACAATATTTAATAACATAATTTTTTTTTTTTAATTAAACAGCCCTAGCCAAAAAGTCCCATGGAACCTATAGGATTTCGGAACATCAAAAAAATGATAACTCATTGATAACTATAAGCACTTTTAAACTTAAGTGTTTTAATTTAATGGGGTTTAAATCTGAAATTTTTTAATATTCTTATAGGATTCATGTTAAATACATAGGGTAGATTAGGGTAATATGCATAATTGTTTTTAAAACAACTTCATATTTCGCACCTTAAGCAAAAAATGAAATATTTTCAAAAATAATTATGCTGGATCTAAAATTTTTGCAAATAAACAATTTTTATGGATCACTACTTGTGATCAACTTAGATATTTGGTCACTCAAAATTTTTTCTTTAAAACACACTGCAGCTGTTTTTCAAAATGCCTTAATATGCTTATTACGTATTTCAAGAAAAACGCAATTAAAAAAAAATTATTAGGGGAAACTTTTTGTAAAATGCTTTTTGAAACTAATAATTTTTATGAAATTTTTTAATTACTCTTTGAAAATATGTATTCAATAACATTTGTAGACATCTAAACTAGCTTATTTTGTAAAAAAGTTAAAGTTGATTTTTTTTACCTTGAGGCATTTTAAAAAACAGCTGCAGCACAGAGGTTTTAAAAAAATAGCGAAAGTGCTCGTTTTACCCAGACCACTTGGTAATATGAGCACTTCAAATTAGTTTAAAAAAAAACATTAAGTAAAAAATATCAATCTGACAATTAGAACTAATTTGTGTAGATGATTCGCTATTAACAAAACTTTTCATAAAAGATCACATTTTAAGCCACTTTTTATTGAAACAATACTAATTTGTTCTATGCAAAAAAAAAGTAAATTTGTAATTTTTTCAATTTTATTAATTCAAACCTTTATTAATTCAAACAAAAAAATTACAAATTTTTTGAATTTAAATTAAAGAAAGATATTTAATATTGTTTAAATGTTAAAAAATTTTGTTATGTTTTGTTTTTATTTAAAAAGCAATTAAAACCACTGCATTTTTAGAACTTTAAACTAGATAATTTCAATGAAAAACACTGGGTAATTTGAGCATGCTTATTTTACAAAAAAATAGTATTTTTAAATTAAATCAAAAATAAATGTTTTGCAAATCCATTGTTTTTCAAACATAAATGAAACAGGTTTCTAGCTAACGTATTTTTCTTTATGAAAAATTAAATTTCATTATTTTAGCACCAAAATCACAATGCAAAAAATATAACAGCATTTTAATTAGATGAGAGCTGCTAATTACTGCATATAAATTTATGCTAATTACACTGATTCCTTTTATCACCACATAAAGTTGATTAAAAAAATAGCAACTTTTACTTTTACTGCTTACATATAAGAAATCTTTAAGTATGCTTCTATTACCGAGGTGCTCAAATTACCCTAATCTACCCTAAATAAAATAAAATTCCAATACAATCAAAACTGATTAGTAAACTTAATCAAATCATTACCAGTTTGACTGTCTAAAAATTTCTTTTTTATTAACCTTTCTAATAACAAAAAATAATGATAAAAGTTATTTCCAATTTCTCTAAAAAATGAAATAAAATTTACTTAGCTAGTTCCTTCGTTCCTGAGAATCAAAGTAAACAACCGAAAACAAACAATCATTTATTAAAACTACTAATTAAATAATTAAACAAATTAGTTTTAAAAAAGAAAAACATCAATTCTCCTTGAAAAGTTAATCAGATCTAATATTTTTACAGACCTTGCTTGAAAGACAAGTGAACGTTAAGGCTTTTAGAAAAACCTAAAAACTACTTAAAAATGGTGTAAGACAATGTTAAACGGTAAACGTGAAATAGTAACTGAAGTATTAATATTTAGATAACATATAATAATCTTTTATTTTGTTTGTTACAGTATAATTTTTTTTGAGCAACTTTTTATGTGCAAGTTTTATAACTTATTTACTTTTTTATCAACTGAGTTAATAAATTATTATTAACTATATTAATTAAAAAAAGTTTGTTGAAAAAAATTATCAAGTTTCAGTAAAAAACTTTAAACCAAAGTAATTTCAAAAATCATTTTTTTTTTTTTTTTTTTTTTTTTTTTTTTTTTTTTTTTTTTATAGCAAAAATTACATTACATTTAAAATACTTTTAGAAATAAATGTGAAATAAATTAATTAAATATATTAATAATATCAAATGATTGGTTGCATCTAAAAATAATAATGAACAAATATAATAATACAATAAATAATAAAGTAAAAATATTAATTTTATTTTAACTTCTAAATATAGGAAAATTAAAAATAGCAAGTAAAATTTTTTGATTCTGGAGATATCTGATGTTCTGGAGATATTTGATGTTCTAGAGAAATCTGATGTTCTAAAACTGGACTTCATTTATTATACTGTAAAAATGCTTGGTGCTCAATAAGCTTGATGATGATTGATATGCTTTGTGCTCATGAACTTTATCACAGAACACTACCATGGGAATATTATGAGCAAAGACCCTAGATTTTCTCTAACAAAATAATTATGATAAATGATAACGATTTTTTTATTGTATTGTTCATACAGATTTTAAAGATATTTTTATTGTGTTTGTTATTCTTTTATTTCATTTTAGAATATGTTAGTTTTATCAGAAGGAAAATCACTATTAACTGTGAGTCTATTTTTAATATAATTAAAAAAAAAAATTCAAGAAAGAGTTAGCCATTGTTTGGAAACGGTTTTTTCAGACTAAAAAATTCAGTTTGTTTTTTTAATTTTCTGTTGTTGCTATTTTTTTTTTTTTTTTTTTTTTTTTCTTGCATAAGTCAAAGTTCCAACTTAAAATTATTTAAAACTAGTAATTCTATTAAAACGTATACAAAAATAAAATTATTTACAAAGTTTTTATGATAACCAATACGAAAGAATAACGATTAAAAATCAAAAAGAGTGTTTAGTTAGGTAAATAAAATGAATGCATTTTTTGCACATTTACAACATCTAAAACAGAATTATGTGCAGTTAACATATGTAAAAGTAATAATCACATTAAACTACTAAATATGTACATTTATAAATCACTTCAAAGTTGTCTTATTTTTTCAAGGAAAATCAAAGTATGATTGTTAATACATTTTTTTTAAAGTTATACGTTCTTTTATTAAAACAAAGAATCATCAATTTTTATTGAAATACGAACTAACATTTAACTTGCATATATGTTTTCTTAAAGATGTTGTTTTTAACTCTGGTCTAAATAGCATTTGAATAAAGATATTTTTATTTTACGAGTGCTTAAATTCATTATTACTTTTTTATTTTAATTTTTAATATATTTTTTGCGATCATTAAAAAAACTTAATAAAGATTAAATTCTAATTTTAAACCTGGGTTTTTTTTGACAGAGCTTTGGTAAATACATTTATATTTTTATTTTTTTACTAAAGTAACAAATATACTTGTAAGTAATTCTGATAAATAATTCAAAATTGAGAAATCTATTCTTGTGATAAGTTTCTGATAAATAATGTTGTTGTTATTTTTTTAGTGTGATGTTCATATTCCATTAAAACCTGATGGTTCATATTCGGACTGTGTGCAAGAACTTTCAGATCAACAGTTAGAAAAGATTCGTTTATACCTAACTGCTGTCCAGTCTTTAGAATATCAGTTAACTGAAGAAGTACAAAAGGTATTGTGTAATATATTAGAGGTCATTGCAAAAATGATGCCATTCATAAAGATGGGTGGTTATATTCTTATCAAAAGTGATAATATAATGTATATAGCTGGCTTTTGGTAATATATTTTTCATTTTTTGTGTAATAAATTAACTTTTTTATAATATATGTGTTTGACATTGAAAAAATATTGCAGTTGTTGATTTTAAGTCCATAAAACACAATGCTATTTCTTCTGACTTGATTAATAATTAAGTAGCGCTTTTTACCATACCTTCTGACGAATGCTTAGAAAATAGTGTTTAGATTGTTCAGAGCTAGATTTTTTTCCAATCCTCGGAGACTCTTACAGTCATGGTATTGCATTTGGCATTTCTGGGCATTTAAGTATAATCAAATTATACTTTAATGTGAAACTTTACAAGAAAAATTACTTTTTAAAAAGTTTACTTACTAACAACATGATATTTCTTATTAGTTGGTTTTTTTATTTTTATTATTATTGGTTTTATATCAAATTAAGGTTTCCTTCATCCTAAGTACCTTCTTCAAGGCAATAAGTACCTTTACCAAGGCAATACATACCTTCATCTGCCCTATATTCTAGAATCTAATACACATGTATAAATTAGTATTCTTACTGTTATTTTAAATGCTTTACCTTCATCTGCCCTATATTCTAGAATCTAATACACATGTATAAATTAGTATTCTTACTGTTATTTTAAATGCTTTACCTTGTATTATAGTTAATTTTAAAAATTTTAGAGAAAGTTTGCGATCAAATTTCATTATTTTTAACAGTTATCAAATATTGGTTTATTGTCACAAGTGAAAAAAGCTAAATAAAATTATTTAATGATATTTTTTACATTAAATAATGATTTTATTAATTTTGTAAATAAGTATATAAATCAAATTTTTCTTTAATCAGTAGTTAAGATTTTTGTGTGTCAAAGATTAATTAATATCGTCAATTAGAATGACGTAATACTAATGTAAAATTTTTTTGTTGTTAAAATGTTAATTTTATTTAGGCCTTAGAAGATGATTTTGTCGAAATGAGGAAGCAAGATGCAAAATCTGTCAATGCTGATTCATTTTATTTGCTTTTAACAACTGCAAGGTAGCATTTTTTTGTTTAAGTTACTGATCATGTAAGTTAAGCTATTATAAGTTAAGGGTAAGTCATATCAAGTTCAGCAATTTTTTTAATTATTTCTTATGCATAATTTTAAATCCAAAAAATATTTCTGAATATACTTTTTTGTAAAGAATTTTATGCTCTATATACAAATTTACAAGTTTAATTGAAACATCTTACAAACTTTTACAAGTTTGCAAATTTAATTATAACATCTTTAACTCTTTCACTTCTGTAAGCCTCTGATAAAGGTTTTTGATTTTTTTTTTTTTTTTCTACATAATCGATAACAAACAAAAGCCATACTGCATAATTGTAGAAAGTTATCACTTTACAAAATTAAAAAGTCTCAAGAAATCCTTGCGAAATAAAATACTTCTTTAAATTTATTTGTAAAATAAAGCAGCGTTATCATTTTCATTGTAAAATTTAACTTATATATTTAGCTAAGTAAATAAAACATTCTTCTAGACCAAAAATATTCTTATTACACGTTTGTGACATTTCGTATCATATTATACGTTTGTAACATTTGGTATCATATTATACGTTTGTGACATTTGGTATCATATAAAATGTGTTATGATATCTGAATTAGATGATATTTTAATTCAGTGAAGTGGAAGTGTGGCAATTACTTTAAGTTTCTGTAATAATACAAACTTGAAAGTTATTGGTTCTTAGTGCTCCCTGTTTGTTGTAACTGTTATCAATCTTCATGGGCTTTAGCATTATTTTTTTATGTTTCAGATAAAACAATATTAGGCATTGAAAAACTCTAAACTTAAGTATGTTCATGTTAATGTAAAATTAAACATTTTGCACTGTAACCTAGGAACAAAAATACCCAAAAAGTTTTGAAATTTTATGTCCAATGCAATTACAAAAAAAATAGATATATAAGTTTGAGTAATAGAAATTAACAATTTCGCTAAACCTTAATTTAAAAATATACTGTAAATCAAGGACGTAGAGTTCCAAAAAAGTCTCTGGGTTTGAAAGTCGCAAAATGATTATTTTTTCCTGGTTTTTGGTATCCAAAAGCTTCTAAAATGTAAAGAAGCTTAGTGACTACTTTTAGAAAAAAATTAAGACTTAGGGTGGAGGAAAAATCAATTTCAAACAAATATACAGTATAAATTACGATGGCTGTTATAATTTAGGGATCGTCTATAAAGTATGTACGCTTGGAGGGGAAGAGGGGGTCTGCAAATGGCGTATATGAGATGAGAGGGCAGTGGGTCAATTATAAAAAAAAGTCACTAAATATAATATAATATAATAAAATATTAGATAAATAGGTTAAAAGCGTATGTACTTTTAGGGAGGTGGAATGTACTCTAAAAACGTACTGCAAAATGCGGGGAGGGGGGGGGAAGGCGACGAAAAAAAGCGTACGTACTTTATGGACAACCCCTTACGTCTAAGAAAAAAAAGTTTAGTTATGAAAATTTACCTTATTACACATAAGGTAAATTTTCAAAACATCCTTTTTTAAATTTCTTAGCAGTCTTGACACAATCCAAAAAAAAAAAATTTTTCAGAATAAATTGTTTAACTTCGTATACAAACATGTTGTCTATTACTAGGACAACATAATAATAGTCCTCATTTATTTTAGAAGATCTTTCAGAAAGATCCAAAAGTATATGAAAAAAGTGGTCTCAATGCACTCCTTTACTTTATATGTTGTAATCATGTTATTTTTTAGATACATGTCACTAAGCTATGGTCAGACAAAGCTTTCTTCTTCACTCTGGATTAAAAGCAAAGAATTAGACATGGGTCGAAGAAATCGTTAATAGCTTATCAATACTTTTAATAAAACGGTCAGAAGTAACCGCAAGTTTTTATTGGAATATTAAATAACTTAACATCTTAAAGATTGTAAACAAAACAAAACGTTAAAGCGTTTAATTGTAGTGGTTATGATGGAATGTTAAGTTTTAATTTCGTTGAAAAAACCATCGTCGTTATTAATTACTTGTTTTATTTTGAGCGAATAATTTTGAAACTGTTATGATTATCAGTGCACAAGATGGGGGATTTTCGTATGATTATTTTAACAAAGTTTAGTTTTTATTTTGTTTACTTCTAATTACTTGAACCAAATTGAAATGTAAGTAAATATGTATTCATAAATATTTATATCTTTTTAAAAAAAAATTAAACAAGTATATAAATATATTTTTTTCATTTCTCGCTTATGTTTCGTAAACGCTTCAAAGGTAAACAAAGTATTAATTTGTTATTGTTTTTTTAGGCGAAGAGTATTACTGGGAAATAATAAATATATAAATATAATATACGACATGAACAGTTTTAATTATTATTATTAATTTTTAGTTATAAAAGATAAAGATCTTGAATATTTACTAAAGTATTTTACAAATAATTTTTTTTTTCCCAAAGATTTAAAATAACTTTTTTTTTTCATCTTTTAAATGAAAAAAATAATGGTTTAAAAGTTTTTTTTTTGATTTTCAAAAAAGTTATTATTTTACTATTTTATATAAAAAAAAAAAAAAAAAAAAAAATTCTATTAAGTATGTTTTTATATATATATAAAAAAAAAACTTCTATTAAGTATGTTTTTTATTATGAAGCACTAATATAATAATATATTTAAATATACGTGGGTATATGTTTAAAAAAAACAAACCTAAATCCTTATTTGGTAATGTTGCAGATTAGTGGCCTAAAATAATTTTTTTTTTTTTTGCTTATTGCGCTCTCGTCAGTGGAGGCTTTTTAAACATTAAAAATATTAATTGAAATAATAAAAGAAAAAAGATTGCTGCCCTATGCCAAACCCTCAGTCGATGTAGCGGCACTTCCTTGTAGCAGCGATCTATAAGATAGTCGATGTATGTACTTAAGCCAATACATACTCCATATGTTTATATTAAAGTCTCCACTTTGAGCAAGTCAACAACACGAAAGTGCAACAAGCGAAAAAATAAAATTATTTTGCGCCAACATTACCCATAGGGTAGCAACCCTTATAAATGCATGCTATTTTTGATTGTTCTTTTCTTCACCATTGGCATTTTTAAACTTCTTTTTAATGTTTTTCATACCAGAAGGGCATAATGAAAAACTTTTGGCTTCAAGTTTCATATGAAGTTTTTAAACAAATTAAATAGGTCATAGGCCAATATGTTAAGAAAGCATCTAAAGCACGTAAAACTGATTTTATATAGCTAGGTAGTTTTAACACATGGATATTATAAGTAGTTGCTTTTTTCTTTACTTATTTACTCTGCAAAAGATAAAGCATTTTATAGATAATGTCAGTTTTACAAAATTTTGTTTCTAGTTTTTGATAGTACAAGGCTAAAAGTTAAAAAATTAATATAAAAACAGCATATTTCGGTGAGAATAAAAAAAGCAAGTTTTTCTTACCAAGTAATTTTGAGCTGCAATTAACCGCTTACAATTAATATAATGTCATTAGTTCAGAAATTCAAATTAGGCTTAATCAAGCCTTGTTAACTTTAGGAATGAAAGTGTTGTATAAATAAGAAAAATTACTTATACTATAAACCAACTTGCTAGCTACATAATCACTTTTATGTGACCACAAATAATGCGAGCTTAATCTGGCCTCTGACTAACTAATAACAACATTTAGCATATCTAGTCGGAATCTTGAAGTTAAGATGATATTAGCTTTCAAGCTAATATATGTTTGCAAAATGTTGATATATTTAGCATTTTGCAACATTTTAGCTTTAAAGCTATCTGTGTTATGTACGAATTATTTTAATTAAGTTTAATTTTTTCTTGTAATATTACCAAATTCGGTTGTTTTTTTACTTTAATACTAAGAATAAAAAATAGCACTTGCAATAAAATGTCATTGAAAGTTTTTAGTAATAATTTGATTTTTTTATTGCAATAGTTGTTGGCAATCAAAATAAGGAAGAAAAGGTTTTATAGTATTTGCAATGAAACTAGCTAGCCGTTATATGACTTTAACCTAGGTATTAACACGAGTTTTTTCTACCTTTTGTTTCATTAAAAAAAAACTAACAACTTGCAGTAGTTTGTTGTAAAAATTAACGATTTCGATAAAGTCTGTAGCAGAGTCCGTAGTATCAAATCCCCCCAACAGCGTATGAGTAGTACTTGGGTACAAAGGAAATTCGTCTCAATTAACTCATCAATTGCAAAGTTTCCTTCATAATTAGTAAAATAAATAAAACTATGTAAGAAAAAAGATAACCGTTAACAAGTTGCAGTAGTACTACTACAATAACAACGATATTGCGTTAAATCGATATCAATCGGTTTTGATATAATATCGTATTGACCCAGGTTGATACTTAGGTGAAATTTTTTTGTTTTGTTTGCAACGTTAAAGTACGTAACTTACAATTTATATATGAAGAACTGTTGTTGTTAAAGCTGGTAAAAAAAATCTTATTGTTTTGTATATAATATTATTTTGCATCGAAATTAAACAAAATATTTTAAAATAGGCAATAAAAAAATTTTGATGTTGTCAAACCAAGTAATAAAATTTAATTAAAAATAAAAATTCAAATCTTGAAAAACTTGAAAGACTATCAATAATGAAAATCCATTGATTTGGCGGGCAAACAAAAAGGTCACGCTTCCTTTTTTAAGATGAACTAGAAGACGACTTTACGGAATTCCAGCTACAAGTGTGCTAGCAGAATGTGTTTTTAACTTTTCAGAACATATAATTTGTACAGAGAATTCATTGATCAAACCAGAACATGCCAATCTGTTAACATTTTTAAATTGAAATCTTGATATATATAAAGTTGCCAAAATTTAGTCGGGCAGACCTAATAACAAGTAAATAATAATATAAAAATTGCGTTGTTTTATCCTTTGTGAAATATTATTGGTATTCTATGCCAGTTATCAAACTTTTTTTTACTTGTTTAAAACCTTAAAAAAGTTTTTAAGGTTTTAAACAAGAGTTACATGATATTCTATAATTTATTACTGTACGTCGAATTTAATAAAATTAATTTTTTATTAAACAGTTTCCAATTTAACACAACTCGAGATTTATTGAAATGTTGACCGTGACGTAAACTAATATTGACACTAATATTATTTACGAGCTTTAACTATTTCGTAAAATTACATTAAATAAAAAAATTCGCTTAATGTTTTAAAAATAATAAGTTGACCTAAATTTACTTAAGAAATTTACCTTAAACAAGAAATAAAACAAAAGTTGTAAATTAGTTCAGTATTCTTGTTTAAAACGTCTATAAACCTTTGTTTACTTTCCGCAACTTGTTTTAAATTGAGCAAAAACCTTTAAATATTATTTAAGTATTTTTACTATTTAAAAAACGTCTAACGCCTTTTTTAAATTTTTATATTTACTTAACGGAAGTTTAGTTCGCTTCATAATATTAATTAAAATTTTATTTGTTTACGTAGCGGACAACTTTACAACATGTTTTCCTGAGCACATTCACTGGCACTTGTTACGTAATCATTTTAAGTCTTCTCGTTAATAATCAATAATTATGCAGTTTATGCCGAGTTTTTTTTATAAATATTAGAAAACGCAGTAACCTTCACGTTGTTTTAATTTTTTGTCAGAGATTTGTGTATCAAGGTAAATTTTTATTAAAAGCGTTAAATCGATTATATTTTATAGTTTATAAAATAAAATCTTAATGAATATTTATTATAATATTCTAAAAAAAATAACTCTATGAAAAGATCGAATCTCAAAGAAGATACGAATGATAAATTTGATTCTTCTAAAATTCTTTTTTTGCTTATATTATTATTTAAAATGTAAAGTTTCAGTTTTTTTATTACATTTTTATTAAAGAAAAACCTGTGTACACTTTTGTATTAAGAAAAAAAAAATTATAATTATATAAAAATTCAAAAAAAAAATTATTCTACAGGGTATGTAAAATACAAAAAATTTATAACCATCCCAATCCTTAACACTTCAGCAACAGAAAGTTTTATAAATTATTATTCATAAAAATTAAAATCAATAGATATTCACAAATAGTGACAAAACTTATATGCAGTAACGGAATACCGCTAATATTCAGGCAAGCTATCTTTACGGCGCCCCAAAAAATACTCATGCTTGAAAATTTACCTTTATATTGAGAGGATACAAAATTGAAAAGATAATATTTATTTGCAATTAAATTGTTAAGTAATGTAACTTTATTATTTACTATAGAAAAAAAGTCTAAAACAATGCAATATCCAGATGACAGCCGACTTCGCGTCCGATCCCAACCTCAAGCTGGTCGTTTTACGCAAACTCGAAGTGGTTCGGTTGTTAATTTAAATGACCCTTCTTTAATGAGGGCACAACAGTATACAATCGATAGACAAACTATAATGCAACAACAGGCCCGAGGAAGCTTGACTACATCCGCTTGTAAGTAGATTTATTATATCCAAGGATTACATATATTATTGGGTACGCCATACGAACTACTTTTAATAGAAGATTTTATGTTTTTGGATTTACAAAATTTTTAAAAAAGAATTCTATTGTGTTTAAAAAGAACAAGCTAGATAAATTTGTATTATCAACGATTTCTATTGTGCTTTAAAAGAATAAATAAATTTGAATTATGTTAAAAAACTGACGTAAATGACTAGATTAAAAACTTTTAAATAACTTTAACAAAATATTCTTATGGAGGTTATCACGTTTGCACAAGAATAAATAAAAATATGATTGATGGAATGATAAACTCAGGTTTGTAAATCTAATATGAAATTTAAAACTTGGTGATGTAATAGCTTATCAAGGATTTTCAAATTTTATTCATGCAAAGTTCTTGACGATAAAACTCAAACATTTAAGTTTGCAAACAAACTAAATTAAGGATATAATTTGTAAACAATGTAACTTACAAACAATTTAAATGAAATAAATGTTATCTAAACATGTATAAACATTTCTAAACATTTTTAAAGGCTATTTAGCCTTTATTTAAACTTAATGTTTTAACTTAAGCTAAATCCATTTAACATCGTTTAATTAAAATCAAACGAAAGAAAGCTTTAGTGATTTTCTTGGTTATGCAAACTTTTAGTACCGTCGCGTTCGCGTCGTCCGTCGTCCATGGTGAACGGTAATGCAAGCAACGAAATACTAATGGAGATGGAAAGAATGAAAAGAGCCATTATGAGTCTGCAAGAGCAACTAGCATTTGCAGAAGATACCATAACTGCAATGAGATTAAAGGAAAGGGAGGCAAACGATAGGTATAACCTTTACACCATAGTTACTAAAATAATTTTATATAATTTAGATTAATAATATATAGTTTATAAAATTTACGACAGACATTTTTTTATCAAAAGTTTACCCGTACCAAATTTTCTTTATAGCTATAGGGAAAAACGGGGGAAAAAATAGCTTTTCACATAACAACTTAACATGAGTTAACTTTTAACGCTTAAAATTATTGGAAAGAAAACTGTATTTACATCTTATATTTTAAAACAACAATTGGTTTTTTTAAATATTGTTAACGTAATTTTATACGCATAAGTTTCTTTTTTGCGTTTAAAAAAATATACTGCTGTTTCGGTTATTGCCTATGAATAGTTTCCTTCTCTTGCCCCGGTCACGTGACCAGACTTTACATTAAATTAAATTAATTTTTATTACAAATTTTTTCTACTTGCAAACTAATGCATGCAAATGAATCATTATGATAAAACAAATATACTGACAAAGCATTATTTCTTTAAGACTGACAGTTTTGCATAAGTTTAGGATTTTTAAAATGTTCTTCATCTTGCCCCGTCTTTCCCTAGTTTAATGAAATACTGGCAGTTTTTCCAACACGGCGAAAGCATTTTATTATTATTTTTATATAGGTTTAGAATATAACCATAATTAAATGTGTACTTTTTTTAGGTTTATTTAGCATCAAACTTTAAGTTGTTCGATTCATTTAATTGGTTAATCATTCATTAATTGCATTGTAGGTTATAAAAAAATTATATTTACTATTTGACTATTGATCATGTCCGGTCAAATATCTTCTTGTTCAAAAAATGTAATCTTAAACAATATTATTCAATTATAAGCGCGTAAAAAAATATTTTTTTATTGAAAATTTTTATTCGATAAAAATCATTACTTAATTTTGTTTATATTTAAAGTTACCAAAGAGGCAGTCAACCTAAACCTTCCTGTTTAGGTATTAAAGAACGTTTTATATATATATATTTTTGAATTAATTTGATACTAACCTGGGGCCGTATTTTTAAGCGTTAAACTTAACGGAGCGTTAAAATTTTTCTCAAAAATTTCTTTTTAACTACATTAATAAAAAAAATTATGAAAAAAGTATAATTTTGTAAACATAATTTAAAAAAAAAATTAAATAAAGTTTTCGTCATTTTTTTACTTAGAAATATTGTAATGAAATTTTTGACAAAAGCAACTTTTTAAATTTTCTAACTTGATAATCTAGCTTTATAGTGAAATTAACAACAACTTCAGAAGTAATTAAGTAAAACCAAACCATTAGGCTATCATTAGTTAATTATGTTAATAATTAACGAAAAATCAAAAAAAAGTCCCGCTATTTTTTATAATAAAGATATGATATAAAATAATACTATTTATAATATTAACATTGTCTGTTCTTAATCCAACAACTTTTAAGTTTCTCTTAATACAATTTTAAGAGGCGCGCAACCAAGGTGTTATTAATATTTAATATTTAGCAAATTTATTAGATTTGGTGGCAGTCAAAGGACTGGGCAATAATTAAACTTAAACCTTTTTTTTTGCCATAAAATTATTATTTAATTAAGCACATATTACTAAAATAGCTAAAGTGCAAAATAGTTTAAGTTTTAAAGGTCTTTAAGAATCTTTGAATACACAGAGAGATTTTAAATGTACTTAACGTATTTATTTTACTCATCTCCTACCTTATCAAATAGTATATTTAGTACGTTGGTGTTCGAGTAACGTCGAGTTGTTGTTATTTGGGTGATAAATGTTAATCTTTGTTTTGGTTTGATTTTAAAAAAGTTTTGAAGAGAATAACCCATTTGAATTCAAACAAAGTTTATTATTAGTTTTTGCATTCTAATTACTAAAATTATCTAATATTATGGACAAACTGATGTTTTACGTCAAAGTAACATTTAAATAACTTCAATTTAAAGACGGATGCATATTTTTGCAGCCAAATATTCAATAAGTTTTTAGAATTCAAAGTCACAAGGTAAATGTCAGAATTAGGGTTTATTACAATTTATTTATATTTAATTATTATAGTCAATTAAACTATTCTCATGATTATCAAAGCAGTAAAGTTTAATATAAAATAAAAATATTTGATATTGTATTTATTTAACAAATAGTGTACTAAAAATTTTATAATGTTATTTTTATTGTTCTTTACTTTATTTCCGCTTTATTAGAAAAGCTCTAGATCTTCAGAAACAAATTGAATCAAATGGCCGATTTGAGAATTTATGTCAAGGTGCTACGCGACCTTCACAAATTGTAGAAAAATACGATATTCTTTATACCCAAGGTCGAATTGATGCAATTGACGATTTAGATAAGATAGCTGGACTTTCAAAATATGGTAAACATCAAGAAATGAAGCAAAAGGTCTTGTACGGTATCATGGTGGTAAATTGCATTTATGTTCAATGAATATTGTTTTTAATTTTACCTTATTTGTTTTTATTTTTAAATGGATTTATATGAAATAATTTTATAAATAAATAATCGTATACAAATATTCCTAAAACAAAAATAATTTTAAATAGGCTTCATACAAAGTTGCTTACGACTATCTCAATCAACTTAAACTAAATATTCGCCGGTTGCTTGGAATTCCTGAAAAGTATACAGGTAACGAGAAAGATTCATACGGCGAGGTTGTTAATTTTTTAAATACTTATTTTCAATCAACTACGCAGACTTTTAACGTGGAGCCGATTGTCGAGGTAAAATTAGATTTTAAAGCTTTTAATTAATTCAATCGTCATCAACTTATTTGACGTTCTATTTAAAGATGTGTTTAAACCAGATGTTCTTACAAGCAATATATTTATCATTTATTATCTAGGATGTCCAAGAGCAACTAGCGCAGCTTTTACCAGAATTTCCTAGTTTGTCAAAGCTGCCGGGTATTGCTTTGTATACAGCTGACTGTTGTCGTATTGCATGGTCAATGGTTAATCAATTTCCGCCAATGGAGTTAGAACACAGTCAAGAAAAATTCATTCCTGAAATGCACGCCCGTTTTCACTCTTCCTCGGAAAAAAATAATAAAATCAAAATGTACGTTTGGCCATGTTTGGTTGACTCTAGCAATAAAAGTATTTTGTATAAAGGCGTAGTATGGACATAACTACTTTAACACATTTAATTTCTTGAGTCAAGTTTCTTGCAATATTTTTTCAATAAAATATTTATGTAAATATATAACTACAGCTATGTTATAACTGTGGGCGTATACGTATACGTCCAGATGTATTTGTATTTGTAAATTGTTACACAAAAGCGACAATCCTAGGCGCGTTCAATGTTCATTTTGAGTTTTTCTATTTTATTTTAACTTTATATTTTATTTATTTATTTTGAGACCGAGATCTTCATTGGGGCAACGTTTTTTCAAAAAACTTAGGTGTCTGCATGCAAACGCATGTATATACTGAAAACGTTTCTGAGAAAAAAGTTAAAGGATTTCTTTAATTGATTTAAGTTTGAGAACCTGTTGATTTGAAATAGAGACTTGTAAATAACCTTAATACATTTAAATTAATATTATTTACTTAAATATATCGTTATATAAAAAAGTTTTTGCAAAACAAGAAATTGTTTTTTATAAATTTAAGTTAGTTCAAAGCGCGCAGTTAGTTGGTAACAACGTTATTGCCAATGCATGGCAATTTGAATTCAAATCAAGTGTAGGAATTAATATATCATGTTCGACTTGGAAAGTCAACATAATTGTTAATGTTTATTTTGGACGTTAATTAAAAATCGGCATACTTAAGGCGAAATTAGTTAAACTTTTTCGATAATGATATCTTTGACAATTTATTACTTAGGTTTTAAATGAAATAAAGCAAATGATATTGTTGTTTTTTAACAACTACTTCTGCTTATATTTTAAAAAATTTTCTTAAATTTTGTTTTGTTTTGTTAAGACAGTTTAAAAATTTTGTTAACAAATTATATTGTAGATCTACAATCAATGTTGGGTTTTGGTTTTGCATAACACATGAAGCAGTTATAAACAATAGTTATAAAACAATAGGTATAAAAATAATAATGTAAAGATAAGTTAAAAATAATATTAATATAGTAAAAAACATGAGTTAAAGAATCTTAGGTCAACTCTATTGAGTGACTATTAGAGTATAGAGACAGTCTAACAAAACTTTAGTCATTGGTACAAAGAATATTAATTACTCTACAATTTTATCAGCAATTACAAAATTTTGGTGAGCAAAATAAACCATACTTTATTAGAAAATAATTAGTTTTTAGACGTCAGTTTAGTTCAGCCGTAACTCATCAAAGTTATGCGACCATGAATAGATTTGAGCAAATTAATTCATGCAAATTAATTCATGCAAATTAATTCATGCGTTGCAGTTGTAAAATATTTAGTTTTTATATTACCCCAGAAAGGAAACATTAATATTATAAACTAATATTTTTTAATTAATAATTTTGTTTACGTCAAGCAATGTTATGAAACATCAACTTTTTTTCAAAGGTTTTTAAACGTAAAAAAAATTATTGGTTCATCAACACTGTGGTCCACCAAAGTTTAGTATTTTGGACTGGGTAATAATTATCCATGGAAAATGAACCGACGGATGGTTTGTCGTTTTTTGGCGTTAAATTTAATCCAACAATTGAATCAGTTTTATTTTTTAAAAGGGCGTATTTGTGCAAAACCTCTTGAGGAAATCCGCCTTTTTACAAAACACAGATTCAATTTCGTTTATAAAATATTACCCAAACGCTAAGATATAAAATTCAAGCCTACTCTTGAACATTCAAAGCCAAAACAAGAAAATTATGAAGACCGAACACAACCTATATTTAGTTTTTCATGTTCTAAAAAAATACCCAAACGACTTATTACAAGAAAAACAGACATTTTTCCACCATTTTCTTAACTCTATACAATGTCCGTTGAGGAAAAAGCTAATTAAGACGATCTATATACTTTTTTATTTTTCATGTTTTTAAAATAGCCCAAACGACTCATTCCGCACAATACAGCTCTTTTAACTGTTTTTTCAACCTAAAATTAGCAAATTAAAAAGGTAAAATTAGGCCTAGCACAACTTAAAATTTTTCAATGAGAATTCAAGATTATAAAGGTCAAGTAACTTTATTATTATTCAGGAATGCTAAAATATTTTCAATCTATAGTCTAATATTAAACTTTGGTAAGTTATGTAAAATGGCAATTAACAAATAGTATTAAACTTCATAAGAGAATAAGATCATATTTTAACCTCGTCTGACGTCATATTCATAAGCTAGTCTAATACTGAAAAGATAAACTAATAGGTAGGAGAAGAAAATACAGATTGAAATTTCGAAGATTGTAAAGAAAAAAAAAAGAGACTAAAAGCTTTTTTTAAAAACATTACTTAACAACATTCAAAGCTTTTGGCTTTGAATGTTGTACGAAATATAGTCAAAAAGTAGTTGTAATTGAGGGTTAACATTGAATTAAACAACAAAAAAGCGACTTTATAGGACAAATGGTCTTTTTACACTTGATAAAGTATATAGCTTATAAAAGATTTATTGTTGCGAGTCAAAATCTCATAAAACTAAGTGAACTTTGATTAATTAAATGTTACTTTTGTCAAGTAATGTTATTTACAAATAGTTGTAACGGCTATGTTATTAATTTTCAGTTCCGACTGTGTTCTTTGTAAAAAGCGGGAAAAAAAATTTTTTATTACGAGATTGCCTGAAACCAAAAAAATCATAGTCAATGTATGTACACTCACTGCGTCATGGCTAAATAAATTAGCCAGTATACAAACTTTTATCCAATGCTTTTATCCCTGTAAATGCAGTTTGTCTTCTTAAAACCTCAGTTTGCAGACTTGAATGACGCTAACGTCAAAATAGTAGTTCGAAAAAAAATTCTATCAGTAGAATAATACGGGGCATATATAAGATACTTAAAGATTTAAAGTTTGCTTTACAGACCTAAAAGTATATAATATAAAAAATAACTCTACGTAATTTTAATACTTAAAATTACTTTTTTTAAATTATGCGAATAAAATCATTTTTAATTATATGGAAAGAGAGTTTTAAAAACAGCAATAACTGGTCTCATATTTACTACCTTATGGCGGCAACACGAGAGAGTATACATTAAGCAATTAAAATAAGAAGCCAAAGACAAATTTTTAAATAAAACTGTTTGTAAAAGATCAAAGCTTAAGCTTAAAAAATTAATTTTCTTAGTTTACTTATAGTTTGAACCTAATTATTATTCATACAAAGTTGACATTCAATGTTTGTTCATTCAATGTTCAAATATACATATTTTACATATAATTTACATATAATTTTAATGCCTAACTTAAAAGAATAAACTTTATGATATCATAACTTATGCCTAATGTGTTGTACCCATTTTTTTCAAGCATTGGCTGTTGTTTTTTTTGTTGTTGTTGTTGTTTTTGTTTTCCATTTTTAACTTGTTGCCTTTCCTTTTTTAATTAGCTTTTTTATTTCGAACTCTACCTGTTTTCTTTTTCAAACACCTCAAATAGAGGTATTGTGGTTTGTTTTCTTACGGCTAATTGCCATATAGAGGCCACATACAAAGGTCCACAAAGACAAGCTTATATCTCTATAGAGCATCATAAACCGCTTCGACGGATCAAGAATAATTGAATTTAAGGAAGAACAAAAATAAATAAGAATTAATGTCAGGAATAGTCGAGTTAGAAAGACAGCATAAAAAAACCCGACAAACATTGACTTTACTAGAATGTGCACGTTTATTGCATTTAACTTTGAAACGTGTAATTAATAATAGTTTCAAATAGAGCATTCTTATAAAGTTAATCAGGCTAGTCGAAAATCTTAGATTACTTCTTGTGTAGTTTAAGATTTCAACTAGCCAGTAAAAATTTATATCGTATCATTAAATAAAAAAAAAGGTTCAATAATTTGATCTATGATGAAGAAGTTATATTCTCAACTAAAAAGCTAGCAATAAGTGTTTGAATGTTTGAGTTTTGGTTTGTCCTAATTATAGAATTAGTAACAAGTGGTTGTTCAGGAATAGAATGATTGATATCAGGTATCTTTTACACGGATTCTCAAATTAAACTAATTTAGGAAAAATATTTTTTTATTTTAGTACTGATGTCTATAAAAATTATTTTCTTCTTTGTCAATGTTTTTTCACATTTGCTTTTCATACCGATTTATAAGCATTTTTAAAAGATTTGAACAAATTGAATCAAGTGGTTAGAAATTATGTGATGTAGCCAATGGTACTGATAAAAAATCTAATCTACTATTGTTAGCGTAATTAAGAAAGGTTTAAGATCTATAATTTGGAGTAAATAAATACTTTTTTGTAGTGCAATAAGTCACATATATCATGTGAATTTCATCTATATCTTCTTTCTTCTATATTTGTATTTTCTATGATAGAAGACTAACTCCATTTGAAAAACACACAGCGCTAGTTCTTCAGTATCAAATAACTTTTTCCTTTTAAAACCAAACAACTTTATTTCGAATTTTCAAACAGACGTTGCTTTTTTTTTTTTTTTTTTTGAGTTCACACTTCTGCTAATGAATCGTTAAAAAGAGAATTTGCATTAGCAGCTTTAGAAAATGCCAGCACTTTATTATTGAAAGCTAACTTCAGTGCCAGATTAAGGAAGGAAGGGGCTATAGTCCTAGGCCCCCAATTTGGGGAGCCCCTAAAATTTTAGAGGACTTTTTTTTCTTTTTTTTTTATAGTCATTTTTAGGCTCTGGCCCATGAAAAGGCCAGAGCCTTAAAATTTTTTTTTAAGTTATCTGCAAAATATAGGTCTTTATAGTTCTTTTAAGACAAAGACTTGATAAATTAAGTCTTTACTAAAAAATACTCTCAAAATTTATAATGGCTGCACAACAAAATACTTGACTTTTTTATCAACATTCCAGAAAACAGTAGTCATTTAGTAAATAAAACGTAAGCTAAATTCTTTTTATTAACTAAAGATAATAAATGTCTTGAGAAAAAGTAAAACAAATGTGCTTCATTTGTATCTTTGCTGCATGTTTGCCCCTAACAACCCGTGTAATGTTTACTAAAATAAACAGTATATGCATTTAGGCATTAACTATTACATAGCGAATGAATATTCAAATTATCTTTCTATAAATAGAATTTACTTAAGTAAAAGACACACTTCACACAGTTATATCATACTAATTTCTAAGTATTCCATAAAGTACTAATATTTAAGTTTTGCAATAAATTCGTATTGGCCCTTTGGCTTATCCTTATTGACTGTCCGCTAAAAATTTCACCTTTTACATAATCATAGAAGGTATAGAAACTTTTTCTTCTCGTCAGTTTCAAGTTGAACCTAACTTTACTGCAACTTCTACTTGCTGTCGTTTCTTTTTATATTTGAACAGCTCTCTCGGGAACAAAAGTATTGCCTGACCACAAGATTTGCTTCCCATAAGATATTATGGTAACTACATTATTCTTGGAGAAGTATTATCTGCACTGCCACAAACCATCTTATTACTGTTGCATCTCATTACTAAACATATTATCAATTCAAAAATGCTTGCAGCGTTTCCCAAAGTTCCATTATAGCACCCTTATTCTTCTTATATACATTAATGATCTTCTAAATGCCTAAAAAAAACTCGATGCTAAAATATTTGTAAAAAAAAAGTACCAATATAACCGTTTGCTACAAATAAAATTATTGAAAGAACCAAAGCAACTAAATTTCTAGGTATATTTATTCATGAGAATATCTCATGAAAAGTGCACATTGACTTTTTAAATAATAAAATAAGATACAACATTTGTATACTTTACAAAGCTAGGGCAATGTTATCCTAAGAAAGTTTAAGATACCTTTTATTCTCTTTCATACAAACCTGTTATACGTATTTCAATATATCATGAGCAAGTACTCTTAGATCCAACCTAGTTGCATTTTATCAATATCAAAAACATCCCGCAAGAATAGTCTTTAATAAAGTTAAATTTACTCATGCTGAACCCTTGTTAAAACTTTATAAAGCACTAAACGTTTTTAAAATTAACACCTTTCAAAATTTGTCGTTCATCCTAAAATATAATACAACGTTCATGTTTCTCTATTTCATTTCATGGCTATTATCTTTACAACAAACTAATAACTTGCTTAGAAATTTTAAGATGCGATGATTTCGAGTCGCGCACCCAAATAAGCTTATTTGGAAAGAAGTAGTGTTGAAACTCTGCATTAAGTAAATTCAATAATTTTCCGTGTATTTTTCCGGTTTTTTAACAAAAGCAACTTTTTAATCCAGTTTTTAATCCAGGTGTTTCCACAAGTTCTCACGGTCTTATCACAGAGCACCGCAAAAGAGAATTTAACTAGGAAGTTCACGCCTCTTTCTTAACCTCTGCGCCTCTTTCTTAACCCCTGCACCTCTTTCTTAACCTCTTCGCCACAACTTAAGTGGTTAGAGTTACTTCAAATATTTTGCGTTTATGTGGTTAGAGCTCTTTCAAATGTTTTGCATTTATTCTTTGGTGATCAAATATTGCTAAATTACCTAACACTTCAGAATAACATTTATAATCAAACTCAAGCACTTATGAAAAAAATGGAGTGGAAATTTGTTTTACAGTTTTGATAATTTTTCACTTTTTTTTTGCAATAGACAGGGGTTAAAGTAGATTAGTAAATCAAGTGAAACGATGTTAAAAAATTCAAATTTTTTTTTCAAAGGGATGTGGAATAGCCCATTCGAGTGCAAAATCATTCCTTTAAATTTTTGCTGTAAGTATATTTTTGTTAGGAGCACTTTTGCTGTATTTTGAGAACTCGCGTGATGACTAATACTACTTATATTAGTCATAAATTTCAGCAAAAATTAAAATAGCTCTTTAACTTCAATAAAAATCAGCGCGCAAAGTGAAATTGATCTACTATTTTAAAAAGATAAATTAGACGTTGCGTAAAAATGATATATATATATATACATATATATATATATATATATATATATATATATATATATATATATATATATATATATATATATATATATATATATATATATATATATATATATATATATATATATATATATATATATACATAATCATATAAATATATAATATATATATATACATATATACATCCAACTCAATTTAAAAAATATATATAACATACATGTATGTAACAAAATATTAACAAAAAAACAACAAAAAACAAACAAACAAACAAACAACTTATATCGCCAACTTATGAAGGTAAAATTTGTTTTTTAAATCGTCATTACATGAGGAAAACCGAGCATCAGTGCCAGATTTAGAGATGTGGAGGCGTCGAGACAACAAAGGAGTTTCTTTTATGGGGCCTCTGTTTTGTGCTGTAGCCCCAGTTGTCCTCCCCTAAATACGGCTGTGCCGAGCACAATGTTATAAGTCAGTGGTAGGGTGTTAATTTTTTTTCTATTTTTTAGATTATTTTAACTTAAACTAAAATAAATAAAATAAAATGGAAAGAATAATCAATATTTTACATCGATTTTACAAGCTATCAATAAGTAAAATTTACTAAAAGTTTATTTATTGATAGCTTGATTGAAGTAAAAGCAAATAACATTGATATTTAAATATTGATAATCAAAAAAAAAATCAAACATCGGGTCTGTAAATTGTTTTATAAACGTGCTGTTTATTTAATGAAACTATTTTTTGTGGTTGCGTTGGACATCATAAAAATAATACTCAAAGGTCCGAAAGTTTAATACAAAAATCTTTATATTACTTGCCAACTCTGGGTGCTTTAGTTCTTTTTCCATCACATAATGTCGACGACATGTTCTAAAGAGTTGTTATAAAACATAAACATCATGGTGCAGTATTTCCAAAAACCAGAAAATGCTCTTAAAAGAGCTCAAGGTAAGTATTAGTCATTGAAATTTTTTTAGTGAAAACTTTTAAAAATTGCGAAATTTGTACCATAAATTGATTTAACAGAAACTTTTGATATCGCAATAAAATTATCAGTTTTTTTACTTTCCTTAAACTTAATAATAAGTTACTAATAAGATCAGTAAATAAGTTTGACATAAAAAGTAAAAATAAATTACATGTCTAATAAATTTGTTGACAAGCATTTATTTTTTTATATTAGTTATATAAATCTTGTATGTGGAAAGTAATAAATTTATAAAAAAAGTCTAATATAGTAAAAGTTTGTAATATTAATTAAAACTACAATTTTTACATTTAAATAAAAATAATTCTAAAATTTTCCAGAATTAAAGAACTCTTAGAAGAAAACTTCTAGAATATGCTAAGCAAATAAAATTCAATTAAAAGTCTTGAATTTTTATTATTCAAAAAGATTTTTCAAATAAAATAATCTATATTAATATTAATTGTTTGTAATGCTATTGTAAATAATGTTTTGAAAACTTTATACAACAACAAGATATTAAATTAAGGTATTGTTAAAGCTCCAGCAGCTCAAAAAACTTTTGTTTTCCCTAATTGTAATGAAATGAAATAATGTGGTGCTACTGCATTTTTAATGCTACTGCAGTTTCTCCCCCCCCCTCTTTTTTATTGCTGATTATGATAGAGAATTTTATGACGATTAAGAATCGTATAAAAACATAGGTCTGAAAATCAACAGAAAGTGCTTTAATTTGATGTTGAAGTTTAAAAAATTACTCTTAAAAACGCTAATATTCGCCATTTTTTAAATACTTTTTACATCAAAGTTTACATTTTGTAATCGATCGTTAAGAAAATCTTTTTTTTAATTAGGCGACCCGGTTTTTATTGTCATCAAAGTTAATTGAATTGAATGTTTTAATGAATGTATTTTATATAACTTTAATTATTTTTTTAAAAATAAATTCAAATATTGCTTTTTAAATGTACATAAATCAATTGAATAATATGGATTGGCGCAATTAAATGTACACTCATCGACTGAAAAATAGGGATTGGGCAATTGAATGTATATACATCGACTGACAAATAGGAATTGGCACAACTAAATCCACATACATTGACTGACAAATAGGGATTGGCGCGATTAAGCGTATATGATTTGGGACAGGGTTTGGGTTTGGGCAAGGGATAAATCAGAAATGATGCGCTGAGCATTTTTTAACAGTTTTGCATTAAATTGTTAATAGAAACCAGGCTATTTTAAAATCATATTTGAAAAGAATTTTAATATAACCGAGAATAAAAAAATGGTGAATATTAAAGCTTTTTCACTCATCACTCATACAAAAATTAAGATAAGTTTGAAAAAAAAAATTGGTAACAATTCACCTATAAAAATAAGGGAAAATATATTCC
>NC_061158.1:38022503-38132503 GCF_022113875.1 Hydra vulgaris | reverse complement strand
TTTAAGCATTTTTTCGTTATCTTTTTTTTGGGAATTAGGAAAATATATTGGCATTTTATCTAAATATTTCCAATTTTATTTAGATTTGTTGCAAACTTGTTAACACTTGTTGCATTAAAAAAAAAGTAACTTAAAATCATGTTTTTTTATTTATTTTAAATGTAAATAGATTTGTTGAATTATATGCTATCCACCGGAGTTATTAATATAAATAGTTTAAAAAAGTGTTTAGATTAAGCAATACAAATTTGTAGTTAAAAAAAGAAAATATTGCTAAACATAATCAGAAAAATATAATAAAGAATAGCCTTAATTATTCATTATTTAGGGATTATCTTTTTTATGAATATTTCCGGAATTCCTGATATTTCTTCTTAACAGATATCCAAAATGTTTTCCATACATACAAGTTTAGATATATTTTTGTAATCAGGGCCTATTCTAGGAAAAAAAATTGGGTGGCGGTACCCCCTCATTTAAGCGAACTTTAGCGGAAAATCAAGATTTTTTTTGCTAAAAAAACAATGTTTGCTGTAAAAAATGTAAAAAAAAAAAAAAAAAAAAAAAAAAGGTCCTCAAATTTTAATTTGAGCGGCGTCCAAATACGGTTGATGCTATCGAAAATGGTCTAGTATAGCTCCTGGTAATATATTTATTTTTTAAGCTTTTTTACTCATCAATCATACAAAAATAAAAAAAAGTTTGAAAATAAATTCAGCTTAAAGAAAAATTAGGAGGAAAATAAGGGACAATATATTCCGGATGTTTAATCCAAACAATTTTCGGGATTTTCAAAATATGACCTGGAAAATCTATGATTACTTGTTTGTTACTTTATTTCACCATTATCCACATTACACCGCTAATTTAGTCAGCAAAAAATTTTAATTTTTCTGTAACTAAAGTTTCTAGGATTTTCAAAAAGTTAAAAATTCATCCCTGTTATGTATTTTTTTTAAATTACATTTTTTCGCTTTTTTTTTTTTAATTTCATAGCCTATTTATTTAGCACTCGAAATAGTTTTTTAAAGCTTGTTGATCAAATGTAATTTTTTCACTAAAACAAGTTATTTTTCCTTGAATTTTTCGAAATTTCCCTAAAAATAGCCGATCATTGATCATTGATCAGCTGTTTTGTTTTAAAAATTGACTATTAACCAAAAAAAAAAACTATTCAGCACTGCATTAAGGCTTGCTATAAAGAAAGCTACAACTTTAGGCAATTCAAAACTAACTATACAGAAAAATAAAAAAATATCTGTCTTTAGGCATATTAAAAATAAAGTTAGAAACAAAATTTTATTCCTGTCATTTTACTAGAACATGTTTTAAAGTCTATGCTTAATGTTTTAAGTTGTATCATCTTATTGACAATGATTGTTTTAAAATATATATATTCGACTTCTAATTTTAAAAAGTTTTTTTTTATTTTATTTTTAAAAGCATTAAACACCCTACAAAGTTAGAAAATTAACCTTATTTTATAAGGTCACATGTTAAAATTACATATCTACTAAATTTCTCAACATTTTATAATCTTTATATTTAGAGTTCATTGATATTGGTAAGCCAGAAGCAGCTTTAGATGTTCTCTATGAAGTTATTAAAAGTAAAAAGCATAGAAATTGGCAAAAGATTCATGAACCTATCTTGCAAATGTATCTTAAACTATGTGTAAATTTAAAACGGTCAGTTAATGCAAAAGAAGGTTTGTATCAATACAAGTTGATATGTCAGCAAATGAACATATTGTCTCTAGAAGAGACCATCACATTCTTCCTAAATATAGCTGAAAAACATGCAGATGAAGCTAAAAATCAATCTATTGAACTTGTGACTGTTGAAGATCTTGATCAACTGCAAACACCTGAAGGGTAGCATTGTTTAACTGTCAAAAATGTTTTTTGTTAAGCAAGTTTGTTTTATTTGAAAAAAATTATTTTTTGTAGAATTTTGCTTTCATCTGTAAGTTCAGAAGATGCACAAGATAGATCAGATCGTGTTTTGTTAACACCTTGGGTAAAATTTTTGTGGGAAGCATATCGTAATGTGCTTGAACTATTGCGTAATAATAATCGTGTTGAAAAACTCTATCATGAAACAGCACAAAATGGTATATGTTTTGTAAGGATAAATAGATTGTATTCAAGCGAACTGTTATTATTAGATATTTTTCTTGGTTTTAGATTGTAGATGAATTCAAATTTTTGAAATTTTAATATTTTTTAATTTTAGCATTTAAGTTTTGTTTAAAATATATGCGTCGTGCTGAGTTCCGAAAGTTATGCTTGTTAATAAAGAATCATTTGGATCAAGTACTGAAGTATCAAGGACAACCAACTGCAATTAATCTAAACAGCCCAGAAAGCTTACAAATGCATCTGGAAACCAGGCTGGTGCAGTTGGAGAATGCTATTACAATGGAGTTGTGGCAGGTAAATATTTTACAAGTTAACTCGATTTATAATTATTTTTAAATAATAATTAAAACAGATTTTTGTTTAATTTTTTTTTGTGTAAACAATTAAGTAAAGAGTTCTAGAAAGAGCACAGCAAATTAAAAAATACTTTTCAGAAAAACGCTATGAAAAATGAGAATTTTGTTTTTAAAAAATGTGAAGAAATTGTTATTTAAAATGGTGCTGTCAAAAAAAAAAATCAAGTTATCTAGAAATTAAGTATAAAATAAAAAAATATAAATAATGAAAATCATGTTAAAATTTAATTTGCAACAGCTATTAAATCAAAAAAATAAATTAAAAAATGAAGTGATTAAAATTGAGTTTTAATTTTTTAAACTTTAAAATAAAAAAAAAGTTTTTGATTTTGAAAAAATTTGTATTTAAGCACCAGTACACATGAAGTTGTGCCAAATAAAACCATTAGTAAGGATTTTTCCTAAAGATAATGATTGTTTTAAATATATGTGTAAAAATTATCTTTATTTATCAGAAGCTCGACTGAAAAAAAGGATTTTCATTGAGTCTGATATTTGTAAAATGATTTTTAGTCCCAGCTGAATTCAGCTTTGATTTAATGAGTACAAAGGAAAAAAAAGGATTGGGTATAATAAAAAGATCTTATAATTTAGTCTAACTTTAAACTTATAAACCACTATAATAAGTTAAAATTTCTTTGAGCCTTTAACTCTAGTTCTCACAATATTTACATTATTAAAAACTTTAAAACAATATTTTATAAGTTATTAAACCTAATATTTTACAATAATAAAATATAAATATATAAAACATAATATAAATTATAAAACACGATATTTTTCAATAAATTATTAAATTTAACAAGTTTTAATTTCGAACTGTAATTTCAAACTAAGTTTTATGAATAAAATATGAAATTAGTCAACAAATGTTCATCCCTCAGCATTAAGGTTGGCATTTGGCAATGCTGAACTAACTGCCAATCTAAAAGTGTCTAAGGTGGACATTTTTTTGCCAACCTCTTTATTAGCAAGACCTTTGTGTTGAAATTTTTGTGTCAACCTGATGCCATCAAAAAATAGTTTAAGGTCTGCAATTTATTGCCAACCTTATTTTTTTTTAATGTTTAGGGCTGAATGTTTTAGTAAAATAATTTGTTAATAAGTTTTGATCTTACATAAGTTCAACTTAGATCAAATTGAAAAATGTCTTTTTCCAGAAGAATTTTTTTTCTGTGACTAAAATTTATGCTTTGCCAAAATCTACAAAAAAAAAACCAAATACAATTACAAACCAAAAAATGGTACCTAGTTGCCTAACTGGTCGTCTTTTGTTAGCTATGGTAAAAACTTATTTAGAGCTTGTTTAATAACTGTCACGAAATCAGAAAGTCTGTATTACCTTTTGTTTTTAAAAATTTTTTTTAGCCTAAGGCTAAATTAAAAAAATTTTTTTTTAGCCTAAGGCTAAAAAAAATTTTTAAAAACAAAAGTTAAAACTTTATATATTATTGGTTTCAATATTTACGCAAACTTTAACATGTCTACTTCCTTAGTTGTTACATTATTTGTTTCTTTGTTGATATTTTATAAGTTTGTCATTATTTTAAGGGTTTTTTAAAATTTGTAGACATATCTATATTACTGTAAAGTTAGAACAAAAAAAATGTTATTAAAAACCTTCAATAACTTTGAACCTTAACATAAATTTTCACTTTATCCATTAATGCATGGTAAGATGATATCTTAACATGATTTTGTTAATTTAAGGTGCATCTAAAAAAAAAACCTAAATTTTGCACAAGGCATAATTAAAACTATGGATATCACTTCCCAGCACCACCGGTTCTTAAACATTAAATTAAGGCGTCAGAAGTGTGGCAAAAGGTTACTGCCACTCAAATTATTTTTCTAGCCCCTAATATATGCCTATAGTTTCAAAAAAATTAGTCTTTTCTATTAAAAATGAGGGTTTAATGTTTGGAATGCCAAATGGTGGTGTTGTAAGTTTCATCAAATCGCATAAAAACATAAAAAAATGTGTGTTAAGTTCTTAAAATGTACAATTTATTTTTTATCTATTTAAGTTTAGTAATACTAGTTGTTTTTTGTGACTATATTTTTGTCAATTTTTTTTATAGGAAGCGTTTCGTGCAATAGAGGGGATTCATTATTTGATGTTGATGTCAAAGAAACCACCTAAGCCTCATATGATGGCTAATTATTACCAGAAAGTTGCTCTTGTTTTTTTAAAAGCTGATAACTATCTATTTCATTCAGCTTCTCTCTTCCGTTTATTTACCTTAGTGAAAGAGCAAAAAAAAACTGTGACACCTGAAGAACTTGAAAAGTATGTCATTGATTTTATCATATTAATGAGTTTTATGATTAAAAACATTAGTACACAATTTGAAAGGTTTTGTTCACAAAAGAAATGATTTAAATAAATCAAATAAAGAATATTATATATACTAGTATATATATAAACAGACAAGAATATATGCATAAATACAACATTTAGCAAGTTAATCTTTATTAGGGTAATAAAAATATACAGTTAATTCCTGGTAAGTCGAACACCAGTTAATTTGAACTTTTGTAATCTCAAACTATTTCATTTGGTCCCTTAAAGTTTAACTGATTATTTTCAAAATTCTCCAGTTAAGTCGAACTTCGGATAATTCAAAATTTGTTAAGTTAAACAATTTCTTCAGTTAACTCATAATTTTTGTATAAGAAATTAAGAAATTAAAAAAAAAAACTTGATTAAAATTTCTTTAGAAGTCATTCCTTTAGCTTTTTCCTTTTTCCTACCTCTATAGATTTTCGTTGCATTTAGATCTGAATAGAATAGATCATTATCAGAGGTAAAATGATGCTTTAGTAAAACTGTTACAAATAAATCATAATAGAATGTTTTCATTTATTTTCAATAATCATAATAAAATAACGTAAATAAAGCAATTATCTTTTTGTTTTAATAAATTTCTTAACAAAAGATAGCTAGCTTTTAGACACAATTTTATTACCAATATTAAAGAAGTCATTGTGTTGTTTAACCTTTTTTAATGTTTCCTCTTAAGTGTACAGCGTGAATACAGTACAGTAAAAGTAGTTATACTTTGAAAGAAACAAGAAGGCCACTACAGTCGAGGAGGCTACATTAGTTGTGGTTACAGCCCTCTCTTAACTCTATAATTCCGAAACACAACTTTAAAAAACGAACATGATTTGACGAACAAGGCCGTTGCGCAGAGAAACAAGTTACATGTTGTATATACAGGACTTGCGATAAAGCGTCGGGGGATGTGAATTTTACGTCATCCAAGAGCGATTTTGCGTGTAGCTAGGGTTATTTGCGTCGAGCAAAATATTTTTGTTTGAGTATATTTAAAGATATTTTTGAGCGGAATTTTAATGAAGTAATTTACGATTATTTTAACATTTAATAAAGTATTTTAAAAACCGCACGCAGTTGATATAAAAGTTTGAATAAAAAAAAATTAAATTTGCTCATTATTTACAAGTTGAAAAAATTCAGATTAAAAAAAAAGTTTGAATCTTTTAAGCTAACATTTTAATAAAATTATTCAGCAATAGCAAAGTTGTCGATAAAATTGAACAAAAATACTTTCTTTTAGTTTTGGATTTTAAACTTAAATAATTATTTACGGGGGTTTGTTAGGTTTTAAAATTATTCCATAGATTTAAAAATATTTATTAACTATTAGACGTATTTAAAGTATTTAAGAGTAATTTCGAGGAAACATTTTAAAAATTGGTGTGCGCAAATAAAAAAAAAGAAAAGGATTAATATTAAAACGTATTCTACTTGATTCAATAAAAAAGTACAGTTATTAAAAGTTTTGTAAAAAGTAACTCAAAAAAATTACTTAAATAATAACGATCGCTTTTATGTTAAAAGTTACCGAAACTCAACGAAGCGTGCTCAAGAACAGCTGCTGAAAAATAGAACGTCAATAGTTTTTCGAATAATTTTTAATAATAATTTTTAAGAATAATTTTTTCGCTGAAATATTTCTTTTATACCTATAAGAAATTTATTCTAAAATTTTTATTTTATTTTACTAGAAATAAAATTCCTTGTTAACATTAAAAATCTATTTAAAATGTTTGTTTAAGTTTTTTTATTAATACGAGTGATTGTGCTTATCAACCGCTTTATGAAAATAAATAAAAATAAATAAATAAATATTATATAAAATCGCTGGTAAAAGTATTAGCTATTGCACAGTTTTTAATCGTACAATATTAAAATTTCCAGTTTATTATCGCTGGCTTTTTAAAAAGAAAAAATAATTATTTGAAAAACTTTAAATTACATATCTGAGAATAAAAAAATCAAATATTAGCATATTTTATAATCTTTTTTAAATGTTTAGTTAAAATGTTTTTTATTCGTTTAGTATAGACAAAACATGTCAAATGTCGAGAAAATAAACAAATGTTTTTACAATTTAAAAAACGAAACATTCCAAAACATTTTTAAATAATAACATTTTTACATTTTAAGTAGATTTAAAGTAGTTCTCTAGATTTAAAGTAGTTTTGCGGTAATAAAAGTAAATTGGTGCAGTTAATGTCCATAAATATGAAAAGCATATAAAAAGAATTTAATGACGTCAAAAATCATGTCGTGCTTATGCGTCGTGCAGTTTTTATTCATCACAAGGCCTGTATATATGTGTGTGTGTGTGAATATATATATATATATATATATATATATATATATATATATATATATATATATATATATATATATATATATATATATATCAATCTGTTCTTTTTATAATCACAATATTATTGTTTTAAGACTTAAATATAAGGTATAATTGTAACAAGACTACTTTTAGGATTGGAAGCCAAGTTCTTCTAGCAACCCTTTCTATACCAATTCCACCTGGTAAAAGTAGCATGGAAGAGTACTTAAGTTATGATACTCAAGCTTATGAGAAAGATCGTAGACTAGCAACTTTGTTAAGTTTATTATCAGTTCCTACAAGAAAAAGTCTTATAGAAGATGTTGTACGTGATCACTAAAATTTCATTTGTTTTGTATTTAATAGTGAGAATGAATAATTTGTATTTATGTTTCATATTCAAAAGTTGTTAAATTTAGTCATAGTAAAAAACACTGACTTTTAGGAAGCAATAATTTTTCCGCACGTGTCTGCGCCACTTAAAGAGTTATTTGCAACATTGGAGTTGAAGTTTGAACCTCTTAAAATTTGTAAAAAGGTTAATGAAACTCTACAGATAATAAACAAGGACGAAAATCTTCTTCAGTACTCTGAGTCTATTAAAGAAATTGCAATTACTAGACTTTTAAGTCAGGTAAATTATTTTTATTACAAGTTTTAATCATTTAATATTATGTTTAAAAGTTATAGACTATTTAAATATTAGGTACATAAGTATTATATGTTTTATATATAATTTGTGTAACACAGGGCTCGAAATAACTGTCAGACATCAGCCATTGTGTGACACTTGTCCGGTAAAAAACAAATTTGTTACTTTTTTAAATAAGTTTTGAGCACATTTTTTAAATGCTATAGTTTTCAAAAAAAAGTTTTGTTAGGATATGTAAGACATGTTCGCCAAGCCTAAGTATTTTTTGGAGAAATTGTCCAGGACAAAAATGTTTGTTATTATCAGGCCTTCTCAGGAGACCTTGAATGACCACGCATATATTTTTTTTTGTTGATAACATGGCCACGATTTTTTTTGCATTTATAAAAATGACGCATTTTAAAAAACGCGCTAAAAAAACCAAATTAATTGCTCATCTTTTTTTTATTATTGTTAATAATTCATTATTATAGTTATTAATGAGAAAATAAAAACATTAAAATAATATATATGGGCAATTCCATTTTTAACTTACATTACACGCACAACAACTTTATCAAGTATTTGCTTATTTAAATTTTAAATTAAACTTTTAGCAATTTTGTATAAAAGCTGTTAGTCTAATAAATAAAATAAGCTTAAAAGTTTTGAGCTCGACCAAAAGAGAGCAAACTTATTACTAAAAATGCCACTTATACTTATGTTACACGGAAAACAAGGTAAAAAAACAAATTCAACTTATAGGTCTTATTTCTGCAAATCAGCAAAGCAGTTTGTATTAGAAACTTTTACAAAATGCAGAGAATTCTATACCAATTTAAAATTTTTATAAAAAAACTTTTTTTAAATAAACTTGTTTTTTTGATACTGTATTTTTTACTTAAATTACATCACTTACATTATTGAGCTGTTATCATGATTTTTTTAATCTATTATTAAGAGTTAGAGTTACGTAAAAAAAGAATTGCATAAGTATTGAACTCATTCATTAAAAATAATTAACAAAGAAATTTTTTAAAAACTGGTGGCACTCTTTCTGAGTGATTTTTTATAACATTCATGAAAGTTATCAAGCTGGAAATAGTTTTTTTCGCAAGACCAAGAGCAACTTCAGAAAAATATTTTTGTTTTACATCTTTATTATTACTTAATTGAGTCATTGGTTTGTCGAAGTTTTTATTTACACTTCTTACGTTTATGCGTATTGCTTTATTTTATAAGATTGAATTTTTAAAATGCTGCTAATTTAAATTTTTAAATATTCAAATCTTTTCTAAACATCTATATGTCAACCAAAAAAATAGTATATAAACAAACAAACAAAAAAAAACAACGATAAAACATGCCTTCTCAGGAGAGGTGTGCGGTCGCACGCCTTGAATGACCAAATGACGCATATATATATTTTTTGTTGATAACATGGCCACGATTTTTTTTGCATTTATTAAAAATCTCAAAAACGCGCTAAAAAAACAAAATTAATTGTTCATCTTTTTTTAATTGTTATTAATAATTCATTATTATAGTTATTAATGAGAAAATAAAAACATTAAAATATCATATATATGGGCAATTCCATTTTTAACTTATGTTACACACGCAACAACTACCAAATATAAGCTTGTTTAAACTTTTAAATTAAACTTTAAGCAATTTTGTATGAAATCTGTTAGTCTAATAAATAAAATAAGCTTAAAAGTTTTGAGTTCGGCCAAAAGAAAGTAAACTTATTACTAAAAATGCCACTTGCACTTATGTTACACAGAAAACAAGGTAAAAAAACAAATTCAACTTATAGGTCTCATTTCTGCGAATCAGTAAAGCAGTTTGTATTAGAAACTTTTACAAAATGCAGATAATTCTATACCAATTTAAAATTTTTATAAAAACTTTTTTTAAATAAACTTGTATTTTTGATTACTGTATTTTTTTACTTAAATTACATCACTTACATTATCGAGCGGTTATCATGATTTTTTTTATCTATTATTAAGAGTTAATGTTACGTAACATAAAATAAATAATTTTAATACATATAAAAAAAAAAAAAGTTTTTTTTTTTAAATTCTCCTTATAATAAAAAGTTTCAGTTAAAACCTTGTCAAGCCAACAGGAAGAAATAATAATTACTTAATGACGTAATTCATTTAGTAAACAAAAACTTAACGAAAAATCGCCAGAATTTTATTAAATGCATGAAAACAAATATATATATATATAATATTTTAATCTTTTTATTTTATCATTAATTACAAATATATACATGTGCATTATTGTTAGGTTTTTATTTTCTCATAAATAATTATAATAATAAATTATTATTAATAAAAAAAACCCAATAAGATGACTATTTATTTTGATTTTTTCTGCTTTTTTTAAAATGCGTCATTTTTAATAAATGCAAAAAAAAAATCGTGGCCATGTTATCAACAAAAAAATATATATGCGTGGTCATTCAAGGCATGCGACCGCACGCCTCTCCTGAGAAGGCCTGATAAAATAAATAATTTTAATACATATAAAAAAAATGAAAGTTTTTTTTTTAATTCTCCTTATATAAAAAGTTTCAGTAAAAACCTTGTCAAGCCAACAGGAAGAAATAATAATTACTTAATGACGTAATTCATTTAGTAAACAAAAACTTAATGAAAAATCGCCAGAATTTTATTAAATGCATGAAAACAAATAAATATATATATATATATATTTATATATTATTTTAATCTTTTTATTTTATCATTAATTACAAATATATATATGTGCATTATTGTTAGGTTTTTATTTTCTAATAAATATTTCTAATAATAAAAAAAACCCAATAAGATGACTAATTAGTTTGAATTTTTCAGCGCGTTTTTAAAATGCGTCATTTTTAATAAATCCAAAAAAAATCGTGGTTATGTTATTAACAAAAAAATATATATGCGTGGTCATTCAAGCCATGTGACCGCTCGCGTCTCCTGAGAAAGCCTGTTATTATGAACCTTGGTGTATCATTAATTTACATGTAAAGTAACAAATTTTATACCTATTACTGTCAACATAAGTGTATATATAAACGCAGTAAACTTGCAAAAGATTGTATACATGGTCTAATAGTTTGCTTTGTAGCATTTTGTGTTCATAACAATAAACTGTTTAGCCTGTTTAAGACAACAAAAATATGTTACAATGTGTGTAAAACAATTTTGTAGTACTTGTTATTAAGTTTTAAATTTTATCTAATAGATTTCACAAGTTTATGAGAAAATATCATTCAAGCAGTTGTTAAAAATGGTGCCATTTGCAGACCGTCATCAGCTTGAGCATAGGATAGTAAATTGTGTTAAAGAAAATGACATGCAAATCTACATTAATCATCAAAAAGATTCTATTTCATTTGGTTCTGCATTAATGGTTGCTTTAAGAGAAGAAGTGCCTAATGGTCCTCACATTCAGGTAACAAAAAAATATAGATATTAATGTATATTTGGAATATATTAAGTGTACTCAAATTACTTTAAAATATATATTTGGAAATTTTTTAAAGATAATCAATGTTTCTTTTTAGGGAATGCCTTCTGAAATATTAAGAAGTCAATTATTTGTACTTTCAGAAGGTTTAAAAAAATCTATATGTCTTGTGAACCCTGAAGCTATTCAAAAAGAACATGATCTTCAACGTGAACAACTTGTTGCACAATACCTAAGACAAGAACGAAAAGAACATGTTCAACTGCTTTATAGAAAAGCAATTATTGAGCAGCGTAAGGAAAGAATTGAAAATGAAAGAAATGCTCAGGTAAGATATATTCATTTCATTTTTATTAGACTTGTTTGAGAAATAAATAATAAGAAAATATAATTTTTTCAAATACCTAATTTTGATTTCATAAATAATATTTGTTATAATTATATTGTTTGAAAGATTTGAACACAGTTTAAAATTAAATTTAAAGGGATCCCCAAGTGCCGAGACAAGTTGTGTTCATATCATAGGTAAACATTAGAAAATAAGTTAAAAAGTTTCCAAAGCAAATTATTGAATGAGATATTAACAAAAGAATTTGTTTTGCTATTATACTTCCAGTTGAGAGCCTAATTTTAGGCTCTGCAAATTTTTTCCGTTTAAAAACCATCTGGTTTTAATGATAAACTTTTGCTTTTTGTTCAATGTATCAATAAGTGTTTGAGTTAAAATAAACTAGCATAATAAAAATAGTAATTAAGGAAAGCGAACTTTAAATACACGAGATGAATTTTGTCTTAGAAAACAAGTTATCAATTTTTTTATATACAACACTAAGTACAATATAATCCAACATAGTTAAATTTGAAAGATTTAAAAATCTTTATTTTTTTAATAAATCCAGGAAACGGTTTTTAAAATAATCTCATACATATTTTTAATTATAATTGAATGTAATTTATATTTCTAATTCAAGAATCTGTTTTTTAAATGCATAATATATTTTTTTCAGATATATGTAAAATTGATATTCAAAACTTGAATCTTATATTTTCGTATAACCGCCAAAGGTGAAATTCCTGAATTTTAAACTTGACTTAAGTTTTTTGAAAGAAATTTTTTTTATTGACATCAAAGCGCATTAATCAGACTGGATTTAAAAAATAAAAACAATCAAAAAGCTGGAAAAAAATTTAATGCCATTTTTTTTCACAAGAAAAAAATCGCATTAAATTCTTAATTAAAAGTTAAGAAGTTTTTTGTTAATATCTCATTCAATAATTTATTTTGGAAAGTTTAATTAACTTTTAACTTATTTTCTAATGTTTATCTATGATATGAACACAACTTGTCTCAGCACTTGGGGATCCCTTTAATTAAAATGCGGTTTATTAAAATTCTAAAAAACAACATTGTAACTTAAAATTTTGAAGTACCATCTCTTGCAAAAGAGTTATATTTACATGCATTGTGCTTTTCCATTGTGAAACGAAATCTCGTAAAAAGGCCTGTGACTTGAATCTGCAATAGTAGATTATAGTAAAAAAGAGATACCAGTAAATTTTGAAAACATTGTTTTTTTAAATCACCGTATTGGGATACCCTTAGTGTATCCATTCACATTCCCATAGTGTATTACCCACCCATACATACCAAATAGTACTGAATGAGTACTAATATTAGAACTTTCGGTTTTTCTTGATGAACAGCGGAAAAAGCAGAAGTATAATTTAAAAGTTGGACACAAATTTACTATTGTCCATAGCCATCACTATTCACAGCGTTCCAGGTTTTTAAATTATTCAAACGTTTCATATTGTTTTAATATAACATAATATGTGTGGTTTGTTTTGTTAATAAAAAATAAAAATTAATGTTAAAAAATAAAAATTAGTTAATAATAAAATAAAAAAAGTGCTGTTTAATTAATGGTTAATTTTATTGTTTAGTTGTGCAATATTTTATTACTAAAATACCATTAATAAGAAGTGTTTAATTAAATATAAATTAATTATAATAAAAGGTGAAATTAAGGATTAGAAATTGTTGAAAGCCATAAAAGAAAAGAAACTTTTTATAATTTTTTTTAAAACCTTTTTTTAGGAGTAGTATATCAATGGAAAACAAATCAAATATCTAATTAGCATTTTTATTCTCTTTAGCCAAAATTTATGAAATTTTTATACATTGGTTTTAAGTAATAATAAAGAAAAACTTGAAAAAATACAAGTTTTAAAAGTTTTGGGTAATAGATTTTTGTATATTGGATTCATTTTTATGATAATTTTTTTTGGACGGTAGATGTTCTTTATTAGATTCATGTTTATGATAAATTTATAGTTTTATATCGAGTAATATTATAACAAACATTTCAAAGTATGATATATACCGATGGCTTAATCCGCAAAAGCAATTCTCCGGTAAATCAAACTGCAGGAGCAACAAAAGTATTTTATATGCTTATATATACACTTACATGGGTTTTTATTGCTATTTTTTAATATTTATTTAAAATCTTTACTAAAAACAAAATGACACATTAGTACAATGATATCATAGAAGTAAGAAAACCTGTTATTGAAGTACTGAAAGTGGAGTTATCTTGTTTGCAGATTACGCCGTCTATAATATATTTTGTGTGTACAAATGTATTTCATTTATAACAGCATTTGTATAACTTTCATTTAACAGGAAAAATATGAGCGTGAACAGGCCAATTTGCAAAAGGAATTATTACGCCAAGCAGAAGAGCAGAGACTTGAAATAGAACGCGAAAAGAGAGAAAGAGAAAGACGTGCACAAGAAATGAAAGAGATTCAAAAGCAACAAGTATGGGATCGTGTTGAATCTTTACGAGGAACAGAAGTTGGAAAGAGAGCTTTTAAAAATCTATCAGCTCAGGTAAGCCTATTAACCGTAGATATCTCTTGAATTTCTATAATTTTAAACAGTATAAAGAATAAAGCATATATTAGTTATAAAGTTTTATATTATTAGTTTATATATTAGTTTTAAAGCACCATGTACCAAATTTTTTAATAACTAAAAACATTTTAGACAAAGTAATATTAGTATAAGTTATTTTTATAAGGAAATTGATGAAATGGATCCAGCTGATATCCTTCAGCGTCAGTATGATCAAGTTAATCGTGAGAAACGTGAGCAACAAAGTAAACTTCGGACACAAGAAAAGCGCATTGATCACCTTGTAAGAGCTATGCGTCTTGAAGAAATACCCATTTTGGAAAAACATATTGCTGAGCAAAAAATTAAAGATAGAAAGGAATGGGAAAAAGATGAAGAGGAAAGGGTTAGTTACTGTTATAAATTATTGTTATAAATTATTGTTTTCCTGTAAAATAAATTTAAGATTGTATTAAAATTTTGTATTACAGAAGTATTACTTTTTAGACATTAGTATGATATTGCTAAAATACATACATTACTTTTAAAGGAGGTCTTACAGTCTTTTTATAGTATATCCTTGATCACATTAGTGTTTTAATTGTTTGTCTTTCATGTTTTAATTTTTTTTTATGTTCTTGCATACATTAGTCTTTTGGGCATTGTTAGCTTTGTAGTCCAATTTCTTTTATTATTACATTATTCTTATAATAATAATAAACCTTATGGTATTGATCTTAAACAGGTAAATGGTAAAAAATAAATGTAAAAATGCTACTACTATTATGTAAAGTATTATATATTTTTCAATGTCAAGCAAGAAGTTTAATTGGTGCATTATCTTGAGTGTTGATTAGAAATCTGGTATTTTTACTTATATTTCTTTTGTAAAAAATAAATTATTTTAAAAGCTAAATATATGACTTTCTGAATGACAGAAAATATGATGTATAAATTCTTAAAAAAGTCCAGCACTGATAAAACTAGAAATATACTAACTTATTTAGCATACACCTAGTTTTTATCTATTTTTAAAGCTGCTCATATTTTTCTTGCAATGACTGTTTGCTAGGTAATAATAGAGAAATTTCTAGACAAGAATAAACAAAGATTTAAATTATCTAATAATTTTAAAAATCTAACCAATTAAGATAGTTAAAAGATTTAGGATGCTGCTCCTTTATTTGTCTGTTAACTATATATGTATATAGACACACACCATTATCTTGACATATATGATGACATTGATAATGATGATGATGCTTATTGTAATGATAAAAAGTTTAACTTTTTTTTTTAGCTGCAAAATGCTGCAAAAGAGCACCAGTTAGCACTTCAAACAAAAAGCAGATTAGAAAGAATGTCAGCTGACAAACAAGTCTTTTTAGATACAATATTTGGACATAGACACAAGCAGCACGAGGTTTTTCTATTTTATATTCTAATACTCTTTTTTAAACACTTTAAATTATTATCCACATGATCGATTAGTTATATATATACAGGCCTTGTGATGAATAAAACCTGCGCGGCGCATAAGCACGGCATGATTTTTGATGCCATTAAATTCTTTTTATATGCTTTTCATATTTATGGACATTAACTGCACCAATTTACTTTTATTACCGCAAAACTACTTTAAATCTAGAGAACTACTTTAAATCTACTTAAAATGTAGAAATGTTATTATTTAAAAATGTTTTGGAATGTTTCGTTTTTTAAATTGTAAAAACATTTGTTTATTTTCTCGACATTTGACATGTTTTGTCTATATTAAACGAATAAAAAACATTTTAACTAAACATTTAAAAAAGATTATAAAATATGCTAATATTTGATTTTTTTATTCTCAGATATGTAATTTAAAGTTTTTCAAATAATTATTTTTTCTTTTTAAAAAGCCAGGGATAATAAACTGGAAATTTTAATATTGTACGATTAAAAACTGCGCAATAGCTAATATTTTTACTAGCGATTTTATATAATATTTTTTTATTTATTTATTTTCATAAAGCTGTTGATAAGCACAATTACTCATATTGCTAAAAAACTTTAACGAACGTTTTGAATAGATTTTTAATGTTTACAAGGAATTATATTTTTGGAAAAATAAAATGTTAGAATAAAAATCTTATAGGTATAAAAGACATATTTCAGCAAAAAAATTATTATTAAAAATTATTCGAAAAACTATTTTCAGCAGCTGTTCTTGAGCACGCTTCGTTGAGTTTCGGTAACTTTTAACAAAAAAGCGATTGTTATTATTTAAGTAATTTTTTTCGAGTTACTTTTTACAAAAATTTTAATAGCTGTAGTTTTTTATTGAATCAAGTAGAATAATTTTTTTATATTAATCCTTTTCTTTTTTTTTATTTGCGCACACCAATTTTTAAAATGTTTCCTCGAAATTACTCTTAAATACTTTAAATACCTCTAATAGTTAATAAATATTTTTAAATCTATGGAATAATTTTAAAACCTAACAAACCCCCGTAAAATAATTATTTAAGTTAAAAATATAAAACTAAAAGAAAGTATTTTTGTTCAATTTTATTGACAACTTTGCTATTGCTGAATAATTTTATTAAAATGTTAGCTTAAAAAGATTTAAACTTTTTTTAATCTGAATTATTTCTACTTGTAAATAATGAGCATGTTTAATTTTTTTGTAATTCAAACTTTTATATCAACTGTGTGCGGTTTTTAAAATATTTTATTAAATGTTAAAATAATCGTAAATTACTTCATTAAAACTCCGCTCAAAATTATCTTGAAATATACTCAAACAAAAAATATTTTGCTTGACGCAAATAGCCCTAGCTACACGCAAAATTGCTCTTGGATGACGTAAAATTCACATCCCCTGACGCTTTTGCAAGGCCTGTATATATAAATATATATATATATATATATATATATATATATATATATATATATATATATATATATATATATATATATATATATATATATATATATATATATATATATATATATATATATAAAATATAGATATAAATAAATATATATATATATATATATATTTATATATATAAAATATAGATATAAATATATATATATATATATATATATATATATATATATATATATATATATATATATATGTACATATATATATATATATATATATATATATATATATATATATATATATATATATATACATGTACATATATATATGTACATATATATATATATATATATATATATATATATATATATATATATATATATATATATATATATATATATATATATATATGTATATATATATATATATAGTAACAAGTTTGTTCTCAAAGCAAATAAATTATTCTGGTATAATGATTAATATTTACATTAGTTAAATATTCTTACGTTGAATAAGTTGAATCTTTGTTATATGCATTTGATTGGGTATGATATTGATTGGGTATGATGGGTATTATAGATGTTAGATTTTAATGGGGGTATTGAAAAGCACTCAAATGATTTTCAAAATGTCATCTAAAATAATTTCTTTATCTATGCCTAAATACTGCAGTTTTTTGTAAAATTTTAAAAATATCTGAATCCTAAAATCTTATTTAAATATGCAAATAGTTGTTTAACTTTAAATTAAAAAACTGATAATTAATTCTTTAGATACTCTTCTAAGACTTTAAAGTAATTAAACATTTATTTTATATTAATACTATGTAAGCAACTATGATTCTATAAGCTTTATTATTTTTTGTCAAAAAATTTTCATATTTTAAAAATGTTCCTAACTTTTTTATAGGTACGTTTAAGAGAGTTTGAAATGAATCTTAAACAAGTTCGCAATGAAAGGTTAGAAGCAAATAAGAAACAGCGAATGGCCCAGCGTAGGCAAGAATTTATACTTGCTCGTAGAGAAGAAAAGCGCAAAGAAAAGGCAGAACAATTACGCAGAGGTTAATAATAATAAACAATTAGTAACAGTTAACTAAATATTAATTTCTTCTTTCTTTGCTGATGTTATAAAAACAAAATATTGGTTTGCTTTTTGCTTTGTGCAAAGATATTTTTTATAGAAAAACGAACATGTTCTACTAAATTATAGTAGAAGCAATTCAAAGGTTAATAAATTAAAACAAAAATTTAAAAATAAAGTTTAATTTTAATTCTTTTAATAAAAAAGTTTTAAAACATTTTAATAAAAGTTGTTTGGTTTAAATAATTTTAATTAATTAAAATGCAATTGCATTCTTTTTGTATTTTTTGTATTTTCCATTGCCCATATTCTGCAGTTTTGGTTATTTTTATTATTGCCCATATTCTGAGGTTATTGACAAAACTATCTAATCAAAAAATTTTGAAACTCGTGAGGTTGCATACAAATTTAGGAATTAATCTGGTTTTTGCTTAAAGTATTTGCAAAGTTTAGCTGCTGTTGGTAATCTTATGGAATTGAATGTTGAACAAGCTATAGTTAGAAATTTGTAAAGTTGCAACTAATTTGATAATTTCTGCAACTGTAATTGTTGATTCTAAATTAAGTCTTGAATTTATTAAAAGTTTATTTATTAAAAGATTAATTTTTATTAAATTACTGTTAAATCTGATGATTCTTAGAATAAAATATCTGTGATTAGCGCATAGCGTAATAGGCATATAATTAGCTTATTACTTCTGATATATTTTGCATGCTAATTTTTACACAGGCTATTCTATGTAGAATACTTAAAAAGTCCTTTATTGGATGGTATTCTGGTATGCTTTGCTGGTTATCAACTTTGAACACAGTTTATGTAATTTTTTTTAAAGAATGACGTCACTGTTTGGCATAACGTGATGATGCCAGGTCAGGCAAAAATGACTTTTGCTCATTATTATGATAATCTTTTTATAAAAGGCACTAACACTAATTTTCTATATAGTAGACTTTTTATCAGTCTTTTCTTGCAACAATCAACAATCTTTATATTTTTTCATAACCTAAATTACAAATATTTTTATTTGGTTATCTAGAATTAACATATTTGTGTTTGATCCATTGTATTTGACCCCAACCCTGACAACCAAACAAGCATTTTTTGGTAAAATTTTGCAGTTTTTTTATATTTACTTGTGCAGTAGTTTGTTCAATGTTGCTTGAGTAAAAAATAATACCATAGATTGTTCTGTAAGTCAAAGTAAAATAAGATTCATCATCAATGGTGCATGATTTTGATACAGGCAATAATATCTTTGGCAAATACCTTAAATAAAAAATTATTTTTAAACTTTAAATTAATTTTATATTTAGGCATTATTTCTACTTTTCTAAACAAAACAAATACATTCTTTATGGTAGACATAACAGAAAATAACGACTATAAAGCCATTTTCTACACTGAAAATTTGCTTACCTCTATAATATTTTATAAGAATAATTAAAGATTTTCAAAAACACTTAATATAAAAATTAATATAAAAATCTGCTAAACAATAACAACATTATTTGTGATTAGGATGGAAAAAAAAAAATTTTTTTTGAAAAATTTACTTAAAAGAACGTTTGTTTGTTTTAATCCAATTAGAAACTCTAACTAGTTCTTTACTCGTATTATAAAATTGCTATGTAATATTATTGAAATAAAAATAAGTTTTTGTTGACTGCAAACTCAACCGTAATTAACTTTAATCTTTAATAGTATCAATAATAAGGGCAAGTCTGTAATTCCACCTCTTTTGTATGGTTCAGACTCACCTCACCTAAAGATAAAGCTGAATTGTTTGCCAAGAACTTTTCATCAATATCATCTCTTGATGTCACTAGTTGCGTTCTACCTGATATAGCCGTCAAACAGGTTGATCCATTGCTCGACATTCGTATCACTCCAGCTTCTGTATCTAAAGTGATTTCCCGCTTAGACTCTTCTACAGCTTGCGGCCCGGACAACATACCTGTTATAGTCTTGCAGAAATGGCCCTATGCTCTTTTTAATTTACATTAACGATCTTCCAGATATTCTCACATCTAAGGTGGCATTGTTCGCTGATGATACTACCATTTATTCTTGTCACAATAAAAAGCCAACTCCCTCTGATTGCTTGCAGGGGGCATCTGAGCTTGAAAAGCATCTCACTTCTGCTACAGCATGGGGCTCACAGTGGCTGGTGAACTTTAATTCAGATAAAACTCAATTTTTTTCGGCCAATTGTTATTGCAATAATTTAGACTTTCCTATATTTATGAACGGTAATGTACTCGATGAGTCTCCTACTCTTCATCTTCTAGGATTAACTCTTACTTCTGATCTTTCTTGTAAACTTTATATCAAATCCGTTGCAAAATTAGCATCTGCTAAAGTTGCTTCTCTTTATCGAGCTCGTCACTTTCTTACTCTGGATTCTATTCTCTATCTTTATAAATCTCAAATCCGGCCTTGTATGGAATACTGTTGGCATATCTGGGGCGGATCTTCTAATGATGCCCTTTCTCTTTTAGACATGGTGCAAAAACGTGTTGTAAACATAGTTGGACCTGCTCTTGCAGCCAACCTTCAACCTCTGTCACATCGTCGTAATATTGCTTCTCTTTCTCTTTTCTACAAATACTATAATGGGCACTGCTCTAAAGAGCTAGCGTCTCTTGTGCCATCTACTAAAATTCATTCTCGTGTTACTTGTCATTCAATTAAGTTTCATCCTTTTTCTGTTACTGTTCCTAAGTGCTCCAAAAACTCTTATTCGTCTAGTTTTTTTCATCGAACATCAGTTCTTTGGAATTCGCTTCCTTCATCTTGCTTTCCTGATTCATATAATTTGCAATCTTTTAAGTTGTCTGTCAATCGTTATCTACAATCTTCATCTTTTCTCTCTCTACAATCTCTCTCTACAATCTCTCTCTACAATCTCTCTCTACAATCTCTCTCTACAATCTCTACAATCTTCATCTTTTCTCTTCCGGTAACTTCCAACACTAATTAGTGGTTGCTTGCAGCCTTGTTGGAAGCAAAGATTTTTCAAAAACTTCCTTGCTGGTCATTATTTCATGTTTTTTTTCTTTTTATGGCAATCAATGCTGTTTTTTTATTTTTAATGAGTAATTAATCAGTGCTATGCTAAATTCAAATTTTTAAGCAGCCTGCATTTGAGAAACTCCATTACAGTGATCAAACATGATTTTGAGGCGCTTGATTTTTTTCCATTCATTTTTCTAACAACACTACCCCTTTCTTTACCCCTTTTTTATAATCAGAGCCATTTTCAGCACATTGTATTATGTCAGAGATTATTTATCTTGAAGTATTTTCTATTAATAAGTGGTCCAAGGTGATCTTTTTTCCCTAAGACCAATGCCCTAAATAAAATTCTTAAATTTGTTTTTTTGATGTCATTTTCTTAGATTTATGTATATATGAAGGAAAAATATTAAATTTTTAAAAAAATGGATGATATTTAAAAATAAAAAAACTTGTTGGTATACCTTTTTTAGGCTTCAAACTTTTCACAAATTTGTTCTACAGTTTTATTTCAAACCTCTTCTATCATTTCCATCATTTTAATTTCAAACCTCTATACTAATTTAAAAATGCAGACAAAAAGCTGGCTACAAATTTTAATTTGAAGGTTTGTTACCACTCTTTTTTACTCTTTTTTATCACAAATAACAAGATTTAGCCTAGATACTTAGCCATGGCTTAAAATGAAGTTTTTTAGTGTCCTATGGATTAACAGACTGCAGAGAATAGTTCATCTGTTCAAAATATATCGGCTGTAAAAAAAGATGCAGAATTAAGTCTGCACATCCTTAAATAAAAAGATAGGATTTTGACAAGTTTTTTTCATTCAATTGGGTTTACTGTTGGCAAATTATTCAGATTGTCAGTTTTGTTCATTATGACCTTGTTTAATTCATTCTTTGTCCAGTTAACCATTATGTGCAAAGTTGTGAGTATCAAATTTTTATTATTTAGAAAAAGAAGCTGAAGAAATTCGAAAACAAAAAGAAGCTGAAGAGAAGCGAATCTTACAAGAAGCAAGACTAAAAGCACTTGAAGAATCTGCTCGTAAACAAAAAGAAAAAGAACGTGAAATTGAAGAAAAGTTAGAAAAGGAGCGAAATTTATTAAAAGAAGAGCCAAAGAAAGGTAAAATCTTATTCAATACAATCTCTCTAATTCAAATTTTATAGGGAAAAATAAAAGTTTGTATTAGCAAGATTGTTGAATCATAAAAAGTTGACATCTTTTTTTTAATATTCTCATCTAAGTAACAAATAGAAATGAAACAAACAAATAATGATTCTTAGACCTAAATGCAATAAATATTATGTGCTTTAAACTTTTACATTTTAGAAAAATAAGTTAGTAATTGTTGGTTTATGTCTTTAAAAGCCTCTGTCAAATTATCTCTAAAGTTAGAATAAAGAGTGTAATTTTTTAGTACATTGATAGCATGCATTTCTTTGTTCAAGCTTGGTTTTATAGTATTGTCAGAAACACCAACATCGTCAGATTCCTCTTCAGTTTCAATAGCAACATGTCCAGAAACTTCTGCAATGATGTCTTCATCTAATGATTTGTTGGCAATGTAAACATCGAAATCTATGTTTACTAACTCGTCAGTCATGAGGTTAAAATCTGAATCAAATTTTGCTTTTAACAATTGGAGATCATCTTTAAAGTTTTTTTTTACAGCCTCCTCTACATCTAAGCTACTCAAAGGATCGTTATTATCATTTATATGCGTTTCTACTTCTAATAATATTCCTGATTTCTTGAAACAATTTATATAGGTCTGGTCTGAAGTGGAATTCCATGCTTTTGTTAGCATAAACAGCAAAAAAAGCATGAAATTCCACTTCATAACTCGGATAATTCTGCCAACATTCAACTTTTTGGATGGGCTTGATAGTGACAAGGAATATTTTTAACACCTTAAAAAGATCTAGGAAACTTTTAACACCTTTAAAAAAACATCTAGGAAAGTCTTTCTTCTAACATTAAATAATTTTCTAAGCCTTCGGCCATCCCAGTCAGGCGAACTTTACTATGATTGCCTCCTGTGCACTTTTCATTTTTAAAATAAAAACTTTTGTTAAGCAAACATTGGTAGAAAAGGCCAATATCATCAGCATTAAAAATATTTTCAAGTGGGTATCAAGAGAGAATTGTAGGCAGTGTGGTTTTGAGCCATTAACTTGTTTGCTTATTAACCAACTTTGCCTTTCCAGAAATGGTTTTGAAATATATACCATACCTACAAAAAAAAAATTATAATTGTTTAGATGCAATTAGTATGTATGTTTGAATGTAACTCTGCAAATTTCCAGTCCAAATGTCCAATTCTGGAAAATATTTATTTTATTTAAACCATTTAAGAAAAAAACTAAAATAGTCTTTTACTGTAAAATTAGATGAAATAAAATAAGAAATAAATTTACTTTTTCTTAAATTTGTCTAGCAATCTATTCATGGCTGTTTCAGAAAGAGCTTTATGGCTTCTTGTTTTTTTTGTTGAAAATTTTGACTTAATGGGTGTTACTAAAACATTTATAACTTTTGAAATATTAGAGATAATTTTGTTTTGTAAAAGGAATAAAAACAACAATAAAATGTTTAATCATACGACATTTAATACAATAGTAAAAAAACTTCTTTTAGTTTATAAAAGCGCAACAAATGATGAACTTGGTTAAAATTTAGTAATTTGTTGTTACTTTTTATCAAAAAAAAAAATCAGAAAAATATATTTCTGATAGTTATTATCAAATACACTCATTGTTGTTACTGCTTTGTCAAGTCCGCCATTATGGATTTTGTAGATGTACTTATTTAGTAAATAATTTAAGATCCAGTAGAATAATGTGGCTAAAAATGGGTACCTGACCATTTTTGAGGGTGCTAAGTTCAATAATGTAGAGAAGATAGTGAAATTTAAAGTTTTTGATGGTTATTTTTTGATTTTAAAATGGTCAGTCAAATTTTTTGTTCTGTTACCAAGGGTCGTGCTTTCATTAACTCTCAGAGTTGCTCAAGTCTTATGGATTCAATTTTTTTTTTGCAAATGAACTAGGCTATCTTTATAAAAAAAGATAGTTTTGGTTTCTTAAAGCATTATAAAGATATGTCATTTTGAAAGTTAGACAAAAAAAAATTTTTTTGTAGCCTCTATTCTCCATTATAGAATTTATAGTGATACTTTTTGTGTGAATAATTTGAGTTCTAGTGGAGAAATATGATTGAAAATTGGTACCTGACTAAATTTAAAGATATCGAATACAAAGATGACGAGAAATTAACCCAATTCTTAATATTTAAGTATAATTTTTTAATTTTAAAATATCAGCAGTCAAATTTTTGTTTCATAACCATGGTTTACATGTCACTTTCTGGAGTTGCCTTACTCTCATTGTGAAATAAGAGGTCTTAGAAAAGTTTAGGCTTCTGAAAGAAAATAATTTTCATTATTTTCAAAAGTATATATGGAAATATAATTTACTATGTAACTCATTAAAAATATAATTTCTATATTAATTATAATAGTTTAAATTAACATTATTACTTAATGTCTAATAATTAGGTATTGTTTAAAAATATTGGTTGCATGCTTAAATATTAGATTGCATGCTCAAATGTTATATTAAAAGATATGAAACTAAAATGCAAACTTTTTTGAAAAATAGTAAAAATTCTGCTTTATTGAAAAAATCTCAAAAATAAAAAGAAAAAGGAATAACAAAATATTACTAAAATTGAAGTTTATATCATTTAAATAAAGAAAGTAAAATATTCATCAACTTTCACTGACAGAATAAAAGCTGTTCAAGTAGAGTTTCATCTTCTTTTGAGATTTGGTACTGAGCCTTTTAACAGTGCCACCTATTCCATCGTATGGAGATTTACCATGGCTTGTTGAAAAGAAATTCCAGATGCACCGAACAGAAAATCTTGAACATGGTGACATAAATTGTAAAAATGTTTGCAATTTTTATACTGCCCTGCACAGCCATCAGAAAAATAATGAATTTTTGTAATTGCGGGACAAAGACGAGTTTTTATATGATTCATGGTTTTATGCATAACTTCATTGATAAATCCAACATCATGATTCAAATCATCTGAAGTTACACAAAAAGAAAATTTTTCTAATTTCACTTTCTTGTAGTAGTTGACAACTGGATTAAGAGAACATTGACTCTGGCTCCAATCGTAACTCTGTATCTCGTCATGTACAAAATCTGCTAGTACAATAGCCTCATCAATACTAATTGTTTCTTTGAGATGCTTTAGATAGCTAGATTTTGCTATAAATTTAGATTTTGGCTGTTTTCAAAACATTTTCAAAACAAAAAACAGTCTCAAAACGTAATCTCATTAGCCATTTAGGCTGAAGACTACAAAATTTAGAAAATCCAATTTTATGGTCTGGGTATTTAATCTTATATGTCACATAGAGCTCTTTTAAGTTAATCAATTTTTATGATATAACATTTTTTTTCTTCCCAATACTTACAGTCTTTTTTACCTGGCATTTGCCTTGAATACTCATTGTCACAGTGAAAAGGCTTTACAAGTTCTATAACATTTTTACTGATTTGATGCTGTTCAACCACATTAGGGTATGCTATGATGCCTTTTTGTTCATGTAAAAGCTTTGCATTTTGAATTTTGTGTTTGGAAACTGAAAACTCTTTTACCACTTTTCTGATAGACCGAGATTTTGGGGTCTGTCAAAATTTGAAGTTGCAGCCTTCTCTCAGAGACTTTAAGTTTTTCTTTCATGCATTTAACAAGGAAGTCTAAATCGCCAGCGTTGGTTTGAATTTCCATTAGAACTTTTTTGTTGTTTGATGCAACAAGATCAACAAGATTTTGTGACATCCAGAACAGTTGCAAGTTTCTTAATAACTGCTTCTTCAACATGCTTTATCTTTCTCTTTCCAAGTAAAGGCTTGTTAGAGGTTTTTGGTAAATAAACTTTTAGCGGAGACACTTTAAGTTCACTCAAAGTACTGTTGACTAATGATCTTATTGATTCCAGTATAATTTCTTTTTCTATTTTATCTTCAGTTAGTTTTATCTCCAACTTGTTCTCTTCTGATTCTTCACTTGATGCTAATTTATGTCTGCATTGTGGACAAAGTTTTTCACCTGGCACTACGAATTTGCCTATACTGCATACTTTGCTGTATCCAAGTTGATTTCATGTAGACTGCCTAAAAAAAGGGAAGAACTCTTTTAATATGTATAAAAATTTGAATAAAACTATTTAAAGTTTAAAGTGCACTTTCAGTCAGCTAAAAGTTATGTTAAATATAGCTAAAATAGAATTTGGTTGCAAAGAATTTCATTATTGTAGCTCAACATTTTCACATAACTAAAAGTTGTGATTACTATAAATAACTTTTATAACTTTGTTATAATTATTAAATTATGTGCATAAAGCTTCAAACAATCATGTTTATGATGGAGACAAGTTGTTGGTTTGACATTGATTATTGAGAGCCCAGTCCTCCACATTAATATTTCTCTTTCATATTCAGGAATATCTTCAAAAGATTCGATTTCAAGCAACGGTGTATATGTTGCAAGATGACATTCACTTTCTAGCTTGATTCCAATGGAGCACTGTTGGCTGTTTGCCATGACTAAGAAACTGAATTACCAAACAAGACTCAATAATTATTTAATCTGAAATTAAAATAATATTAAGCTTATACAACTGGTGTTTTAAAACTATATTTATACGACATAACTGATGTCATAAATCTATATTTATACATCATAGCAGGCATTGCAAAACTATATTTTTACATGACAGTTCTCTTCACAAAACATTATTTATATATCAACACCAACCTCAAAATTAGCTCAAAATTAACATTTTTTATGTTATATTGATAAATACCACTTGGTAAAATTTGAAAGAAATCTGAGAGGGTGACTGAAAATTTTCAATTTTTTGTCCCAATTTTACATGGAATTACCCTGTACTAAAGTTTAAAGTTGATCAATTTTTGACATAGGTGACAACATAAATAGCACACTTTCATGACCAATTGTTTTTTTTTTTTTTTTTTTTTACCAAGTTTTATGTTTTTATAGTAATAGCTGGTATTTTTTACACCATCAACAATGTTTAACTTTCTGAGCAGAACTACTAATTTGACATTTATAACTGTCAAAATTGCTAGTTTTAATTATTTTGGCCTGTTAACATTTTTTTAATCATTTTAAATAACACACATCAGTTCTTTGCGTAAGTAATAAATAGGCTTATATAAGGACAAAGTATTAATATAACCATGCGTATAATACTTTGTCTTTCTATAAGTCTATTTATTTATAGGAGGGAATGATAAAGATTGATATTGCTGTGATTAATTTTTTTTTTTTTTGTTTCGCTTATGATTTAGTTTACATTAATATAAAAATTTTGAATTTTTTTGGTTTTTCTTCTATTTATTTTCTTTTTAAAAGTGCTAATTATCATAACTTGCAAAGAGCTGTGGTCAAGAAAATTGTTCTACTAAATACAGGCATTTTAAGATCAAAGGTGGAACAATTTTTAGAAGAAGAAAGTCATCAATGCAATTATTTTATATGTAATACTCGTTCATTAAGCAATAAAAAACAAAATTTCTTGAGATCGAAAGAAACCTCCCATAGAAGATGCAACCATCATCTGTATCTCTTAGTTGAATCCTTTTGCTGGCATACCAGAAATAAAGCACAAAATTTAAAACTTTGTCTGTCAGCTCAAATTTTAATCTGTTAAAATTATCTTATGCAAAAATAAGCTGGAAGGGTTGCGCAACAAAAACCATTTTCAAAACAAAAAACAGTCTCAAAACGTAATCTCATTAGTCATTTGAAGCTTGCAAAACAGTGCGTACACAAGGATATATATTTTTGGAAAAATATGTTCTGGATTGACACATCTATGTTTAATTGCTTTGGGTCCTACAGAAAACAATGTTGTCTTTGGTATACTCTAAAGACCATAAAATATGGTTATGGTAATGTGATTGTTTGGGAGAGTTTTTCATGGTTTGGCATGGGCCCGTTGCATAGAATTTAAGGGAGAATGGGTCAACACATATACAAAGAAATAAAAAACTTCATGTTGCCGTATGCAGAGGAAAGTTTCCCTTTTATTTCGGAATTTAAAACAAGACAATGACCCCAAGCATGCCACTAAGTCTTTAACACTAGCAATATCAATTTTTTTGATTGGCTTGCACAGCAGCCAGACCTAAAATCCGATAGAAAATTTGTAGGAGGAAGTTAATAAAATCAAAAGTCGATTGACTACAACAAATTTAATCCAAACTATGATTGAAATGAAAGAGGCTACTTTAGGCGCCATTATGCCTGAACAATATCAAATATTGATCTCATCAATGGGTTGTCGTTGTCAAGCAGTTAATGACTTTATTGACTTTACAAAGAACTAAGAATTGAAAAAATGTTTTTTGTAGCAAAAGGATGAAAGATAATTTACAGGATGTGCTATTTAAATTGCCCCTTTCTGTACCTATAGATAATTTATATGATAATACTTTTTTTCTAACTAATTTATTTTCTTTACTTACTTAGTGATGTTATCTTTTAAAACTAATATTTTATTTGACTAAATAAGTTAACTTTTCAATTACTTTTAAGCAAAAAGAACTTTAATTTTGAAAATACTGTGCTATTTGATATAGTCAGGGGCTATTCTAGACCATTTTTGACAGCGTCAACTATATTTGGGTGTCGCCCAAATAAAAAATTAAGGATGATAATTAAAAAAAAATCTTTTTTTTGTTTATTTTTTTAATGTTTTTGCGGCAAATTTTTTAGGTTTCGCAAAATAAAAAAAAACAGCGATATTTGGGGGTACTGCTGCCCAATTTTTTTCATTAGAATAGCCCCTGATAGTGTAAGTTACATTTATAAAAGTCTAACCAAATTTATTATATATCCATTATTTGTTTTTCTTTAATAAGTAATTTTTTTTTTTTTTCATTTGCATTCACTCCCAACAAGGCTGCAAGCAACCACTATTAAGTTGGGAGTTACTAGGAAAAAAAAGAACAGAGTTATAGAGCAAGGAAACGGTTGACAGAAGACTTGAAAAGTTGAAGGTTGTAGGAGTCAGGAAAACATGAAGATGGGAGAGAGTTCCAAAGGATTGAAGTGCGGGGAAAAAAACTAGATGAATAAAAGTTTTTAGAGCATGCTGGGACAGATACAGTAAACGAATGAGACTTAGCTGAATGACGAGTAAAACGAGAATGAATTTTAGTTGATGGAACTAGAGATGATAACTCCTTTGAGCAGTGACCATGGTAGCATCTGTAGAAAAGAGAAAGAGATGCAACTTTACGACGATGGGAAAGAGGTTCAAGCTTAGCAGATAGTCCAGGTCCAACAACATTTACAATGCGTTTTTGGACCTTGTCAAGAAGAGAAAGTGAATCGTTAGAAGAACCAGCCCAAATATGACAACAGTATTCCATACAGGGACGAATAAGAGATTTGTAGAGGTAGAGAATGGAATCAGAAGTAAGGAAATGGCGAGCATGATAAAGAGAAGCAACCTTAGCAGAAGCTAATTTAGCAATCGATTGTATATATGGTTTCCATGAAAGGTCAGTAGTAAGCGATAATCCAAGAAGACGTAAAGAGGACGACTCAATAAGAGGATTGCCATTCATTAATATAGGAATGTTGACCATACTATGGTAGTTGTTTGCAGTAAGCAATTGGGTTTTTTTAGAGTTGAAATTCACAAGCCACTGTGAACCCCAATCTATTACTGAAGTGAGATCAGATTCAAGATCAGCTGCTTGTTCTAGGCGATCGAAAAGAAAAGACTTTTTGTCAAGACAGGAGTATTAAGTTGAGTCATCAGCAAAAAGAGCTACTTTAGATGAAAGGTTGTCAGGAAGATCGTTTATGTAGATAAGAAACAAAACAGGGCCCAGGATGGAACCTTGGGGAACCCCAGAAGTTACTGGAAATAAAGAAGAGTGTTGGCCTTCAAGGATGACTTTAATAAACCGGTCAGAAAGAAATGATTTGATAATCTCAAAAACTTTCCCAGAAACACCATATGAAGCAAGCTTATGGAGAAGACCAGCATGCCAAACTTTGTCGAAAGCTTTAGATATGTTGAGAGCAATAGCCCTAGCCTCACCGCCTCCATCTAATGCACGATAAAATCTTTCAGTTACAGCAGTTAGCAAGTCGGCCGTAGAGCGAGAGGATCGAAAACCGTATTGATTGTCTGACAGCAGTTTATTTGACTCAAGATGAGATGTGAGGAATTTGTTGATCAAAGACTCAAAGACCTTGCTAATAACAGAAAGAAGACTGATCGGACGATAATTGGAGGGGTCAGAATTTTCTCCAGAGTTTTTGAATATTGGAACCACAGATGCCATTTTCCAACAAGCAGGAAAACAAGACTCAGTCAAACACTTGTTAAATAGTTTAGAGAGAATTGAAGAAAGTTCTGGAGAACAATTCTGCAAGACTGTGACAGGAATGTTGTCTGGACCACAAGCTGTAGACGAGTTTAATTGAGATATGACTTTAGCAACAGAAGCCGGAGTGATTTGAATGTCTAACAATGGGTCAACCTGTTTGACTGGAATGGAAGGAAGAGAATGTCCATAAGATTCAAGAGTGGAATTAGAAGAAAAGTTCTTTGCAAACAGTTCTGCCTTATCCCTGGGAGAGGTAACAAGATCAGTCCCATGAATGAGAGATGGAATGTTAGATCACCCTTGTTAACAATGTTGTTGAAGATTTTCCAAAAGTCTTTAGAGCCTAACTTCTGCGATAAGATGCGAGATTTAGTGAACTGAGAATAATGGAGTTTAGCATCAGAAAGCACCTTTTTACATCGATTTTTTGCAATAATAAATAGCCGTTTGTTTTCAAGAGAGTTGTTCTTTTGAAAAAGATGAAAAAAATGGTTACGATTGGATATAGCAGCCGCACAAGAAGGAGAAAACCATGGAGTAGAATGAGGCTTGACTTGAAACTGACGAGAAGGAATAAAAGCTTCCATTCCAGCCTGAATCCAGGAGGTTACGTAGGAGGCGCATTTGTCAGCTGAGAGAGAAAAAACATCAGCCCAAGGATTAATTACAATAACTACAATTACAATACTTTATTTTTAATTACAATAATTTATTTACTTACATTTATTTAATTACAATACTTTTTGTTGAATTTACTTACATTTATTTAATTACAATAATTACAATACTTTATTTCTTAGTTGCTTGGAATATCTTGAACCTTTAACTAAAAAGTTATTATTTAGATTCAAACTTATTTTTTGTTTCATTGGACTCTTTTAGAGACTGTTGTTGCTGGCAAGTATATTCCACCAAGCCAAAGACGAAGAATGGAAACAGCAGCAGGTGTTGATAATTGGAGAGGAGCTGGAGGTGGTATATTGTTTTTATTTTGGTTATAATATTTTGCTCTAAATCATTTTTACAAAAGTTGTTAATTTCTATTTTGAAATAAACAGTAATATAATTTTAAAAAAACAACCTTTAAAGCATTAAAAAAAAAAAATCTGTAAACTCTAACAGTTTTATACATATTTCTAGGGGATCGTTAATTCCTTTGAGTTTCAATTATGATTTTTGGTTCTCAAAAAACACTATTATTTTCTATTATAATCTATTATAATCTAGTTTAGTAATTGCTCAAACTGAAAGATATAAAAATAATAATAAAAAAAGTAAAATGAATTTTGATAAAAAATATTTCAAGTTTTTAATTTTAATAGAGTAAAATGAGGTCAAATGGAATAGTTAAGGAATTTAATTAATTTTTTTACGGAAAGATTTTTTTTTTTTTTTTAAAGTTGTAGAGAGTTTAAAGCTGTATTTAAATATATAAAAATCTAACAATATTTTTGTAAAATTTTTTATGAAACTTTAATTTATTAAAAAAAATTTATTCCATTCTACACTGACATGCATGGAGATTAAAATACGCAAATATAAGTTTTGTTGAAAAAACAAAAAGCAATCAATAATAGCAATTAAAAAAATAAAAAAAATCTTATTACGCGTTCAAAAACTTATAAATTTCTAACAAAATTTTTTACAATCTTACTTAGAAAAATATTCTCTACAATATAATCAAAAAATATTTGCAAAAAAAAAATCCAATAGTTAATTAAGAGCAAAAGAATAAACATTGTCATAACTATTTCATTCTACCCGCTATTTCATTTTACCCTGTTTTACTCTATGCATTATATCGAAAATATTATATTTTTATCAGATGTTATTTTAATGGTTGTAATCTTGAATGATAGTAACTATTTTCAAACTTTATGTAACTATGGTTATAAACTATTTTCAAACTTTATGTAACTATGGTTATAAACTATTTTCAAACTTTATGTGAGGTTTTGATAGAAAATAAGAGTTATTCATTTCAATTGAAATGAGTAAATTTTTTAAACATACTTTTAAACGCAACTCTCGTGTATTATATGTGAAAGATAATAAAATTATATTACGCTTGCAGTTACAAATGAATTTTAACACAAACATTTTTTTCAGCAAACTGTTATTAATATTTGTTACTTCATTTTAATCTGTTATTTCATTTTTTTTTTAAACAATTATTTTTGCTCATAAAAATGTTATTAGTCTTGTTTTTTCCTGTGTACATCAGCAAAGTACAGTTCTGTCAAAGTTTTTGTGATTGTGTTGCAGGGTTGCAAAAAACTTTTTTTTAATAAAAACCAAAAACCATGGTTTTTTTGGTTTAAACACTTTTTTTTTTTTTTTCCTCTAAATAAGTCCGTATTTAGTCAACTTTTTTAATTAAAAAAAAAAAAGCATTAGTCATTTCACTTGAGTAAATGATATTTTCTATTAACATTTCTGCTGTAATTCGTCAGCCAATACATCATTATTTAATGTTCTGTATATAAAAACAAGTTTTGCTGCTTTTTTTACTCCCATCTTGTTTTTCTTAACTTAGAATTGAATTTCTTAACTTTGAATGAAGCGTTAAAAAAAATTCTTTCATGTTCAGCACTAGAAGCTGGTGTGTTTAACAAAACCTTCAATATCCATGAATTTAGAGATTTCCACCATTCTATTGGTGATACATTTTTCAAAACAGATTCACTACACAAATAGCTTTTATCGAATTTGCTCCAGCTTGATGATTTTATTGTATATATTTTATTATCTGTGTACCATGCTTGCTCACATTTTCAATCTTGCTAAAAAATTTAACATGTAAGCAGCACACCCATAAGTAATTATTCAGATATCTCCTTCAGATGACAATACTTGTCGCATTGATTTCATATTAGCTGCGATGTCAGTCACAAAGTTTTTTACTATTTACTTTTTACTTGGCTTTGTTTTTTACTTTATGGTTTTTGGTTTATATTATAAAGATTATTCTATTGCTTCTCTTTGTGTGTTGATATAAAATAAAATTGTGTGTTGATATAAAATAAAATTGTGTAAGATATAAAATAACAGTTACAATAACTTCATTAAAGTTTTATTAAATTTTAGTTATTATTGAACTTTAATGTCTTAAATGTTTAATAAATCCATAGTAAATGTAACTTATTTAATGTACACAACTTTTATTATTATATATATATATATATATATATATATATATATATATATATATATATATATATATATATATATATATATATATATATATATATATATATATATATATATATATCTTATACTGCTGATTTAGGTGGGATGTGTGATGTCATATTGAAATAGCCTGCTGCTGGGGGCTTCAGTACATACATCGACTGACAAATAGCCTGACTCACAGTGGAGTGCTGCTACATAGCCTAAGGGTTTTGGGATGGGTCAGCAACCTTTTCATTCATTATTCGTCGTTTTCCCTCTTCGTTTTTTAAAAAACCTTTATCGATTTAGATGTATAAAAAATTTGTATAAAAAATAAAAGGTTAAAAAAATTAAGTATACAAATATATAACACTGAATTGATAATAACTTTGGAACAACTAAAATGATTAGAAAATAAATGCACATAAAATATGGGTGGGACAAATATATATATACACACACACAGGGTTACCACTCCTCCTTAAAATTCTTAAATATCCTTAAAAAATAAAAAACCTCCTTAAACGTCCTTAAATATCCTTAAAAAAGTTTGACTGCTCTCCTAAATTTCTCCTTAATATTATTTTTTTTAATCATCTAAGAAATTTTATTAAAGTGAATGGGTTATACTTATCAATAAAGAAGAAAATATATAGTTCTTTGATAGTAGTGCTTCCAGTACCAGACTTTTTCAAGTACAGAAATACTGGTATTGGTTTGGCTCAATACCGGTATTAAAAATATATGTAGAGGGCTTGAGATATAGCAGATGGTAAAACCCTCTTTGCACGAAATACGAAATTAAATGATATATTTAAAACTTCTGGTCGCGATAAACAACGCTCTTAGTGGGATAAAGATAGGTAAATGACAAAAAACGTGTTCAAAACATGTAAAACATGTACTATTAACTATATTACTTCCTAAACGCGTCTTTTATCCACTGGTAGCGACTAGCTAGATATTCGCTGGCTAGTCGCTAGCTCATTTCCCACCGGGCTTGTTCATCTTGTAATGAGAGTATAAAATCAGGCTCGCTAAAGAGTTTGGGATAAAGAAAATAAGTGGTTTAATTTCGGTAGTGGTGTAGTAGTAAAACAGTTTCGAGTTCGATCCCCACCACGTCCCTGGTAGTACCGCGCTCAACTTGTTTCTCCGCGCAGCGGCCTTGTTTGTCAAGGTTTGTGTTTCGGAGTTATAGAGTTGAGAGAGGGTTATAATCACTATTAAGTAGCCTCCTTGTCTGTAGTGGCCTTCTTGGCCTTGAGGAGGTGAATAACAAAAAAAAATTAAAAAAAATTGAATTTTTGTAAAAAAAATTATTGTCAAAAATATCTAGTTAAAAATAGATAGATAATAATCGTTTTTCATGGTGTAACTTAAAAATGTAAAGTTATAGAATTAACTGCAATTATAGTTACGCTTACTTAACTTTGTGCATTTTAAATTACTAAAAATCAAGGTTTTATGTCTAATAGATAGAATTACCTTAATATCCAAAAAAATATAAAACATCCTAAAAAAAACCGTTCAGCACCACACGAGTTGATAAAAGTTCTGCGTGGTTTTATTTTCTGCTCGATAAAGAAAATTAACGTAAGAAGTGCAAAAAAGAGATAAAATCAAATGGTGGAGTACCAGTGTACTGAATACGCATCTAAAAACTAAACATGAAATTGACTTGCTGAATAGGAAATTGTCCCAAGATGCATCATCATCATCGGTTTTGTTTTTATTGGTACCGTTATCAACAGACGAAAAATCCAAACCTCTGATCAACTATTTTTTACAAAATCAATGCGACAATTCGTTGTTCTCAGTTTTTTCTAGATTGAACACCCTTTGTTGGAATCTTGTATTAGCAAGTTGTTGGTTCGTCGCCTGCTGAAAAATGCATTGATTTATTTCAAAAATAGTTGACATTTTATGTTGAATTGGAGCGTAGATTTTCAGCGAGTGGTAAAATTATCACAAAATTCGATCATCTATTGAGGATGATACTCTAAACCTCCTATGTTTTTTACGGGCTCATTTTACAAAGGAGAAAAAAGCAAAAAATGAAAAAGTTAGTTATTTTGATATAAAATAAATAATCTTATTGAATCAATGAAATTTTTACTATTAACTTGAGATTTTATTTATATTATGATAAATTAAAAAAGTTTAATACCAGTATAACACCGGTGTTACTGGTATTGAAATTATTTGGTGCCAAAAAAACGGTATGGAAAAATGGTATTGGTATTGGAAGCACTATTTGATAGTTTATTTGATATATATATATATATATATATATATATATATATATATATATATATATATATATATATATATATATATATATATATATATATATATATATATATATATATATATATATATATATATATATATATATATATATATATATATATATATATATATATATATATATATATATATATATATATATATATATATATATATATATATATATATATATATATATATATATATAAAGAAATATTTTGATTTATATTGATATCTCTGTTTATATATTTGGAATTTATTGAAAAAAATAAGATTCTGTTTTTAATGTAATCATTTTCTCCTTAATTCTCCTTACTTTTTCTTTCAAAAAATTGTCGTTCACGGCCAAATCTCCTTAAATATTAGGAAATTATCTCCTTATATATATATATATATATATATATATATATATATATATATATATATATATATATATATATATATATATATATATATATATATATATATATATATATATATATATATAAACTAAATATAATGTTCATTAATATTTTATATAAAGAATTATTAGCCGTAATTTTAAAAGCATTTCAATAATATAACAACATTAGTAAAGATCAAAGTTATGTAACTGTAATAACTTTAAAAAAAATTTATTATTTGTTTTCATTTTTTTTTATCTTTTAAAGTGTATTAACTTAAATGATTGTTATACAAAGTTCATCAAAGAGACCATCATTATCTAAAAATCAAAAATCATCATAAAAAAGTTGTTTTTGAAATGTTAATATTCATTATCTAATCTTCAGAACAAAATTTTACTTGTGTTGTCATATAATGGCGTGCAATCACATACCTTCCCGACCAAGCCTGCTATAGTAGTAGCATTTGTTTTTCCGCTCGGCAACCTTGTCTGATGAGGTTTGGGGTTGGAGTTATAAGTTAAGAGTTGTAATAATAATAAATTGTTCTCACCTACTACAGTCAAAAGTAAATGCTTTGCTTTTGGCGATAGGTGATTTTATTTAATACTTTCAATATATACACACACACATACACATATATATGTGCTCCTATCCTTTTAATACCACTCTTGTGGCAACATGGATAAAAATGAGGGTGGTAAAGAGGAAATAAGCTATTTTCCTAAATAGTTTATACTGTTTTTTTAGATGAAGTAAAACAACCTGTTCGTCCTGCTGACTCACGAGATGATTCCCAAAGGTTTGGCAAACGTGATGAATCTCGAGGTTATGATAGGAGAGATGATGCTAGAGGTTTTGATAAGAGAGATGACACTAGAGGTTTTGATAAGAGAGATGATCTTCGAAGTTATGAAAAAAGAGATGACCCTCGAGGTTATGACAGGCGTGATGATTCTCATGGTTATGACAAGCGAGATGACTCTCGAGGTTATGACAAGCGAGATGATCCTCGAGGTTTTGACAAACGAGATGATCCTCGAGGTTATGATAAGCGAGATGATTCTAGAAATTTTAACAGGAAAGATGATACGCTTGATCGACGGGATGGTCGTGATGATCATACTGAGCGACGTAGTGACGATAAAAGTGATTCTTATCGTGGATTTAGTGGTAATCGACAAACTTGGCGTGGCGAAGGTGGTGGTGATAGCTGGAGATCTGGTGATAAAGGAAACCGTCCAGAAGGTTAGTGTACCTTGGTTCATTTTTTTTTATGACACTTAATATATATTTTTTTATGTAAATCTAATTTTTATTTTGTCAGATTTAAAATACAGTAGTAAAGATTTATCAATATATTTTTTTGATTTAGATAAATGTATTTAACAATTTTTTTGATTTTCTTTTATATATCTGTTTATACTAGGTCGATCATACAAAATGTCTCGTGTGGGAGCTGATAGAGATCGTGATGATTCTGAAGATCGTCCAAAAGGATCTGGAACTTCTAGTGAAGATGGCTGGAATGTTGTTAGAAGATAAAAAAGAAATTTAAAATAAATATAGAATTGCATAATGTTCAGCCTTTTTAATATATACAGTTTTCCAACAGATTAACTTAAGTTTTTTTTTCTCCTCATTGATATTTTATTTGTTTTTAGATATAATATATATATATATATATATATATATATATATATATATATATATATATATATATATATATATATATATATATATATATATATATATATATATATATATATATATAATATGCCAGCAATATATATAATGTGTCAGCAATAATTTGCTGACCTCAATTTTTTTGAGGTCAGCAAAAAAATTTTGATACAAAAGTCTTACCATAAAACAAGGTCGGCAATTTTTCGCCAACCTCAAACACTTTTAAGTTGGAAGTTAGGTCGGCATTGCCAAATGCCAAACCTAATTTCGAGGGTTGTGTATATTAGGGATGTGATTTTTTGGTAACTCCAGTTTCCAACATAAAAAACAGATGAACTTTGGTTTGAAAGTAACTGAAAAATCATTGGTTTTATTTAATTTTTAAAAAAGGTCGCCCACCATGACCCTTGATTTACGCACTGGCCATATATCAGTGAATTTTTTTTCAAAAGAACCAGAATTTCATTAAGATTTCAGAAATAATAATGGTTTCAAATAAAAATAAATTTCTTAAATTTTATATACAAAAAACAACAATTTTTAACTAAAATTAATAAAAGTTATTTTTTATGACATTTTGTTTGCAATTATTTTTTGTTTCAGTAGAAAAGATTATGAATTTGGAAATCACTATAAAATTCTGATATATATATTTAATATATAGATATACAGATTATGAAAGCTATTGATTTAAAATAATTATTTACTAAAATAGTAAAAATACAAAAATTATTGCAATCATTACAATGTAATTATCTCAAAATCTGTTCAAGAAGTTATAGCGCTTGTCATATCAATGTGTTTGTGTTTTGTTAGCTTTTCTTATTATTATAAAATTTTTTTTTTTTTTACGACAAAATAAAGCTGAAACTACTTTTATTTTATTAAATAGCTTTTTGCTAAAAATTTGCATTTTTGTAGATCAGTATTATCATTTAAATTTAGTCACCGAAATTATCTAAGATTTAAAAAAGGTACTATTTCTTGGAGCATCTTTTTTTATACCTATATTTGGATTATTCTATAACTAATTTTTTTTTATTCCTGAATTCTTTTTAAATTATTAAATTTTTTCAAAGTGAAAAGTAAAAAATAGGCTGTGTAATTTAATTTGTATTACATTACTATTAACTGATTTTACTTATTGTTTTGCAAAGGTTTTTAGATACTATAGTAGTCATAAATCATTTTTAATGAATAGATATGATATAATAATTAAATATTAGTTATGCTCAGAAAACATTTTTGTTATGGATTTGCAGTGGTCCTGTATAGATATTTTGAGCGGTTTATTGGAGTTTTGCTCATGGGTTACTTAGTAGACCATTAGCGGCATCCACTATAGGTGGCCGCTAATGGTCATATAGTGTCTAGTTATTGGCTAGCCACTTGGCAGCTACCACTAGTGGTCTACTAAGTAACTAATGAATAAAACTACAGTGGAACACTCAAAATGCCTTTATAAGTTCACTGAAATTTTGCTATAAAATGTTTGCTGGGTGAATAATTGAATGGGTGAATAATTGAATTACTTGTATTTTTTTATATTATAGTTAATAAATTATTAATGAATATATATAACATAATTAATTAATAAATAAGTTGTTTAAAAGTGTTTAACTTTGGTTAGTATCTTGGTGTCTTTAATTTAGTTTTAATGTCTTTTAATGTAGTAAATCTTTTATTTAGTAAAGCTATAAATATATTTGTAAACTATTACCAAAAATATGGAAGAAAAGAACTCACATAAGGTTTATTTTTTGTTTTTATTTGTGTTAATGTTGTTTTTAGACATGAGTTTCATAATCTCATTGTCTTAAGGTTTCCATCAAGTTACGAGATCTGAATCCTTATTTGGTTTGTATGCTTTGTGCTGGATATTTTGTAGATGCCACAACTATTATAGAATGCTTGCATACATGTAAGTTAAATAACTATTATCAGTTTTCCTTCCATTACAAAATTAGGCCATCTTTTTAATATGTCTTTCTTTTTTTTACATTTTTTTTTAATATAGTGTAGATTAGGGTAGTATGAGTGAAAATTAGAATATATCAAAAATAATTATGCTGGATCCAAATTTTTAAGAATAAACAATTTTTAGGGATCTTTACTCATGATCGACTTTAATATTTGGGCACCCAAAATTTTTTTTAAAAACACAGGTTTTAAAAAAGTAGCAAAAGTCCTCATATTACCCAGACCACTTGGTAATATGAGCACCTTAAATTAGCTCAAAAAAATAACTTTAATTAAGTAAAAAAATTCCAACCTGACAATTAGAACAAATTTTTGTAATATAATGATTCGTTATTAACAAAACTTATCATTAAAAGATCAAATTTTAAGCCATTGTTTGTTGAAACAATACTACTATGTTTTCTGCAACAACAACAACAAAAATTTGTTCGTTATTTTTTCAATTTTATCAACTCAAACCTTTAAATGATAAAAATTCAAATTTTTAAATTACAGAAAAATATTTAGTATTGTTAAAATATAAATTTTTTTACTATGTTTTGCTTTTATTCAAAAAGCAATTAAAACCACTGCTATTTTAGGACTTAAAACTAGGTAATTTCAATGAAAAACACTGGGTAATTTGAGCATGCTCATATTACACAAAATTGGCATCTTTAAATAAAGTCAAAACTAAATGTTTCTATGCATTGTTTTTTAAACAAAAATGGATTGGATTTTTATCTAACATATTTTTCTTTATGAAAATTTTTTTTATTATTTTAGCACTAAAATTTCGCGCCACAGATTTATTTTTGTGTGATGATATTATTTTAACTACACAAAAAGTTTAAACAGCGTTTTAATTAGATGATAGCTGCTAATTACTGCATATAAATTTACACTGATTACACTGATTCCTGTTATCACCACATAAATTCTATTCAAAAAATGCAAAGCAACTTTAGCTTCACTGTTTACATCTAAGAAATCTTTAAGTATGCTCATATAACCAAGGTACTCATATTTTCCCTAATCTACCCTATAAGTTGTATTTCTTGTTTTTTGTTGTTTTTTTGTGACTTTGTGGTTTTATATTTTTCCTATCAAGTTTTCATAGATTATTGTAGGAAACTTTAATTTTTGTCCTTAAGGCTCAAATTAAGTGATCGTGAATTGTGATATCTCGAAATTATTTCTGGTCATCAAATTCTCAGTTTATTTAAAACCGTGAACACTGTTTTAATGAAACTGTCAATTTATCATATTGTAAAAATTAATAGGGGGGGGGGGGGGATGGAAAAGGAAAATTTACTACTTCTAAAATAATAACAGTTAAAACCTACATATTTTTAATTATTGTTTGTTTAAACAGTAGTTAAAAGGATTATGAATAATAATAATAAAAAAGTTATAGGAAAAAAAATATTTTCTGATGGTCCAAAAAAGATTATGTGGTAAGTTAAAAATTGACCAATAAAAAATTATACTAAATCTAACTGTGCATTGCATGAAACATTAAAATCGACTTTTGTTGCATTTTATGTTTGTAAATACTTTGTAAGAACTGCTTTCCACACTTGGTTAACATGATAGTAAACAGTATTGTCCAATGGTTAAAAAAAAAAGACATCAATGAGCTGGCAGACAAATGAAGGTAAGAGCTGCAATCTGAGAGCTTTGCATCTGCCAAGGCTGCTCTTGCTTTTTTTTCTACCATCAGTTCATAAATTTTTGCAATTTTAAAATGTTTTAACTTATCCATAATATCATATTTAGATATGAAAATAGCATTATAAAAAATTGTTCAAATCACACTAGCGTTGGCATTAAGCATTTTAAAAGGAAAAATGAAGTTAGCTGCATACAAAGAATGTCAACATCATCACATCACATCAACTATAACTCCATTCAAAGACTCTTAAACACGCACCCTCATTGTATCTGTTTGCCGCATTTTTTTTCTTTCATTTCACCTTAATGCAATGTTATCTTTTTTATTGTACAACATATCTTGTTAACATTTTGAATGTAATTAATGTTTTTAATGTTACACAAGAAAATCTTAAATTCATCCTAATTACTTATAAAAAATTTAAAATTTGAATTTCGCAGATTAAAGAAAAAAAAAAAGTTTTACAAATCTCTGTGAAAAATCTATATTTATAAAAAGTGGCGGGATAGCTCAGATGGTTAGAGCATCAAAGGAAAAGTTAAACCTGAGTTGTTGAACGATACGAGTTCAAATCCCACCACCGCCAACTCAGCGCTTGAGTAGTACTTCGGTACGCAAAAATGTTGGTCAATAACGGACGCTACTTTGGATTAGTCTTAATGACTAGTTGTGGCTGTTCCTATGCTAAGCCAACAATATCTTAGGATATAAGAACATTGTATAGAAAAATATAGCATGAAAACATATAGCATTTTTAAATGTTAAAAGTGTTATCTTCTTCTTTTTTTTCTTTTTTTTTTTTTTTTTTTTTTTTTTTTGTTACTCACCTTCCTAAGGCCAAGAAAATTTGCTATTGATTTGTGAAATAATTATTAATTTTTTCACAAATCAATAGCAAAAAACAGAAATTTAAGTGAATTTCCGAAATTCAGGAAATTCCTGGAAAAAACAGATCTATGTATTATATTGTAATACAATTATATTTAATCTGTTTGTTGTTGTTGTTTTTTAATTTATTAACTCAATTATGCTATTCATTAATAAAATAATTAACTATATTAGTTATTTTTTATATTATTTTCTTGTTGCCTTTTTATTAAATTAAAACAATTGTTTTAAATTAAGTTACAATTAAAATTAATATAATAGTATTATAAAATTAATATTAATATATTAATTTTATATTTTGTTACTGTTTAAACTAACCATTTCTCATCCAATCTATTTTAATCTGTTACATTTTCAAAAATCTAGAAATGACAACAGTCAATAGTAGTTAATAAGTCAACTAATTATTGTTAAATCTGGGATACAGCAAAGAAAATCATTTTTCTAAAGCACTGTAAAAAAAAGTTTATTTCGTTTTATTTTTAGTTTGCAAAAGTTGCATAGTTCGACATCTTCAATCCAGTAAACGATGTCCTACTTGTAATATTCAAATTCACGAGACTGAACCCATGTCTAAACTTATGTAAGTAATTTTTCTAGTGTTGTTATGGTTTTTAAATAATTTGACTGTCGACCAAAGTCAACTTAGAGTCAATTTATTTGAAATATGGGAATAATTAATTTTTTTGAAGTCAATTGTAATAAAAATAATAAAGTGATTTATATTTGCTTTCTATTTTTTAACATCATATCATTTAAATAATAATGGAACAAAACAATATAAGCGAAAGGCTTATATTGTTTTGTTCCATTGATTCCAATGATTTAGAGACTGCTTTGAATACTTGCTAAATATAAATACAAAAAGCCTATACAATCATATTTACAATGTGATTGTACAGAAGACATTTAGATTTTGAAGCTTCAAAACTTAATTTTGCCCCAGGTCTCCAAGCCAGCTTGGGAAAAATTAAAGAATTTAAAAATTTAAAAGTTAAATCAAAAAGATATAAGGATTTTAAGATTTTTACTCGACTAAATCGAATTTTAGTTGATTAATAGGAAGTCTATAGTCTATTATATCAACTATTATATTTTTTTAAGTCGACTAATTTCAACTTTCAACTAGTTGATTTAGTCGAAGTCGATAACAACATTACGTTTTTCTCAAACCGCAATCTTTATTAGTGCAAAACATGAATTTGTAGTTTTGTTGATAGGTTGTTCCATAAGTCAGCACTGAAATGAATATTATTGTTTTTTAGATAGAGGCTTATATTTTTCAATAAAATAGATAACGAATTATGTGCTTTTATTTGTAATTAATTGAGATCATAAAAAAATCAACTTCACGCTTGTTTTATATGCTTAAAAAAATACAAGTTGTTATCTTGCAAAACAGTTTGGTTCATTACAACTTCAAATAATTTTTTTTTTCTTTTTTTAAAAAAAAAGCCCACCAATGTCTTAATAAAGTAAATGGTAATAAAGTAAAACAAATAATAAAGTAAAAAATAGTTTAAGTTAATTAAAGTAATAGAAAAATTCTCTTTATTGTAGGCTTGACCGAACCATGCAAGATATCATTCAAAAGTTGATACCATGGGTTTTTATTGGTTAAATGTTTTTACTTAGAATAGAATAGACGTTGATATTTTTTACTTTACATTTGTTAATAAAAAAAATATATAAGCGGATCAATATTTTATATTAAATCGTTTTTTATGTGTATTAGATGAAAGTCGTCGTGCACAAGACTTTGAATGTAAATTAAACAAGCAAGTTGTGACAGGTGTTTCGAACGTTTTTAATTAAACATTTTCTACTTATTATTAAATTTTATTAATTGAAGCTAGTTTCTGATTGTTTTGGCGATTGTTTTTACTCTTAGATATACCTAAAAATGATTTTCAAAAACTTGAGTTGGTAGAACTAAAGAATAGTTATTTAAGCGATGAACAGATCAATTTGTGTTTATGTTTGGAAAGGTAAGTTATTTTCAATATTTTTAATTACAATTTTAATGTCTAGATTATTAGCTTTGTTTTTTATTTTAGATGTCCGGATTTTTTCGCTCAAATGAAATTGGAGGTGAATTTGACCATAGTTTGTCGAGAATTTTCAACATAATTATTTAAAGAAGATGAAAGACTAGAATGTTCTAAACTATACCTTTATCAATTTTTTAAATTGTTACCTTTCCTGAAGGAAATCGAACATAAATACGTGCGCTGTTCATTCCGATCGCATATACACCATATTCGCCATTTATTGAGTAAACTATACGACATTTCTCTCAAAGACTACAAGGTAATCTAGTGATGCGTTGTTTTTTTTCTTTGTTTTTTTTTTTTTTTTAATTTTTTTCGTAACATTCTTATAAATTTTTTTTTTTAATTTTTTTCGTAACATTCTTATAAATTTTTTTTTTAATTCTTTTCGTAACATTCTTATAAATTAGTTAAAATAAATTATAGATTCAAATCTCGTGTGATGGAAAAATATTATCTGATTTAAATAATCTGAAATTGATATATTTTGTACATTGGAAATGCAAGGTGAGAAAACTTGTTTGTGATTTTGTAATATCTTTTATGAAATTTTAAAAAGTTGTTAAAAAAAAAGAGCAATAATATTTATTTCAAAAGTTACTAAAAATGTTTCCTTATAGTTTTATAAAAATGATTGATAAGAATGGTGTCATACCTAAGTTTGATTGAATAGTGATAATATAGTTTTTTAAATAATATGAAAACGACAAAAATGTAGTAAAATATAATAATAAAAATGATAAATCTGATGTCAGTAAAACTAGTAGAGTATATGTGCACGTAAGACTAGTACAGGATGTGTATGTAACACTAATACAGTATATGTATATGTTCCAGTACTAGTAGTATATGATGAAAGTAAAGTTGTTAGAATATTTTTAACCTTTTTTTGCTTGTTCATAGAAGTAACTATCACAAACAAGCTATTAGAGCCTGGCAACAAAAATGTTTTTATAAAAGTATAAGATAATTTAACTATTTTATTTCTACATTTATATACACATTGGCAGACTTAAAATTTCATTTAATAATCTCTTAGTAAGATTAGGTCATCTTATATGAGGTTTTTTTTAAATACATTTTTGCATAATTATGTTTATTCTTTTCATTAAAAGTTAAGCTTTTTTTACTATTTGTTTTTGCTTAATTTCTTTTGATTGTTAACTGCTTCAAGAAAACTTGTTGATGCAGTTTCTTGAGTAAAAAGAAGCTTTTTTAATAATATGATCAGTTAATTTTATTATAATATAATTTCGACAAGTGTATTATTTTTTTGGATATATTTTAGTCTCAACCAATGGTCTTAACTTATACTATAGAAGAAAAAGAAGAAAACATCGTCGCTAATATTGTAGAAAGATTGCTTCAATACGTCATATGTAATAGATTCGAAATAATTTGTTAAGATAAAGTTATAACTGTTTTTACTGGCTTTGTTTTATTGTTATTTTGTTTTTACTGAATTGTTTTTTTTTTACTTTAATTTGTCTTTAACCTATAATAAACGTCTAATTTCTTTATACTTATATATTTTACACTTACACTTTTTATACTTATATTTTTTACAAATTTTATAAAGTCTTATTTACGTCAGTCCGTAATCGCTCAAATCATGACGTATATAATTAACGTAATCATATACTCAAGTGTACTTAAGCGACAAGCCTGTTTTACTAAAAAAAGTTGATAGTTTTGGTTAAATTTAATTGGTTGTCGCTTATAACTTATGTATACGAGGGTGTCTGAAGATTTTTTTTTTTTTTGAAAATCATGGAAAAGTTCAATCGTTATCATTATGTATTAGTAGCTTATAGTGAAAATTTCAGCTTTCTAAATTAACTCTAAGGTAAAGAAGGTGGTTTTAGATAATTTCTATATAATAGGATTTTTCCTGAATATTATATTTTAAACTTAATTTATACAGTTTTAAATTTAAAACACTCACAAAATACTGGTTTCGTTTTAAAATATATCTAATAGAATAAGGAATATACAGCTTTTGTGTGACAATTTTATTTCAGATAATAGTTCTCAATTGAGTCGAAAAGGAACAAAAACGTAATGACAGTTGTGACATTTGTTAAATGTTCTGCACGTACTTCTTTGTTACTTTTTTGTTACTAGAAAATAATAAAATTAAAAAGGCAGGCTGTTTTGTTAAATAGTTAAATAATCCAAGCAATAGAATTCCAAGTATTTGAAATTAATGGTTTAGTTTATTAAATAAAATGATAAGGAAATACTTTACAAAGTTTTGCAAACATTTCTGTATAGCATGTGCGTACATTGGGTGGAATAAGGGGTTGTTAGGTGCAATACACCAGTTCAAGGGAAGTTTTGCCATTATTAATATCGCTCAAAAACTAGAAAAACTGAAAAATAAAACGTTTTCAACACGAAGGGAAGATATTATCCGAGTGTGGATGCGAGTTACCATTCCGAATGTTTTGTTTCCCAAGTTTAAAGAGAATTAGCCAAAAAAGAAAACACTGGATTAGTCAGCTTAGACAAGAAGGAAAGAAGAAAGGAAGTGCATGGGAACCTGCTGATAGAGTATGCTCTGATCGTTTTTTTGATAAAATACCAACTGTTATGAACCCTAATCCAACAATAAATATGGGTTTTGATCAACCTGTACAAAAAAAAGCTAGAAGAACTTTATTAAAGCACCCAATCACTTCTTTACCTTGCTCTAATAAAATGCAGCCTGTAGAACCTTTGTTGACTGAAAAAAGTATTGTCACCAAGTGTTAGTTTTAATGCAGATGTTTTATCACCTATATTATCAGACCATACCTATTCAATGAGTTTACCACTACCTAATAAATGTACTTCATGTGAATACAAATCTTCACTAATCACCTCTAACGTAAGTAAAGTAAATAGCCTTACTAATCTATTAAAAAAGTTAAAAATGAAACAAACAGTCAAGTTTAAACAAAAATTCTCTTGGAGATTAGTTAACAATGATAAGAAAATGAACTTTTATACTGGTATATCTTCCATAGCTATTTTTAACGTTATTTTTGGTTTGTTAAAGCCATTTTTACCCTCTATTCGTTATTGGAGAGGCCCAAAACATTCACCTAGCAAAGTTAAGCAACTCAAATCTGTATCTAAATGTTAACTGTTATCACACAGAGAAGAATTTTTAATGACACTAATGCGGTTGCGCTTAAGTCTTTTAAATGAAGATATGGCTGATCGTTTTGGTATTTCAAAATCTTTGTGTTCTAATACTTTTACAACTTTTATTAGAATTATTGCTAATATTCTTGGACAAGCTATTATTGTTTGGCTGCCAATTGAAGTCACAAAAAAAAACTTGCCACAGTCTTTTGTGAAAGCAAAGCATCACAAGTGCACAGTGATTCTTGATTGTTTTGAAATATTTATTGAACGTCTAAAGTCCCTTTACAACCAAGCAGTGACTTGGCCTGATTATAAGCACCACAACATTGTGAAAGTATTAATTGGTATAGCACCAAATGGATACATAACGTTTCTTTTCAAATGTTACGGTGGCAGAGCATCAGATAAATTTATTACAAGTAACAGTGGTTTTTATGATCTGTTGGAAAGAGACGATGAGGTGATGGCAGACAGAGGATTTCAAATAAGAGAAGAGCTATTATTTCGTTATTGCAGCTTATCAGTCCCATCAGGTGCAAGAGTAAAAAGTCAAATGACTGCAAGTGAATGTAAGAAGACTACTGATGTTGCTAACTTAGGAATTCACATAGAAAGGGCCATAAACAGAATAAAAACCTTTCGAATCTTAAAAAATGTATTACCTATTTCAATGCTTCATCATATGGATGATATTATTTTATCGTGTGCAGCTTTGTGCAATTTAAAGCCTGCTTTAATAAAAAAAAACTGTTTAAATTTGTTTAAAATGTATATGTTTTTTAATTTAGTACTACTCTTAAATGCTTAATAAAAGGAAGGGTGTAAATTTTATTCCTGACCTAATAAATAAGGTAATCTTAACTTAAGGGTTGCCTTTTTTTTTTTTTTTTTTTTTTTTACAGAACATGCATAAATCAATTTAAGTTAGTGTGGATTGTGGTCAACTGTGCATCTTTTAACAACTGTTTTATAATTAAAATAGGATTTAATTTACTTGTATAAAGTGAGGAAAAGCTTATTTATTAAAACCAAAACCTTATTTTCAACAAAGATTAAAGAGATTTTTTTATTTTTTTAAGTTTTGAGATTAATAAATGGGAGGGGGGGGGTGGTCTTAATAAACTTTTGTGGGTGGGAAAAGTTTTGGAAAATTACTAAACTTCCTCCCCTTCTTGTATTAAGTAAAAATAGTACTGAGGTTGTATTTTTTAATTAATTACTGAGGTTGTATTTTCATTTTTTAATTACTTGTAAGGGATGCCGGACACCACCGTGCACTTTTAATGAACACATGTGTTTCATATTACTACTTCTTTTTACTATAATTCGAGGCGTGGATAAACTTTTTGGTTTTGAGTATATTCTTTACCTAAATAATGTTACACTATTATTTGGATCTTATTGTCTTCTTTTATAGGAAAAAAAAAATCTATAAATGACAATTTAAATATAAGAAGGGTTTTATAATTTAAAACAGATTTTCATTTTCATAATTTTATTCCAATCAGTTAATAGAAAAATCTACAAAGACAGTATTTAAGTAATGATCGTTGTAATACTTAAAAAAATCAACTTTCATACTCAACCAACCAGCTTCATCAAATGTAATTTTATCAATTATATAACCATGAGCTGTCCATACCATAAAACAACAATTAATCATCTTAGCAGTCCCCATTTGAACCTGGCATTGAGTATAGTATCTATGCTTTTTTTTAATGACAAATTTTTCATTTAATTTTTTTGTAATATAAGGAAGAGATATATTGGGATCTTGTGATGATGTATGGTGTATAGAAAATGGACATTTTGTTTCTAAACAAGCTGGCGGGCAACACGAATATCAGACAATTCTATCAGGGCTTCCACTTATACAGGGCATTTCTACATCTAAAAATAATCCACATTCATTTACAGTTAAATTTTGATGAAAGGATTTCATAACTTCGAAAAACTGGTTTGCTGCTTAACTTCCATCGCTCTCCCGTATTTCAATGCAGGTATATCTGGGTTCGCAAAATTTAACCCTGAAATACTTCGGTGTAATAACCACATGTCAACTTTAATGCCCATGTTAATGTTTTTAATTTTTTTTGGTACATCGTGAGCTTTTGAAGCAGTTATAACTCGCTTTCGAAAATTAAACCAAAGCTCATTTGTGTGTTTGACCCATAGTCATACGCTCTATATCAGTAATTATTTTTTGAGTCATATTTGTTTTTATATTTTCACTAAAAGAAAATTTATTGTCTGACATAACAATAATATCATCCATGGTCAAAATTGTAGGTTTGGTAACATTTTCAAACACAATTAATTCTTCCATATAATAAGTTTCAGGTTTAGGTACAGCAGAAGTTATAATGCTATGAGGAGCAACGGTTTCGATTGCTTTTGCTATGTCTGTTAAATTTAAAAGTTTTATATCACAGCTTACTAATGGGCTGTAATTACACTTTTCATTTCATACTAGTGAGCGCTTTTTTTCTTCCACGCTGACCAAATTCATCACGATCAAATTTTTGTTGGTGCTACTATGCCACGATTTGGAAGCCACTCTGAATTTGAACTAGTACAAGCTACATTTGTCAAACCATTTCTAACAGCAGTCTCTATTCGAAACAGGCTTGCAGCAACATGATTACATGTCTGCGATAGACCAGCTAGACAAGTACAATGTGCAGAAATTATTTTAGCAGTTTTTTTATTAATAATAATCCATAGCTTGTGAAAGGGATCATTAATTTTTTCAGATTTTCTACATTTTCCTTTTAAATAGCAATATTCACTCTCTATTCCAATTTGATGGTAAAATAAGGGTTCAAGCCAGCCACATTTAAAATAACTATAAGCTTTACACGTTTTGTAGTCACTTAAGGTGGTATACCCCCTTCAAAATTATCTTGGAAGTGAAATATTATAGTCAAAATAAAAATTAAGCCTATGAAAGATCTTATTAAACAAAATTGATTTATAAAATGACAGGTGGTTATGTTGTCATGACAACCACCTATAATGGCGGATATAAGAAAATATGCACATCGCACTGTCAAAAATATCTCAAAATCTAATAGAGTATTCAAAGTAAAACTTGGCCCAATTATTAAAAACAGTTTAATCTATGCAATCTGCCAAAAGTTTTTAAATCTAGTCAGATTTAGTTTCCATGTAGCACTACATGAATTATGAAGATTTTTAAATAAGCAATTTTTTAGTGCTGAAACAGCAATATCTCAAACTCTAAAATGTTTTATAAATAACTTTTGGCAGATTGCATACATCATATAAAAACACATCACTGCTGAAAATTTGGTTAAAAACTGATTACTAGAAAATGAAATAACTGTGACGGGAGATTGAAAATTAGAAGTTAGCAAATAAAGACTTTAAAAATTAAAAAAGAGATAAATATCCAAAAAAATATTATAAAAATAAAAATTTTTTGTAAATTTTAGAGCAAATTGTTTAAAAGCTACCAGCAGCCTTGTTTTTGCTTTTCCCTATCATTTTTGTTCTTTTTATTGCCCCTTATTGTTTTTCTACACAACTTTACATCAGATTTATTTTTGTATGATGTATTATACAAACGCATTTTATTTTCTCTATTGCAGCCATCTATCGTAAATGTTCCTGGAATCATATTGAGATTTTCATAAGTCATCACTGATGCTATTCACGTGGCAAACCAGGGCCAGGTTTATAGAGAAATGGTTGATTGGGATGTTTTCGATCAACATTGTGCTGACACCAACTTTTTTCATCGTTTGGACAATAGATGTGATAGTTATTTTCTTTTGAGGAAGCAACATGAAACAATGAAGCAAGTATTGCACTGCGCATTTCATTAACAGACTAATTTTTGGTTCTAACTGCAATTCCATAATAGTTTTGCAATCTGTCAATTTTAGCATCAGTAAGTCTTCTTTTACCACCTAGACGCCTTTCTTTTTTCAATTTTCTTAATCGTGTGCCAACTCTTTTTTGCACATGACCAACACATTCTAATTTTGAAACTAGTGTATCACCATATACTCTTTCAACAGATGAAAATGCCTTACTATCTCCGTCATCACAAAATTCAGTATAGCGAAGTTTATACTTTTCAATAGATTGTTCAAAAATTGATTTTGCTCCAGTGACCTCTATACCGGTGGATGAGCCAGTATAGTTGAGGTTACAAAAATGAGTAGTTTTTAGGATTTTTAATGCATCAGGGTCTGTATTTTTTTTCTTTGTAATTAAAAAACATTGTTTGCAATATTTGGATAATACTTCACAATCCAAAACTTTTCCTGTAATCATAGATATTGCAGTATAAACACCGTTGTATGAGGAAAAAACTCGACGTTGCCAAGTACTGTCACAAGAAACACTGGTATTTATTAAATTGGATCCATCAGTAGTATGTTGGGAGGCTTTTATACTTTCAAGTGCAGCATCAGACATAGTTTCTACTGCAATTGCTTCAACTTGAATAGCAATTTTTTGAACAATTTTAATGTAAGTATTTTTAGTCATTGGCGGTGGAAGATCCATAAGATAACAGAATCTTTTAAGGCCAGTATGGCCTTGCCCACATGAACGCATAGCATAAACTGACCTTTGGTTGATGTCAAAAGCTCTACTACTTTCAGAACCACACTTCTTGGATGTAAAAAATTCATGATTGAATCCACATTTACAGAATATAATCAATGAGCTGGAAAGTCCAAATTTTTTTTTTGCGTTTTCAGATAAATTAAGTCGACAAGTTTTACATTCTGGACAACATAACAACTGAATAACAAAGGCTAATAAAGTGCTATCAATTATTCTGTATCCACATATGTTTTTTTTTATTAGAACTTGCAGAAGTATTAATAGGATTTACCTTGGAATAAGATATATTTATTGAGCTCTGTGAATCTGTAGAAGGTAGAAGACTTGTATTTGCTGAATTTGTTTTATTTAAAGTATATTGATTTCCATGAAATCTTTTTTTCTTTTTGTATCGAGTAGCGAATTTCACACGTTCTCTACCCATTAAAAGTATACGTTTTAATTTATATAAACATAAACAGATGCATAGATTTATATAACTTTAAGATGACAACTTGTTTTAAAGAAACTTCTGGAAGAAATTTAAGAGAAATCCAGTTATTGCTTTTAATCTTACAGATGTTTTCATCAATGGAAAATAGAAATAAATAATAAGAAGCTTTAAAAATTATGTTTGAGGAGAATTTCTTGGCCAAATGAAATATGTTAATGCGTTGCTATGAGGGTTGTCAAGGGCGCTTAAAAATGTAAGGTTCATTAAAGTTTGTTTTCCTCAAGTTATATACTGAATTTAAAAAAATGGTTTTTAAAATATGATTCTATAATAAATTTTAAATAAAATTAAACAACAAAATTTTTTTTTTTAAAATTGATATTTCTGAGGGGTATACCACCTTAAGTCTTTACTTGCAATTTCAGCAGGGTTAAATAGCAAGTAATTGTAAATATCAGGATATAACAATGTTGGCCAACAAGTTAGACCTTCATTATCTGATAACCAACTATTACTAAGCTTAAAAGGATCAGGTAGTTCAACACCGTTTATAAAAAGTTTTCTTTCGTATTCAGTAAGTATATCATGCTCCACCTCTTCAGCTGTTTTAATAGGCGAAACATTGTTATCCATTGCACAATAGACTCGAGCTGCAAGAATTTCTTTCTTTCCAAATATTTTCAAGCCACGAAGACGTAAATAAGATTTCAATTCTTCAACCTTCATACTACACACTGTATCATAATCCATTTTGATTTGTATATGTTATATATTTGTTTTAATAGTGATTGGATTTGTTCTAGTTGTTTGTTTATTTTTCGTTTGCTCAAGAATTAAATTTTACGACTTGATTTATTTCCCTTATAAACTGGATCCAGTCTTTTCTTTTAATTCTCCGTAACGCGGCTCGAACTGGTGTATTGACTTCCTTTTACTTTTTTATTAATAATGAGCATGAAATATGTTTGAATATGATATATGATATATGTAGATAGCAAACATGCCATTCTACATATATCATGCATGTTTGCATGATATATGTAGAATGGCATGTTTGCTATTCTATTTTTCAAAAACGACCCCTCTCCTAATAATTTACACGCAACATGTCTGTATAATAATGTTTAGTAATTACCTGAAGTCTATTCTCGTTATGTGTCCTTCCAATAAAGTCTTGGATCAGCTGCCCGATCATTTACCACTGCAAGCTGATTTGCACAAGCAGAGAACTGGAAAAATGACTTAGGGGCTCTCTCACTTTCGAAAGCAGCTATTTCTCCCTCCACAGCAAAAGCTCTTTCTTAGTGATTTTTAGGAGAAAAAAGAGAAGATAACTTTGCTCAGAGACAAAATTATCAAGAGATGACATTGGAACAACTACTAGCTCAATTCCAGGTTTCTCAAGCTCCATATATTCTTTTTCTGGAACGGCAAAATACAGCAATTTGTTAAGGCTGTTGTTCTTAACGTCGGCATCGAGATCCCTGTCAGCAAGAAACAAAACTACATGCTGGGGAACTAAATTCCAAGTGTGCCGTAGAAGATTTTTATTGAAAACTTTCCAATCTCTGCATAGGCTTTGTAATAATCTGACATTTGGAGTTGGTAAAGCTCTTAGGTCATTTGAAAGACCTTGAGTTGCCATAGGACTCTTCAGAAAGAATAGACCATAGAATAACACAATCTAATTTGTAGCAGTGTTTATGTTCTTGAGAGTAGCAGGCTCTGCTGTTTTTACATCATTCGGATGATGGTTCTGTGTCATCTGCAGGACAAGAAAGTAAAGACAATCATTCATAAACCTGTCCTCATGGTGAGCTCCCGGCTGCTTAAAGAAGAAATTAGGTATATCTGCACCTAGAAAGTAAGCCAATAGCTGGCAAAGATACTTGTAGTCTTCTCTTTGGAAAGTGTTTCTCTGAAGTGCTGCGGTGAAAAATTCTTTAGTTTCAACTGCAAGTTAGTGCAATTCTTTGGTACAATTCTTTCAAGTTTATTAACTTCTGGGCATTTCCATTACTGTGCGTGATGTTTTATTTTTCTTTGTTTTAGCAATTAAAAGCTGGGACTTTATGCAATATGCATACTATTTTAACTTTCTTAAAGAACAATTATAACAAAAATATTTTTATCATATTTTAGGCTATCTGAATAATTTAAATATACACATTTTTACAATTTTGTTTTTTGAGTAATAATATCGCTACATTTAAAAAAATATACAACAATTTTCAAAACGCCATACTCTAGCTAGAAATAATTGATAAATGCCGTTTTTCATCAAAAATATATTAAGTATGAGTCGTAGAATAATTTTCACATGAAATACTCACAAGCAATTTATTTTCATAAAAATAACTACATGAAATCGACAAATTCGCAACATCCGTGCGTGACTTCCGTGCGTGATCATTCATAAACTGCTTTTTGCGTGATCATTCATAAACTTCTATTTTAGCTACTTTATCTTGTAACTAAAATAGAAGTTTTTCTGTTCCGTGCTTGATTCCATTTCAAACTTTATTTATTCTTTGTTAACATTACTAATGCTTACTATTTTTTGTTTACAAAATATTTATATTGATTAGAATTAAATGAGAGTAAATTGGAGATCGCTAGTTGTATTTTTATGAAAATAAAAGTAAAAACAGATACGAGATTTTTTGGAAATGCCCTTCTCTATGTAAATGCGTCTATAGCTTCTGAAAAAAAAAATAGAAGGATATCTTGGACTTTTTTTGTACCAAAAACAAGTTCCATGACATGAGACGCATGTGATGTCTGCACATTAGCCAGAAAACAGGCCTCCCCAAAGCATGAACAATACTATTCCTTATAGCTCCTTTGTTCTTTCATGTGTTGCTAGCTGTGGTGTCAACACGCACCCCAAATCTGATAGCTCATAGTATTCGAGGATACTTTGATTGGCTGTAGCCTGGTCGCTTCCTTTAGAGTTTTTAATTTTAAAGCAGAAAATCTGAAGGGTCAGCTTCAGGAGAAGAAAGGTTCATAGCTATCCTTTCATGACTTGTGGAAACTGCTTCTTTACTGATGTACTGCCTTACAATTTTAGTATCAAAGTGAATAACTAGCTTTAAGCCTCTTACTTTGTCTATGTTCTCGGATGATCTGTGCTTCTGATCCTACTACAGTGTGTGCTTTCCAGGTCAGAGTTGATCTTGAGATCTTCAACTCCTCAATGTTAATACCGCCAGCTTTATAAATAGATGTCAATAAACAGGTTCCTGGTCAAACACCAATACCATATCATGTCATGATTGGGATCCAATTGTTTAGGAGTTCATCCATACTTAACTTTTACTTCCCTATTAATTTTTTGTGTCTTTGTAGAAGGCATAAAAGCTTCGTCAGAGTCTGGAAGGCTATCACTGTCTGTGTACCAGGAAACTTAAAACTCTCTTTGTTCTAGTTCTTCTACCTTCCTTTTATCCTTTTCTTCTTTATTTCTAAGCTTTTCATCTTATGAGTGCATTTTTTCTTCCATTATTCTTATTTTATCCACAGCCAAACAAGCATTTTGAATTTTGAAGCATTTGAATTGTGTTATCAATACTCGCCATCTTGACCATGCGTTCATTGTCCTCTTATTAAGCCTATTTATTCTTCATTAGATTACTCTTTATTAAGTTAAATATGTTGGCCTTATGAATTGGGAATAAAAAGTTGCTTTCATTTAGAAAATTATAAACTTTCTTTCAGTAGCTTTCATCTTGTAGACTTAGAGTCTTAAGCTTTTTTAGGGATGGGTACTCATTAATCATGTTGGTAATTTTATTTCGGATTTGCTGAAATGGTAGTGTGAAATTGTTGTCGAATCCAGCTTTGCCCCACAAGTTTGCTGTTCTCTCAAAATGCAAACACCTCTAATTGTCTGTTGCCAATTCTCTTTACACATTCCTTCAGGTAACTTGCTGTATTTCAGATAACTTTTTCCAGAAGCAAGGGCGCAAGAAGAGTTATGCAGAGGATGAGTCAATCGAGCAAATTTTCGAGGTCCCGGCTCCGATAGGGGCCCCCACAAGTAGTTGACTTAAATAAGTTTACCCGCAGAAATGCAATAAACTTCCAGGATTTTTTTTTCTATCCCTTTATTCTTATGCCTCAAAGCAAATCAGTTACAACTTTTCACGCACATATGCAGCACAAATGTTCAATGCCGTTAACAATAGAGCCAGCAAGTTTTGATGCTGGAACTACAGCTACTCCAAAGACATCAGACGCCCCTTCTACTAGCTTAATACAGAAGAAAATGACGGAAGCATCCAATCTTCTACACTAGCACTGTTGAACCAGCTTTGCTGCAGCCATTTGACATTGGTGACTTTAAAATCAAATTTTTTTTCTTTTTTCAATTTTTTTTACTTAGCTGAATTGGTTTGTCAGGGCTGGTTACGTTCCTTTTCCACTAGATGTGTTAATAGATACTAGAAATCGTATTTTTAATGTGTATTTTAGAAATCATAAAGTCTGTTTTAAAAATCAGAATGCCAAATGAAGAATCCTTTTTTTCGAGATTGGCTTGTATTTAGCTCAGCAAAAACAGCAGTATTTTGTTTGAGCAAATTGAGGAAGCAACATTTTTATATATATTTTATTATAATATTACATTCTTGACTCTCTGATTGGTAGACTCATTGTTCGTTTCACAGCCATTCAAGCAATCTATGCTAAATTATCTTTTTTGTGGGTATATTAAAAAATGAAAGAAGCAATGATAAATATGCAATCATTTTTCGCCAAAATATTTATGACGTGACTGAAAATGAACTGACAGAAAAATTGCTTCACATAAAATAATATCATTCTGCAAACATTGGAGAAAAACCACTTTTCCCATTCGGCTTATTACACAAAATTTTAGAAATGAGGGAACTCTTCAGAAATTCAGTGATTAGACTGACTATTTTCGCTTCAATTCCAATTTTTTCATGCTCTATGGGACAAGAACAAACAAGTAATCTTGCCATTTTGAGTATTGAGTGTCTATTAGCACAAATCTTGATTTCCATTATGTGATTTAAGAGTTTGCTAAACAAAATAAAATATTGTAAGAAACAAAAGCTGGACTACTTAATTACAATTATATATGAGAAATATGATAAAAAATTTTGAAGAGACTTTTTTTTGGAGTAGGAGGAGGGGGGATGAGCCCCAAAATAGAATGATGCTCGGGGCCCCGAAAATCTGTACACGGCCCAGGGCACAACCAATTTTACAGTTTATCTTAGTAGTGTTAAGAAAATGTCAAATGGTTAAATAAAAATAAACAGATAAAACTCAGAAACTTTTCAGGTGTTGCCTAGTTGCTTTTCTAATGTTGAGCCAGTGAAACCTTCTGAGCATTTCTCCAGGCGTTGGAAGTCAATTTGGAGCAAAGCTTTGCAGTGGAAAGCTTTGCTCCAAATTGACTTAACAAATAAAACTATCTATACTTTCTTGCAGTCTGTCTCAATGCTTCAGCTGGTTCTAATATTGTATTGTGGCAATTTTTTTCCTGAAGCCATTGTCTGAAAATATAGCTACCAGTACCGTTTGTAAATTTATATTTATTTATAAATTTATAGTATAAAATATAACTTACAGTAAATAACTAAAAAATAATTATATAAATTATTTAATGAAACATTTACATAAATAAATAAATGTTATGGATAAATTCTCCTAACATAAAAAAAGTTATTACAAAATAAAAAATTTGCAATATAATATTTTATTATATAGAAATTGACTAAAACCACCTTCTTTACCTTAGAGTTGATTTGAAAGGCTGAAATTTTCACTATAAGCTACTAATACATAATGATAACGATTGAACCTTTCTACATTTTGATTTTTGAAAAACGACACTAAATATGTTGCTTTTTTTTGACTTTTTAACAAAATATTAACTAAAGCATAAACACAATTTTTGTTGGAAAAACCTGGTTTCCCGCCTTACTACCTTGAGTACACTGTTCTCCAAAACATAAGCAACCAAATAAAAGATTTTTTAAATACACTCTTCAAGCGGAATCAAATTGTTAACGTTACGCTTAATTGGGGTGGATCTATAGTAAAAAAAAAAAAAACTAAAATCTTTAATACTCTTGATTTTAATTATTTTTATTATTAAAATATGAAAAAATAACTGCTCGGTGTAGTTAAGGCAATTTTAAAATATTATAGCGTCTGTATGATATTTTGTTGACTCGACATATTTCCGTTAAATGACCAGGTCTGTAAATTTTGAAAAGACGAAAAAAATTAAATTGATAAATTTTGGGGCATCATAAAATGAAATGTTTATAGCAAAAAAATCCCAGACCGAAGATTCTTTTTTTTTTAAAAAAATCTTAAAATCAAAGTAGCTTGTCAAATTTTGATAAGATTTTAAATGAACTCGTTTTTTAGGTGAAATGAACATTATAGTTTAATAATATGATCAGTTCTGACCGTTTATTTACAATTTTTCTTAATTATAAGCTCTTTCTTGGTCGGAATTCTAGTATTTTTTGTTAAAATTGATAGAAATATTGTGTTTTGACAACTATATATAGTTAATATACGTCAGAACCGATTAGAACTAGGATCAGTAGTAAATAAAGGAACTTTTTCAAAAGATTTAAACTAAATTCATGTTTACGCCGATTAGCGAAATTGATCTTGTGCGGCTGTGACGCAGTGGTTAGAGCGCTTGCTTTATAAACAGGAGATCCAGGTTCGAAACAAGCTCTGGACATATTTTGCGTCACGGTAAGGAAGGATGCGTAAACTTCCTGGTTAAATGCACTTCCGCGGTGCTCTGTGACAAGACGGGGCACCTAAATAACAAACAAATAAAAAATCTAAAGACTCTAAAATGGTGTTCTTTAGATTCACCATTACGGGTGGTAAAAATGCTTTGAAAATTATATAAAAAAAGAAGTTTCTTTAAATATTATAAAAACCTGAAGCAAAAAAAAAATTATAACATTTAAAGATCTTGTTCGAACATAATATGCTGACATAACCATGTTAATTCCAAATAAAAGAATTCGAATAATTTGTGAATCGCCTTAACCACACCAAGTGGAAGAAAAAAATCCTTTTAACAAATTAAAAAAGTCATATAAAACTGCACATAACATAAAAAATAATATAAAATAAATAAATAAAAAAATAATAACATAAAAATGCACAAAAAGTGAGTTATGTAAAACAACCGTTGCATAAAAAAGACTCATGCTATCAAGCTAAAATTTTTACAAATAGGAAAAAACACATTGCCTGGACTAAGATTACTTTATATTTTTATCTCGTTTTAAAATGGCTGCTATGTTAGTGAATATTCATATTTTATATTTATATATTTTATATTCATGAATAATACAAATTTTTCCATTAAAAAAAATAACTTTATTGTTCAGGCACTACTTAAAATATAATAAACAACTCCTGAAAGTTTAAACGTTTAACTATAAGTGGTTCCAGAGATATCGTTTCTAGTATTGCTAAATTCGAAAAAATAAAAAATTAAGAAAAATGCAAAAGGAAAATATATAAAGGTAAAATATGAGCTTTCATTAAGCATTCTACAAATGAAGCAATAGAAACGCATCAAAGATGAAAAAATCAGACGAAGAGTTTGGAGCACTTAGAAACAATCATAGTAATAGGATGAGAATTCAATGACGAGTAAAACGAGAATGAATTTTAGTAGATTGCACAAGAGACGCTAGCTCTTCAGAGCACCGCTTATTAAGTATTTTTAGAAAAGAGAAAGAGAAGCAACATTATGACGAATGCATAATGGTTGAATGTTGGCTGCAAGAGCAGGTCCAACAATGTTTACAATGCATTTTTTACGCTTTGTTTAAAAGAGAAAGAACATCATTGAAAGATCCTCCCCAGATATGACAACAGTACTCCATACAAGGACGGATTTGAGTATAGTGCTGCCCATCGAGGACAACTTTTATATATTATACTGTTACACTGAGCTTATAGAACTTAGTACATTTTATTATACACTATGCAAGTTAAGGAGAAAATCTAATGAAAGTCTTTATAGTTGCAAATTAATCAATAACACCTTTTAAATTTAATTGAGCTGCTGCTTTTTGCTTCAGTAGCTATTAGGTCTAGTGCAGAAAAAATATTTGCGCCATTGTTGTCCTTTAATGAGTTTTTATGTGCTTAAGAATCTTTTTGCATTTGCTACCTAATGGGTAAAGTCAAATATGCATTAGCGCTACAATCAAATTTTTAAATGAGTAACTTGTATCATAATATGTTGTTGTGGACACGGGTGATATGCAGTTATGCGGAAATTTTCAATGTGTAAAATGCGAGAAAAGAGTGCGGAAAATTTCTCTTAATCCAAAGCTTATCGCTGACCCAACCAAAACACTTGGTCAATGATAGTAGGTTCAATCTTTTTAGTCGCAGTATTAAAGATGTCTTAAGCCATTTTTTTGCTTTGCGTTGAATAGATTCAACCTAGGTTTATTAGTTTTTAAATAAGAAGCCCAAATAGACGCTGTATATTTATGGTGTGGACTAATAAACACTTTATATAACTTGAGAGCCATATTTTCATCAATAAAAGTGAATGTCTGTTTGCATACCAGGAGTTTGTAAGGGCTTTGACAACTGTTCAAAAATGTGCGCTCCACTTGGTGTTGCATGAAAAAACGAGTTCTAAATTTTTAGTGCTTTGGTAAAGCTTTTTAGGGATTGATTTATTATCCGTTTTTATTTTGTTTCCCATTTATTCCAAAAGATCTTAATTTTAAAATACGTCTGTATTGAGGTAGAGAATCAACGCTTCGGCAAAATCGAGATTACATCAATAAATTGGTGAAAAAATCTAGAAGATGAAATAATATTGAAAGTCTCTATTAGGTTAGTCACGCATAATTTATGGTGAAGAAATTTATTTAGAGAGCATTTTATTATCATTAATGTGCTTAAAAGTTTTGCTCTTAAGAAATATTTTGACTATTTTGCTGGAAACAGAGTTTAGTGAAATAGGTCGAGAGTTTTCAGCAAGTAATTTATCTTCCGATATTTTATAAACCAAAGTAAAATTTGCTAATTTCTAGAGAGTGAGTAGTATTCAGAAATATAGAACTTATGAAAGATTTTTTTAAATGGAAAAAATATTTATAGGGGTTTAGATTAGTAAGTTAATAGTGCCTAAAATAGAAAAACCCAAGTTGTCATTAAAAGTTCATTCAGGTTAGTATCACTTTTTTAACGATGGAAATTATTCAGAGGGATGTTAATATTATTTCTTTTTTGTATGCTCTTTTTGCTTTAAATATTTCAGCTTTTACGGAACGATTAAGAAGATAACAGTTTATTTTAAGTTTATTATTCTCCTATTTAGTTGAGCAGTTAATATACCGAACGGATATTTTTGCTCGGATTAGATTTTTAACATGTGGAGTAACCCAAGGATCATACTTTTTCTTTCTTTTATTAACGTAGGGGATAAAATATTTGCAAACAGTTCAAATGTTAGAAATTATCAAATTTAATATTTGATCCGCGATTTTATGCAGAAATAAAATATTGCAGTTGATTGATGCAGTTTAGTTTGATATTAAATCGAAATCACCTACTCTAACTAAATTACTGAGATTTATTTTCAGAAAAAGGTTTTGAAACTAAAATTCTTCATGTGATACTAAAGCGGCCCTTAGTATATTATTACCTGATATAGCATTAGGAAACAATTTTAAAATAGAATTACTGCTGTAGGTAAATAACAAATCCAACATATGGTTTGAGCAACCATATGGTGTCTGGACGTAGGAAATGTGATATATCAAAATTACCGACAATGAAGCCGCCATCATAGGGCTTGCTAATTAAGCTGTGAGCTAATTTGAAGGATTCAACGATATATTATATTAAATTAGCACCATTTGGTCTATGTTTAACCTAGATAAGAATGTGTTTGTTGTTAACTTTTACAGATACCAAAACTTAATAAACTTAACTTCATAAAAGATAAATACTTCAGTAATAAAGATAGCTACACTACCACCTAGACGTCCGTCTTAGCAATATTTCTTTTAAAGCAAATTATTGTTTGAATACAATAGCTTCACTATTGTACTTAGTTTTAAAACCGCACGAAAACATACTTACCACATAACTAAATTGTATATTTATGAGTTCATACAGTTTGTTTTAATTTTTTAGATACAAGTAAATAAAAACTCTCCATTTGAAGTATTGTTCAAGATTATTATTATTAAAGCTAAAAAAATTTGTCGGAAAAAGAGTTTGTAGATCTTAACTATAAAATAATAGCAAATTTTGCTAATGTCGCTATGTACATGCTTATTTTTTTAAAGAATGACAACTTTTAAAAAAAGTTTGGCTTGGGCCCCTAATAACTCTGGCTTTGGCTTGGGCCCCTAATAACTCTGGGCCTTCCCGCGGCCACGGGCCCTGCGGGCCCATCGCTACGCTACTGCCTAAAGGAATTTCTTTAGGATAGGATTTCTATACAATCCTGTTCCAAAATTTTATAGGAGTCTTATCCTATAAGACCCCGTATATAAATGTCCTATAGGTATAGACGTACAGGAATCCTATTCAAACCTGTTCTAAAACCCTATAGGAATTTTATCCTATAAAACACCCAATGAACAATATCCTATAGTTTTATATTTACAGAAATCTTACTCAATTGAGTAGGATTTCTGAACATATAAAACTATAGGAAATTGCTCATTTGGTGTCTTATAGGATAAAAACTCCTATAAGATTTTGGAACAAGAATGAATAGGATTCCTGTACATGTTAAACTATAAGATAATAATATCTTTATATATAGTTTTCTTATAATAGTTTTATATGTACAGGAATCCTATTTAATCCTGTTTGAAATCTGATAGGATTGCCTTTTGCAGTTGTCAAAGGATATTTAATAGGAATGTATTATACGGTATTGTTACATACATTATCTTTTAGTTCTTGGTTTAATTAAAACCAATGAATTAAATTTACAAAAAAAAAAACAAAAAAAACAACAACAGAATATTGATTAAGTCAAACAGATTATTGTTATTAAACATATCATTTATTATTGTTATAAACATAATGTTCTCTATCAACAATAGTTTTCTTAAAAACATCAATGCTTCGTTTTGCAAGTTTGCTTTTATCATTGCACTTTGTAGTAACTTCTTTTCTAAACATATCATAATTTTCCCTTGGAAATCGCTCAGCTAAGAAGTCTGAAAACAAAAATATGAACAAATTAAAGTTATATATTATATTCATTATACAAAACCAGGGAAAATAGTAGGGCCTAATAAAATACTAAAAATTCAATATCTAATATGTCCTAAACCTTCTTTGAGTTAAAGCCTTAGATATGCTATCTTCGGCTAAATTACATTGAACTCCTGTCAATGAATGACTTGATAAAACTTTACCTAAAAAACCACAATTGCCAAATCTTTGACAGCTTGCCAACCACTTCCTTAACTAATTGCATCATACTGATTTGCGGTCAATTGGGTATTATTACAATTACTTAAATTTTTTTTTTTTTTTTTTTTTTTACTTTTATCATTACTATTATATAGAACCTCATACTTTTATTTGCTAAAAAATGGATTTTATCAATAATATGCTTAACCGGTTTTAATTTCTTTTCCAATTTTCTTTTTTCAATACAAGCTAATGTTTCATTTTCAGATTCAGAGTCATGACAAGAATATTGTTTCAGACATTAAAACTGTTATTAAATAAATTTATATTTCAACTGAGTATTAAAGTCTTATGTACACTTTGTGAAAACAACATTACTTTTAAATGACTCCAAATTGATTTAACAATTATTAATTTATAAAGCCAAGCTTATTAAAGCGCTACTGGCTATTTTTAAAAAATTAAACTTATGATCGAGCTAAACTACAACACAACTAAAATCACTAAAAAATAGGCTATAAACGTAATTAATCAAAAGTTTTGTTATTAAACGCAAAATAATTTCATGGAAATTAAAAACTAATGGACTATATTAAATTCCATTAGGTTTTAATTTGCTTGAAATTTGCTAAACAAATACACGTTGTAATGTTAGTTGACTATAAATTTACAGTGAGAAAGTTGTATTTTACATTTAAAAAGCCTACAAAATCTAATAGGGCTTATTAAATACTTTCTTTAGGATATTTTTTTTTTTTTATAGGAGTCCTATAAATCTTGTAGGAATTATATGATTTATACAGGATTACACTATTAACACTATAACAATTTTATTCTTTTTATTTGAATCCTATAGGACCTATAGGATTGCAATTGCATTCCTATAGGTATCATATTGGTCCTACAGAAATCCTATTGCAGATATAGGATACATATATAAATCCTATAGATTCTATAGGAGTGCGTTAGGAATCAAAAAGGTATGCCTTAAGTCCTATATAAATCTTATAGAACCTATAGGATACATATACGAATCCTATAGGGCTTATGTAATTGCAATAGGATTCCTATTGAACCTATAGGAAACCTACAAGAATTGTATTAGTCCTATAGCAATCCTATTGGATCTATAAGATCGCAATAGAATTTCTATTGCATTCCCATTGTTCCTATAGTTTTTCTATAAAACTTATAAGAAATCGAAGTATTGTCCTTTTTTTTTAAGTCCTATAGGACTTATTGGCTAGGGATACCCACGGTAATTTATACGATTATCGTAAATAATAGTTATAACAAAAATATTTTTATCATATTTTAGACTTAATGTTTAAATATGTATATTTTTAACATTTTTTACTTTTTTTTGTGTTGATGTCGCAATAGTTTAAATAAATAAAATGATCTTTTAAACGCTGTAATACCGCTAGAAATATTTGAAGGCTGATATTTCTCATTTGAAAAATATTAAAAATGAGTTGTAGGGAAATAATGTAAAGCTAAAGTTGTTCAAAGTTGCTACACGTGGGTCAAAAAAGAATTTTTAAAAAACACCAAGTGAGAAATATTCATCACATGATAATAAAAATCATTTTTATGAAAAAGACATAAAAAGAATAATGAAAAGTTCGACTAGACAACCGTGAAATAAAGAGAATACACGAAATAAATGTGAAAATGTGTAAACTTCTAGAAATATTAAAAATATTAGGTAAAATTTTATTTAGATCAAAGTAATAATTTTAATACATTGATATAAGAAGATAAAATGTTTCAAAAAAATTTATTGCTATAAGCATCTAATAAAATTTCCAACTTTTGCTTTGGTGGTACCCATAAGCTTGATGCTTTTTGATGACATTTTCAAATCTTCTAAATGAAATTTTCAAAACTTAAGTGTTTCTAAATTTTTTTATTTTTTAATTGCCCAGTACTTTTCAATAACTCTCGTTTTCGGGCAGTTTGGAGGATTTGCTGTTTAAGGCACAACTCTCACGTCATTTTGTTTACAAAATTTTATCGCCAGTTTACTATAATGACTTTAAACTAAATAACGTCAGAACACATGTCTACATCAGGTCAGAACACATGCTACTATCATATGATTTTAGGAGAGGTAAAAAAGATTTTTGTAAACACTCTTTAATACATACATTACCAGAAAATGGGTGGACTCAGAAATATAGGGTGCTGGTTTTTTGACTCTCCTGCAAATAGCTTGCAAAATCAAGACTTTTTAGTAAACTTATCATGTTTTATGTATTTAAATATCTTATCTGCCTTTCCTCTATATTTGACAATACGTTAGATAGCACCAAGAATTTGTAATTGATATAAGTTTCATCATCTTCAACAATACTATATATATATATATATATATATATATATATATATATATATATATATATATATATATATATATATATATATATATATATATATATATATATATATATATATATATATATATTACGGGTTTTGTAATTAAAGTGCATTTTTATTTTAAATTTTTCTTTCTTTATTTAAATGTTACTTTTTAAATGAATATTGTTTTTAAAACTTTTCCTTAACCAACCACAAACTAATATATTTTACTTTTATATTTTTCAAAAAATAAGTTATAAAGTATACGTATATATTACGGCTTTTGTAAATACGTGCTCATTTATTTATTATTATTTATTTTTTTTTTTCTTTAAATTTTTCTTGTTTACTTGATTATTACTATTATTGTAAATATTGTTCTTAAAGAGTTTTTTTTTTTATTTTATTTAGGTGCCTAAGTCCTTACGGTCTTACAGAGCACAGCGGATGAGCATTTAATTGGAAGTTCATGCTTCCTTCCTAACCGATGTCGCAAGACTTGCCAGGTGGGGTTTGAACCACGGATCCTTTGTTTCTGAGGCAAGTGCGCTACCACTGCGCCACGCCTGCTCGTTTCTTAAACTAATTATTAACAAATTTCTAATGCTAATTTTACATTTTTAGTTTTTAATAAATAATTTGTAAAATATACATATGTAATACTGTTATTGTAAATACGTACGATTGGGGCTCGGTGATAATACGAAATAGTGTTTTTATTTACATACTTATAAATTGTAAATGTAAACGGCGAAATGAATAGACAAAAAAAAGTTTAACAAAAACATCCCCCTCTCCTCCTCATACTTCGGACGGGCGCATAAATTTATTACAACATCTAAGTTGAAATGGTAAATTTTTCTTTTTAAATAAATATTTCGAAAATCAGGATTTTAGTCATTAAGGGATTTGAAAACTTCAATCATTAGAAACCGCTAGCTTTGAAGATGGATTCTTGGGTTATTTTCTAGTTTTTTCATCCAAAGACAAATAAATCTCTTAAAGACTATGTAGAGTGCTTTATTTATGAATTTTAATAATAAGGTTGTTTTTTATTTTGAGCAAAACATCAAAAATCAACGGACAGTATGAAAAACTAGACAATATATACGTGTTTAATAACAGAGTAGCTTGTTTATAAGAAAGTGAAAACCACTTACTGTTAGTTTTTCCGCATAGAGCTTTAATGTGATCACCAAATTTTAAATCCTTATCGATTGTGACCTCAAGTAGCTTAACTTTATTCAAAGCAAAAATTCTTTTTCTCACTAACCATTATAAATTGCTTAAATATTTTTGACCAACTATAAGTTAATTTAATTTATTTCTGATTATTTAATTCAGCAAAAACAAAAAGGCAAGATCTAACATTTAAGCTGGTCTATCACAGCTTAAATGTTCCTCCATGGTGCTTTGCGATGAGACCTTGGAGCACCTGAATGACTAATTTAAAAGGAAATTTTTTTGCATTTCATAACTTTTATAATTATTTTTTTCTCAGCGCGAAACCTGTATTCTGAGTAAGAAAAATCAATTATTACACTAATATCATTTTTATCACAGAAATTTGAAATGTTCACATACAGTAACTTAAGCAACCAAGTGTTTGACCAATCGTATAACTTAAGTAACCAAGTGTTTGACCAATCGTATAACTTAAGTAACCAAGTGTTTGACCAATCGTATATCCGGCAGATCAACAGAATTAGTCTGCAATAAGATTAAAAAAAAAAATGTTTGTGTCATTGTCTCAAAATATCTAAAAAGTTTCAGTATTTTTTACAAGATCGTTTGTGTAGAGAAGGGCTGAGAAGAGAACCTAGAGGAAAACCATTGAGAACACTAACCTAAATAAAGCTGATATTGTTGATTGTAACGCGTTGCTTTTTGCCTACTAAAGAGGAAATAATCCATTGGAGTTTACCGTTTATTTCAAAAGATCCTAATTTTAACATAGGTCTGTTGTGAGATAAAGAATCAAAAGTTTGGCGAAATTGAGATAGGTTACATCAATAAATTAATAAGATGCTATGGAAGACAAAAAAATATAAAATGTCTTCAATAGATTAGTTATGCATGATTTATGATGAAGAAAGCCATGTTGATTCGCGGAGAGCATCGTTTATGTGTTTTTTCAGATTTTGCTAAAAAGTTTTTCAAAGATTTTGCAAAATATTGTTTTTTTTTCTAGGCTCCAATCATCGCAACTTTTTGCGATGTTTGATAAAAGTATAGACATACAAACGTTGGATTTTTCTATATGTCTGGATGTATTCAAAGACCAAGAAATATTGGATCCGCCCCTGAATGACAAGTAGTTTGAAGAATTTTTTTTTCTAGTTAAAGGGTCAGAAGTTTTGTCTTGATCGTCATCGGCAAACACTTTTCAGTGACCTTTTAGAGACAAATTTTGTTTATCTAGGAACCTAATAAAATCTATGAATATTGACAGTATTTCCCGCCACTTCTTCAACTTGTTTTTGTTCTTTTTTATATAAACATTTAAAATGATCACATGATTTAAAACATTTAAAATGATCACATGATTTAAAACATTTAAAATGATCACAATGGTTTGGAATGATCTCATTATCACAATAAACAAAACCCTAATCTTTTAAAAAATTCTTCTTATTCTTATCTACTCGTCTTTCCTCTTTTTCATTTATAAAAGTTTTCTCGATATCTAACTTATGTCAAAAATTATGTAAAATTTCTAATCTAGCTGATTAGTTTAATATGATTTGTCCGGGATCGCTCCAAAAGGTGGGGGGGAGGGGGCAACGGGGTAGACAACGGGTCAGTTTTGACTTAGGCCCGATGATATAAGGACCCGAAAATTTTTAATAAAAAAAGTCTATACCATGTGTTCAAATTGATTGGATTTAAAAAGTCACTGCGTTTAAATAGAAAGATATTTTATAATATTTAAAGACAGCATCAAAAAAAGTAAAAAAATAAATAATTTATAAGATATTTAATGTTTAAGTATAGAAGCAAGTTATTTTAAAAGTTTCAAAACAGCGGCAATAGTGATAACATTCATATAAGTAAGTATTTTATGATGATATAATGACATTTTAATTGTTAATATGGATATTTTAATTCTTTCTAAATAAACAAAAAAGAGTTTTAAAATTTTTAAACAATTTTAACTTCATTATATGATTGGCTATTTAATTATTTATTTTAAACAAAACAAATTAAATTATTACATTTCACAATTCTATTATCAAACGATTTAGTGCAGGTTACTACGTACCTTCGTGTGCACATACGTGTTACAAACAAACTTTTTGTTGATATGAGATCCTCGTACGATAAGGATTTGAAAAATGACAGGTGTCCTTCGATTTTCATTTTGCCTGACAGGTGGTATGACATAACTGATCCCCATAGCAACTATTTTTTTTTTTTAACAAATTAATTTTTTTTATACCAATCGAAAGAGCATAAATCAGGTATTCAAAATAGTATAAAAAAATATGTTGAAAATTTTTACTTAAAAAGATACAGGGGTATATATTTTTTTATCAAACCGGGGGTAAACCGCTGCTTTGTGATTTTTAATAATTTTTAAAATACTTTCTTGAACGAAGATTTTATGCTTTTTGATATTTGTTTTTTATTATAATTTAAGAAATATTAGTTATTATAAAATTTATATTATTTAAAACAAATTTTAATTAAAAATCATTTTTTTTAACCTCCATATTTTTACAATATTATACCTGTTTTGATGAAATAGAATATTTCATGCTTGACGATTTTATTATTTTGAATGTTTTGATAATGTTATTTTATTTTTACATAATTCTACCTATAAGAATGCAACAATTCGAATGATTTGTTTTTGTTGTTTGGCTTTTAAAAACGTTTCTATACTGTGTTATTGCTGTTTCACATATTAAATATTATTAACAAATGGAGAACGAAGAACGAAAAAAAAGAAAACTTATTTTTGACTTTACTAAATGCATTGTTTACCAGGAGGATGATCGTAAAAAAAAAAAGTATTTCTGTTTACTTGATTTAAATATTATTTCATATATTTCCGTAAAAGTATAAATCTACGTATTTTTAAATCTCGTATCCTTTAAAAATGTAATTTGGTACATTTTGGATATGTTCTTTAAGTAGTTTTTAAAGTGTCTCCTAGCAATTACTAAATTTATTTTCAAATTGTAAAAATCAATTTGCGTGACGCTTTAGAAAAAAACTAAGGTTAAGGAAATGCTACCAAAAGTTAAGAGAAATACCACGCGATGAACTAGATGAAAAAGATGCTTATCACTCAGAATGTCAAGTCGCTTAATGATCAAGAATTCTTCCTTAGAATGAACACTATCCCAAATTCTGATGACGCCGTTGCAAATGATATTAAATACCACTTAAAGTGTTAGGTAACAGTGCAGAGATCTGTTAAATTGACAACAATTCAAGAAGAAATTCAAGAATTGGATGATATTGGACAGGTTATCGCAGATGTAGAAATCATTGGTTTAGTCCATTTGAACTTAAAAGAAGATGGTTTTGCTATGGATATGAACAACATCAATAAAACTTACAATAACTTAATTGGGAATATTGATCAGACTGAGGTGAATTATAAACGTTACTTAAAGAAACTTTTACAAGATAACGTGTCAGAAATAAACTTTTCAAGACCTCTGTGCCGTAGAAAGTCCGAACAACTTTGCCCTAGCAAATATCAAGCAAAGGCGGTATATAACTTTAAAAACAATTCAGATGATTACACAACAATTTTCGAGGCAGAAAAAATAATTCGGAAAGAAATCCTGCATAAAAGAAAATGGAAGTTTGATGGAAACTTCACTAGTTTTAATACTCCAAAGTTCTTATTTTCTTTGCTGGTGGGTTATACTTGGACCAAAACAAAATGTAGACTAGTGTTATATTGAAAAAATATCCATAGATAGCCGTGTTAATAACATTTCGCAAATTATTGTAAAGGCAGCAAAAAGCAATAAGCAAATCTCACATTGCTCAAAAATGGATAATGGTTTCAGAGATGTTACTGAAACACTTTTTTAATCAGCCTCGGATTACATGTGCATAATGAAACCCGTAATAAGAAGCTGGTGAACTGCTTGGCATATCTTGGACTTTTTATTTTCTATGATAGTGTTATAAAGATCGAAAATGGTTTAGGAAACGCAGTTATTGAAAACATATCAACAAATCAATGTGCATTTGTATCTCCTAATATTCAAATAGGAATGTCATTGCACTTTGCTATTGATTATATTGACTTTAAGAACGACACGGCTGACAGAAAATCTTAATTTTATGGAGCCACATGTATTGCATTTCAAAATAATTCAATTGCCAAGGGAAAGATGCTCAAGATACAGCGTACAAAGTATCTTACTTTGTACATACACCTGTCTTTATAACGCATTGTTGTGCTATACCAAATCCACCTAATGAAACCTTTCAAGATTTTTAGTTTCTACGTTCGTTGGTCAATCTTTCTTCATTTTGCTATTGACCGAATTTGGGCTTTTTTTAATGTGATTAACAAGGCATTTAAATTTCCAACATGGAGTGCTTTTAACTCCTTTCTTTCGGGTGCTCCTACATCTACGGTAACACAGGGTCTACCGATACATGCAGGTAAAGCGACTGATTGGAGCAACCTTTTCACTGCATTAAAGCTTGTTCAGGGAATTAACGTTGCCGTCACAGGGAGTAAAAAAACAATTGTGACCCTTGATCTTCAACTCTATTAAAAATGCATGCAGCTACGACAAAATAATGAGATCAAAGAAAATTTCATTTTTTTGTTCTGGGGAACTACATATCGTAATTGCATTTTTAAAAGTAATTAGAAAGTAAATTATTGGAAGAGGATTTGATTAGATATTGACAAAAGCAGATGTTTACGGTCCTACCACCCTTGGACAGATTCTATTATGGAAAACATATGAAACGTGGTATGGAAGCATTCATGATTTTATACCTATCTTTAAACAAATTATAATTGGATAGTTTCTTGCTTTTTTACCCAGAGATTCGTGATGTAATGAAAAAACATGCGCCAGAACTCCTACCAATAATTGATAAGGAGTCTGAACATTGAAGCTTTGAGCAAATGCTACTGTATTTGCAATCAAATACTATTGTAGAAAAATGCAAAAATTTTGATGACACATTAGTTCAACAAGACTTATACTTGCGTAACTTTATGTTAATGTATGAAATATTGCTTAAATAAGATAACAGTATTAAAATATAGAAGGTAATACTTATGTTATTTATTGTCTATGGTAGTAGTTTCATTCCATCACATCATGTGTATTGTTTACTCTAATAACTGTGTATGTATAATTGATAAGTAACTGAAATCGGCTTATAATATTCAAAACGAATAGTAACATTGTAATATGTACCTTGATCAGGCGTATAGGCACGATACATATATACCTTTCACAAATATATCTTATGCAACATAAATACTCACATTTGTTTAATTATTCAGGATTTTGTTACAATATTTATTAGCATACTTAGAAAAGTATCTCAAAACTGAAAAAAGATAAGATTAGTTTTTGACAGATACATTAAACATTCATTAAAGTCTAGAACAAGAAAAAACCCACCACTGGCAATGAAATAAAATATAAAGTAACTGATGACTCAGTTACTATATAATCTGTAATAAGTCGCTAAAGCAGTTATTGTGGCACATTGAAACCAAGCAAGCCCTTACCAAATACCTTGCTGAATATACAAAAAATAATATAGGTAGTACAGTTCGCTTCATTGTAACGTATTAAAAAACAACAGAAGCAAATATGGAACATCAGAAATGATGCAGAAATGATGAATCATAATCACGAAGAGGCTGACACTCTGTTAATTCTGCATGCCATAGACGTTGCAAAAGAAAACTCATTAAAAAATGTATTGTGCATTCACAAGATACTGACGTTTTTTCTACTTTTAGTTCATTTTTATCAAGCCCTGTCACAATTTTCCGAACTGGTATGGGATAAGGAACGAGACATCTTGATTCAAAAATGTTACGAAGCAATTGGTTCTAAACAAGCACAAGCTAATTTAGGTTTTTTTTTTTATAATTTATTGTTTCTTATTTTTAATGAAAGTAAGGGTCTTTGTGAAATTTTTCATTTCATTAGTTTTTACTGGCTGTGACCAAATCGGACGCTTTTCTGCAATCACTAAAAAATAATGGTGGAAAGAATTTATAAAAGTTGAAGATGGAACCCTAGCTGCACTATCAAATTTTGGTCAATTGGAAGCTTTACTTAATCTGTTTACAATAAATAACATTGAACGTCTTGTTGTTAGAGTCTACGGTGATAAAAAACGGACAGAAGATGTTAATACTCTTGCACAACTTCGTTGATTCCTTTTCTCTAAATTTCAGTATGACGCTTCACAACTTCCACCAACAATCAATGTCCTTAAGTACCATATATTTTGTAGTCACTTTGTATGTTTAGTACTTAAACGCTCTAACATGCCCGTACAGTATCTACCATCGCCTGTGGAGTATGGTTGCGAACCGAACTATGGATCTTTTGACCCCATAATGACTGGTAACTTGCGAGCACCAATAGCACTTATCAAGTTGAGCTTCTTTTGCACGTTAATGTTAACATATATTTCCAAAATTTAGAAGGTTTTTGACTTAAAGAATGAAATTTTAGAATATTTGAAGCAAGGTTAATTGACTTAATACTGTCAATTAAATATATTCTGGAAGTTCTTTTTTGTCTTCATTAAACATTGTGAATTGTAAATAATATTTTGATTTACATATGATATTGTTTTTATGTTTATACAATGCTAATATTGGCTTAATTATTTCAGTTCTACTTAATTCATCCTTTATCTAACGTCTGTTCACAAATAATCCGGAATGAAAAATTGTTCTTAATTGAATACAAAATAATAATTCGATTTTTGACAAAAATTTTAACTAAAATGAGAGACTGGACATCGTTAACTATTTTATAACCGAAAGTGGTCCTAAATCAGCGGCTTTTCGAACTTTAGTTTTGACTGAATCCATTAGGTTGAAAAAGTAGTCTGGATCGAACTCTTTCAACTTTAATCGAATTCTATTCTTAAGGTGGTCAAGATTTTTCGCAGTAAATCCATTTCCATAAACTTTTGCTTTTAAATGTGCCCAAAAATTTTCAATTGGCCTAAACTGCGGTACATTTGAGGGGTTATCTTTAGCGTCGACAAAGTTAATACCTAAAGTGTTGTAAGTTTCTAATGTGTGTTTTGCATAATGACATCTTGCTCCGTCAGGCCAAAATAAAATTTTCATGTTTTGATGCTTGGAATTTATAAATGGATGAAGTCTTTTTGTAATACATTCTTTAGAATAAGTTTTTGCATCCAGTGCACAGTTTTTTAAAGCAAAATAGGGCGATGAATGACCGAAACGACTGATTGCAATCCAAACGAGAACTTTCTCGTCAAACTTTTTTTTGAAGTTGAATTTAATGTTAGGATCAGTTTGAAAACTATCCTTTGTATAATAGCCAGAGTTTTGTGAACAATTTGCACCATTTACACAGAAATAAGATTCATCGTCCATGATGATTTCAAACTCATTTGATGACTTGAAAAAAGTTTTTGAAAGTTTTAATAAGTTTTTCTTTTGTTTAATTTCTTGCTTTTCTGTTGTTTTTGGTGCATTTTTTCTTTTGGTATACTTCAGTCCATGCATACTTAATAATCTATTGAAACGCTTATCTTATATTTTAGTGCCAATTTTCTTTGCGAAACCCCGATTCTCTCTTCTGCTCTTGCAATCATGGACTCGGTTGCGGCAGAAAAGATTTTCTGCCGCAACCGATTTTTCTTTTCATTGGCAAATTATTTTCAGACCTTTTAATTATGTCATAAATTGTAGATTTAGCGATTCCCATTTTCTTAAAATGATCCACTGTAAATTTCTTTCCACTGTTTATGTTTTGTTTATAAAAATTTCCAATCACATTTCTAACATCGTTCTCTTTTAGATACTCCATGTTTATTTGAATTAATTATTTAAACTCAATTTTGAAACTGTTGTTGTTGACCGATTAAATTTAAAAATTTCGAATCGAAAATTCGAAAATTAGAACAATTTGCGTACATTTGAAATCAGTCCGGATTTTTTGTGAACAGACGTTAGTAGTAATTTTTTTAATTGACCCCCGGTTTGGTAATATACATAACGTTTTTTTTTTTTTTTTTTTTATAAATTTTACATTTGTTGGTCGTATTACAACTATATATTGCCAAAAAAAAAAAAATGATAATAATAATAAACTTTCACAAATATAAAATAAGGTACCTGAAAGAAGATTAAAGGATCTTGTCGTCAAAACCTTAAATAAGTTCAAACAAGCATTAACAGTATCAAATTTTTACAAATTTCATATATATATAATCCAAATATATATTATATAATCCAAAGAGAGATCACGCGGATCTACTCACCAATATAAACGTCCTATATCTTATGAAGTAAAAATTTTCAACGTATGTTTTTTAAATGATTTTGAAAGTTTATTTTGAGCTCTTTCTAATGGTATAAAATATTTTTAAAATAACGATTAAAATATTTTTTTGCTATGGGGGCCTATTACATCATACCACTTGACACAAACCATAAATATATAGTGACACCAGTCACTTTTCAAATCCTTGGAAATACAAGGATCTCATCTGGAAAGGTCACTGAATTTTGAGCGAATAGTTTCTCCTGCCTCCTTGCAGTAAATTCCTGGTCCATATCCATTCTTTCTAAAAAAGCTCTTTTACAAGGCAATATAATACTTATTGCTTAAACATCAGTAAGCCACAGTATCAAATTTGTCTAATGCACCATGAAATTTGCTTAGATCTTCAGGAAGAGCACCTTTAAACTTATTTGCAAGTCTCCTCAATCTCGTACACTTCTTTATCTTCAAACTATCCATCATGAGGTTTTTGTATGACAAGTGAATTTGTTTTGAAAAAGATTTCCAACTTTTTTATCACCATCTTGCTGCTCATTAACAGTCAGCAAAAACGTTTATTTTATAATAAAAAGCGTCTTGTTTTCTTTTTTTAATTATTTTCTCGGTGAATTTATCCGCATTTGTTACAAGAACAACAGGTCGCACAGTTAAAATTCCGGTTTCTAATTTATAGAAATCAGGTCTACTGCGAAATACTCCATTAATGACCCATTATTATTTATATTTTAAGGGATACCATATCTGGTTCTTCAAACTTTGCTCTAATTTGATCTACAACTAATTTTCCTCATGCTTTTTGGTTTAGGGAGTTTTCAACCATCTGACAAAGGTTTGCTGAACATAAAACCTGTATAAGTATAACTCTTGTGACCTCATTTGATTGAAAGCACTGATTACATATAGTTACAAACACATTTTTAAATGGTTTTTCCAGAACTCTTGGTCTTTCTTCAGGTTTTGTTCCTTTTGCTCATGGTTTTGTTAATTTTTTTACTTTTCAGGTAACATAAGTATAATTTATTTTCTGGTTACGACCAAGAGAACTAATGCTGCAATTGTATGTATTTGAAAGGAAAAAGGAGTAGTTCCTACATAGGATTTTCCATGCAGTAAAAATACTCTGTTGCAAGAGTTGCATACTCTGGTAGAAAAGGATAGGTTATTATTATTATAATTTGTTAAAACCAGTGCTTTCATAATTACCAAAGTTACTGAAAGTGTTCTGCCTGCATTTCGATTGCATATACAACAGCATTTAATACCTAGTAGGCTTAAGACGTATAATAAACGTCTAGACAGCGTAATTAACTTAATATGTTTTAATACAAATTTTAGACGTCTTAAACATGTCTTTTCCCACTGGGGACAAGCATCAAAACGAATAATTTAAAATTACTGTAAAAATATGCATTTTATATTAAACTAAATTTTGCTTTTTATTTAACTTTTAGCAAGATTAAGGAGCATACTTCTATATAATGTATTTATACAACATTTAGTTAGGTAGTATATAATATATTATGTAACAAATAAATATATATATATATATATATATATATTGTGTAATACGCGAAAATATTGTATAATATAACCATTACTATATAATACAGAATTATAAAATATGTTTGTATTATATAATATGATTAAGTAACATAATATAATTAAACTATATAGTATATACTGTTATACAATAAATAGCTGATAATTAAAGTAATGATTAAGCAAAAAAAGTAAACATTGATTCTAAATTCATAAAATTAACTATTATAGTTAATTTTATGAACTTACAACTAATTTATAGTTTAATAATGATTTTGAAAGGCTTATAGTTTTTACCGTTAGTTAGTTATTTTATCGGTTTACAACTATGAAAAATTAAAATTTTTTGTATTTACATAGAATTGTTTATTTATTTATTTAATTTAAAAACGAAAAAAACGCTGTTATTTGCTGGGACATGCTTTACATATTTTGTGAAGCGCTTTTTTGTGAAGACTATACAAGCATTTTGCCAAGGAAACTTCATTTGGTCATGTGCACTTTTTTAAAACATGAACACTGTTGAAGGGGGTGGGTAGTTGCTAAAAATAATGTTGTATTATAAAAGAAGTTATTTGTAAAAGTAAAAATAATTTGACCAATTACCTCCAAATATATTCATAATAAAAAAGAACTCTAAAGAATTCAATAATATTTTGCAAGAATAGGTCTTTAACTTATTTCTAAAATACAATGAACATCAATTCATTTGAAAGTTAAAGCTTTTGATGTCTTTTTAACATTTGGAGAACTTTAATATGAAGTATTTGAAATAACAATAAAAACACTAATAAAAAAATGTCAAGTCTTCCGACCCGTTAGAGAGCAATTAGAGTAATAGACTTTCTGCGTGTGCTGTGAATCACGTCTTCCAACCCGATATTTGTAGTTGCTTTATTTCTTAGACAAAAAGTAATACAACAATAAAGAGTATTTAACAAATTTTTAATAAAATTACATTAGTTAAAGATTACGGAAAAAAAACTTATACGGAAATTTTTTAGCCCAAAATAGTGAAAAAGGTTTTCTTAGTCTTGCTAAGCAAAAATGCCAAGAAAGTTGCGCGAACTAATTCGTACGTTAAATCGCATATTAAATTGTATCGTTAAGTCGTAAGTTAAATCGTTTCAAATAGTTTAAATTTAAAATCGTATATTAAATCGTTTTAAAGTACCTAATATTTTTATAATTGATTTTAATATTTTTAATTTTTATAGAATAATAGTTCAACAATAAATTAACAAGCCTTTTATACAATTTAACATACTATTACAAGGTTGGACGACTTTTTTTTTTTTTTTAGATGCGGCTTTTATGCTTAGCACGAAAGTACTCCATTTAAATTACCAGGGACTCGATGACAAAACTAATTCAGACTTTTGCTAGATATCTATAACTACATACAAATAACCCCTACTTTCTGTGTTTTTATCTTAAAATTGAAAGTAGTTTCAAAATTTTCATTCAAATATATTTGTTTCATATTTTATTTTATATCGCTAAAATTTATTCGAAAATATTTACTAGAATTTCTGTAAAAATAAATTTAAAAAAATACACAGAATATCAAGAGACAGTGTATTAAATATCTATGTATAAAAGATGGATTCATGAGTTGTTTACTTTTATTTCAGTAGTTAATTTCAGGGAGTCATTATCATAAAAAGTGTAAAATGCAGTGGTTAAAATTATAAAACACGCTCAACAGGGTCTATAGAGAAATAAATAATAAATACATTTTTTAAATGTACTAATGAAAATTATAAAACTTTCTACTAAGGTCTGTAGAGAAACAGATATGTATACCTAATCTGACAATTAGACTGACGATACGATCATATTAAGCAACCGTATAAACAAGATGAGTTGTCGTGGAGCAGTGATTAGAAACGCTGACCTTGAAATCAAAAGGTCAGAAAACATTTAATCTCTAATTTATAAAATAATCCGATAATCTCTGGCTATAAAAGCAACGTCGGAGGAAGTTGGCGGGAACTTTTTCATTAAATACTTTTTTGCGGTGTTTCATAACAAGAGCTAACTTTAGATGATTTTAACTTTTGTCAACGTGTTTACTTTAATATCACATTCATTGTCACCGAACAAAACGTAACTATCTCAAGTTTTTTTATATTACAATAGATTTTATGTTAGAGTTTTTATTACCCCTTTCCAGGACTACTTTTTCATTTTTTATTTTATTTTATGAATTGAATGATTTCCTACAAAATGGGTAACCTATTTTCATAAAGTTGTATTTATTTAGAATATGTGTAACCTTTTTAAAAGAAATTTTAAAAATATCAGCCAGCTCCTCGTTCTCCTCAAAAAAAGTCATTGCTAAAGTCGTTGCTATAGTAATGTATAGTAATATAATTATCTTAATAATAATGTCAAATTAAAAAAGAACTGCGCTGTTGGTCTATACCAACAGCGCAGTTCTTTTTTAATTTGACATTATAATTAAGATAATTATATTACTATACATTACTCTAGAGTATGTCATTTATTACTATACATTACTATAGAGTATATCATTATACTATACATTACTATAGAGTATACATTACTATAGACTATACATTACTATACTATTACTATACATTATTACTATACATTATAGACTATACATTACATTACTATTACTATAGACTATACATTACTATAGAGTATGCCATTTTTTGTTGTTGTTGTTGTTGTTTGTTTTAATACTTTTATGCATGTTAAAAACTTAAAAAAAATATATTAAACTTTTTTTTAATGTTATTTTATTGGAAAAAAAACCTTGCTAATTTGTCTAGACAAAATTGCAAGGTTTTTGTTTATGTAGACTCTATTCAATTGAATTGAGCTTTTAAATGAATCTTTGTTGACGCGTCATAAAAGTTTTAAATAGCTGTTTGTTTGGGCAACTGATGTTTTGCTTACACGTTCTATATATATATTTATATATAATATATATTTAATTGTACTGAAGTTTGCTATACAAGTTTTAAATTTTTCTCATTTTTATTTATTCTTTGTAAATAATTATTAGAAACCATAACATAATTCCGAGAAAACTTCTATTTTTCAGATGATATCAAAATTTTAACTTAAATTTATGTAAGCGAGGCATTCGTAAACGAAGATTATTATGAAAAGAATGAATAAATGGCCATATTTTGACACACTAATTATTCAAATGACCGTTGTTTCAAAATTTCGTTTTTATTTAGGATTATTCCATTAAAACTTTGAACATTTCAAAAACGCTTAAAAAAACATTTAAAAGACGTTCAGAACGTAACTTTTAAAAGCAAGTACCTGTTGGGAGTTAAATTATTTAATTGAGTTGGCAATACCATAACCTATTGCAATACCATAACCTATTACATCCGCTACCACTTTAGTACAGCAAATGATCTTGAAATCGAGTTATAACCAGCACCACTGTAACCCTATGTTCTACTTATGCTAAACTTATACTTATTTATACTCTTATTTATTGTGCAGCCGTGGCGCAGTGGTTACAGCAGTTAGTGTTAGCCGTGGCGCAGTTGTTACATCAGTTAGTGTTAGCCGTGGCGCAGTGGTTACAGCAGTTAGTGTTAGCCGTGGCGCAGTGGTTACAGCAGTTAGTGTTAGCCGTGGCGCAGTGGTTACAGCAGTTAGTGTTAGCCGTGGCGCAGTGGTTACAGCGCTTGCTTTATAAGCAGGAGATCCAGGCTCGAAACGAGCTGTGGACATATATTCGCGTCACGGTAAGGAAGAAGGCGTAAACTTCCTGGTTAAATGCACTTCTGCGGTGCTGTGTGACAAGACCATTAGGTCTTCTTGGGGCACCTAAGTAACAAAAAAAAAAAAAACTTATCTATTAAGTAAAACTGATTGTTTAAGAGTTAATAATCATGAAGTAATGACGTTAATGTTAGAGTATGAGTATATATTTTGATTTCTGGTATTAATTGATATCTAAGATATTTAAAAATCTCAATTGTAAACTTTAAATAAAACTAATATACGCATATATGAATTGCAACAAACACATTGTAAGATTTTGTTCTCTTGTAGCTTTTGTGGATAAATTGTAACCAATTATGTTATTTTAAGAAGCTATATAGGATAAAAATTTAAGAAGATTTGCTAATCTGCATTGTCTTGCTGTTTAAGAGAAGGTGCTTGCTTAAGCAAAAATTGAACAAATAGATTAGTTAAATGATGTGGCAGTGTGCTTTGCAAATACAGCTAGACTGATCTATGTCAGTAATGTCAAACATTAAAAAAAACTTATGAAATTAAAATATATATATATATATGTATATATATATATATATATATATATATATATATATATATATATATATATATATATATATATATATATATATATATATATATATATATATATATATATATATATATATATATATATATATATATATATATATATATATATATATATATAATGAGAATAATTTCATGTTTAATTCTATACTATTAATTGCCATTCTGTAACTTTAAATAAAACTTCATAGTCCACAACAAATACTTTTAACGTCTAAAAAAATTTACTTTTAATATGTTTTTTAGACATCTAAAACACAAAATGGAAATGCATAAAAAAAAAAAATTTTTTTTAATGCTTAAATAATAATTAAAATAAACTGTTAAATGTAATTTTTTTTTTCTTAAATTTGTTTAAAAATATTTTTTTATGTTTATTTTTTCTTTGATGACTTGAAAAAACAATAACCGAGCGACTAAAGCAGATGAGGGTAAAGTAAACACTTGCATTTTTATTTTGTACTTAAATTGTGAAAAATAAAAATGCGGAGTCTTAATTGGCGCCCAGACACAAGGACACATCTGACAAAACGTAATAATATTATTGGAAGTGGGGATATGTCTCGTGATTTTGATACTTTGTTCTTAAAAGTCAACAGCATTAGTAATTAATGCATTCTTTATAAAGAAAGTGTTCAGTTCAAACGTTGAATTTCATGCAAAAGCAATGTCTTTTTTAAATGTATTAGTAACAAATCCAGAAAGAGCAGAGGAGCTTCGAAATGCTTGGAAAACATTGAGTTACAAGTTACTTACGCAATCACTGCCTTCATCTCCGGCTTCAACACCTAATGCTATAGATTTTGAACTAGTGACACCAAGCAAAAATGTCAGGCATTTAAAAAATAAAAGTATTTTTAAAAAGCTGTGTAAAACACCTTTGTGTTTTGAAAAATCGTGTTTGTGTCACATTCGTTATTTTGAAGAGATAACAAAGCATAAAGAAAACATTTATCAGAAACAGCTTTCAATCGAATACGTATTAGAGTCGACGAAAAGTTCTTTGGTTAGAAAAAGAAAACTTATTTCGGATAAAATTTTTTCCCTTAAAAAAAATAAACCAAATAAAGAAGAAGTTGCATGTCAAGTTCATGGTATTCTGAGCTTACCTGGATGCAGAGACCCAAGGTAGCATTTGTTTTAATTTAGGAGACATAGTTTAATGACAAATTCTTTAGCAATATTTTATCCATTGTAACAATGTAACACTGAAACTTTTTACCCGACACATTTTAACCATAAAATATTTTATCCAATATATTGTAACAGTAAATTTTTTTTACCTAATGTCACAAGCTGTTTATTATTACGAACCTCTTCCTCTAAACTTACAAAAACATTAGAGAACATTTTTTGTAAATATAGTAGTAGATACTATGAGTATATAAAATGATAGACACTAAGGTTGCCTCACCACTCACTCTCCTTTTTTAAATTCTTGTTTTCCAGTATTCATTTAATTACTAAAATGTTTAATTTTTTTTTTTTATTATATAGAAAATAATTTTAGATACAATATCACTAGCAATGAACTTTGTCGGCGCACTAACCAGCCAGAGTGTTTGACTAAAGTTGATATGATATCTTATGTACGACTGGCAAAGAATTCTGCTAGAGTATTGCTTCAAAAGCACGATATAAAAACTAATCAACACAACCAACGTTCCGAGCATACAGTTCTGTCAAAAATGTGCGAGGAAGAATGTCTTACTCTTGCAAAAGGTATAAGTGATATTAACTATAAATATTTTCCAGCATCTTGGTTTGCGTTTAAATCAATTGAAGAAATCATGGACAATAACTCAGTTTATAATAAGCGAAAGGAAGCATTAATCGACCGCGAAAAGGACAACCAAGTAACAAAGTATGCTTTTCTTTGTACTTTTTTGCTTTTAATAGAATTTATTTTTAATGCTTTAAAATGCAAATTGTCTTTAAAAAACACTGCAACAAAACCAAATTTCTTCATTGTGATATCATACAACGCAAATAAACATGCTTGTCAATAATACTTTTTATATAAAACATTTATTTTTGACAAGTTTGGGGCCTTCCATAAAATACGTACGCAAATAAGGGGTAGGGGTTATCTAAAATTGTATGGATGCGTACATAGAGAGGAATAGGGGAGAGGGAGTTAAAGACAGCGAGTACGCGGTTACTATCTCTCGTTCTCTGTCTCTATTAAAATTTGATTTCTATATTTTTTTGAAATCTTTGTTAGGATATGTGTGTGTGTGTGTGGAATAGGTATTACGCTTAAAGCCTGGAAGTTTATTAGATTATGCGTAATGACATTGGGCTTCGCTAGAATTTCGGACTTTATACAACATTGTTGGTAAATCACTCATGTTAATTGAAGTAGATAAAACTAATATAATTATTTTTTCACTACTAGCATATTAAGTCGGTTTTTAGAAAGTTAAGTATTTATTTATTATTTGTGCGGCCGTGGCGCAGTGGTTACAGCGCTTGCTAAAAGCAGGAGATGCAGGTTCGAAACGAGCTCTGGACATATTTTTTCGCCAGGGTAAGGAAAGAGGCGAGAACTTGTTGGTTAAATGCACTTTCGCGGTACTCTGTCACGAGACCGTTAGGTCTTCTTGGGGCACCTAAAGAGCAAACAAAAAATAATAATAATAACATATCGCAATAACATATCGCAATAACATATCGCAATAACATATCGCAATAACAAATCGCAAATAACATATCGCTACAACATATCGCAATATCACAAATTTAATATCAACATTTATGAATGTTTTCTCAAGTTGATGTTAAATTTGTGATGTTAAACTCATGAAATAACATCTTTTATTTAAATTTCAAAGTTTTTTTTTATTAACCTCTTTGATAAAAAAAAAAAAAAAAAAAAAAAAAAGTTATTAAAAAGCAAAAATCAAAAAATATTTTTAGGAAGCAAATTTGTTTAGATGACTGTTTAGTAATTAAAGTTCAGCTTATTTAAAGTTTTTAAAGTTATTTAATTTCACTGATTTTAAGAAAGAGTAATTAATATTTGAAAATCGAAAATTTTCAAATACAATGAACTTTGTGACTCAATAATAAAAGTGATCATTTTATTCAATACTTTGCTTATTTTTGATTGCATTAGTATGAATAATTTCAACTTTTTTGTTTTGCATACAAATTATTTAGTCGATTTCAATTTTTTTTTTATTTATTCTTATTATTATTTATTCATTTTTATTATTTATTCTTAAATGACCAAAGTTACATGGCGACTAAACCTAGATGATTTTGGTGTAAAGTTCAAACTTTTTAATTTCGAATTATAATTTTACTTTTTTTTATATTTAGAATTTTAGTTTTATTTAGATCAAAGTCTTTATAACTACAAATCTTATATTAACCAGGGGTGGATCTAGCACTTTTAAGTCTTTGAGAGAGCTAACTTCCAGACATGGAGTTATCTCTAAACATTTGTATGTTGATGCAAATGACAACTAAGAATGCTTTGCAAAAAATTGCAATAATTGGAGTCTGGGCACAAAAAAGCCCTAAAACTTTCGCAACCCTGCCCCAAACGTGATAGAAAAAAGTTGATAAAAATTTCTTTGTATTATTCTCAATTAGACATACATTTGTTGATAAATTTTAAGTTTCGTTGTATAATATTTTAACATTCAGAAAATATGACCATATAAAGTTTGAACCTCCCTCAGTTTGAGGGGGTTACAAATTTTATATGGTGATAATTTTTAAACCGTGGGAGATTATACTATGAAATTTAAAATTTATCGATGAATACAAGTCTAATTGAGAATAATACGAAAAATATTTAATCTACTTAATGCTCTCACATATATGACAGGGGGCAAAAGATTTTGGCTTTTTTTTTCCCAGGCTCCAATCATAGCATTTTTTTGCAAAGCATCCTTATTTAACATAAGTATAAACATACAAACGTTTGGAGTTTGCTCCATATCTGGAAGTTAGCTCTCTCAAAGACCTACCCCTGATATCAACTGAAGTAATGAATGGCAATCTATCAGCCAAATGCACTTAATTTAACTTTTTAAAGTTATATTTAAGCTGGGGATCCCTGTTCCATGTGGATGAGAAGGTCCAGCACCTCCATGGCGAGTGTCCTGGGGTGTGAAACCCGGAAAGTTTTTGGAATTTGAAATTGCTGTGCGTGAGTTTTAGTGCCATTTTAGTGAAGGAAAAATGGTTTATTGAAAAAGAAAGTGAGGATACCTTGCAGCTTCTAGACTATGATGTGATTTAGATAATACTTCATTTTTACTTACCTGTAGCAGACAGCAACTTCACTTCTTGTTTTTCAGTAAACCAGCACAATAGGGTTTTTATGATTAACTGCTTAAAGTTTAAGATAAACAGCACGCAATAGTTGTGGAGCCACACAGTTGACAACTATTGTGTATTTGATTACAGTCGATTATTAACGGTTATTAAAAAAATTTATCTTTAAAAATCAATTTCAAAGTTTTAAATTAAAAATTTATGTTCAAAACAAACGTTCGGATTACATTAATTAACTTTATTTGATTTATTTTGCATTTTATTGCTTTATTGTGCTAAAGTTAATTACATTAATTAACTTTATTTGGTTTAGTTTATTGATTCCTTATACATTAATGGTGAAAAGATCTTTCGTAGAGATTTTAACTCTTCTTAGGAAGTTTTTAAACTTTAACAAATAAAGTTAATTAATTTTTTTTTTTGCTAGTTAAAAATTTTCTTTTAATTTAAAATATATTGGATATATAAATATATTGGCCTAATACAAATTCTTCACAAATAACGTGAACTTGTCTCATTAATACTTTATTTGTTTTTTTAAACATGTCCTTTTTTAAAATCTCAGTGCCGGATCAAGGAAAGGAGGGGGCTAGGGCTATAGTCTCGGGCCCCGCAAATTTAGGGGCCCAAAAAAATTTTAGAGGAACTTTTTTTTTTTTTTTAAGTCATTTTTAGGCTCTGGCCCATAAAAAGGCATCCAAAAATAAAAATAGCCTCGGGCCCCAAGAAGTCTTAATCCGCCACTGGCTCAACTAACTTCATGTATTGATAAAAGTTATCGTAAGAACATTCCTTCAAATAATTTCTTCAAATCATTATCCTTCGAATAAAAGTTTTCCTAAAACACATTGACGCATATGCGTCAATATGTAATAGTAGTAATAGTAATAGTAATATTTATTGCTGTAACAATTACAAATTTGTTTAAATATAAATATTTAAAAATAAAATAAATTGTGGAACGCGATGCAAGCATCGGGTTATAGACAACCCACACAAATTAAAAAATACAATATGTGTTTTAGGGAAACTTTTATTTGAAAGGATATATATATTTTTTTAATCTTATACAATTTCTTGCATATATTATTTTTTTTCTTATATACTTTTATTTTTTAGATGTGTTTTATTAGACATATATTTTGGATTAGAGAAGCGAAAAAACGATAAAGAAATGAGTGTATTTAATCTGGTTTCACATTCTTTTGGACATCCCAATCTACAAAATCATATTCTTTTTTTGCTGAGTTATCTTGACGAAGAACTTCGTATACTTAGAACTGCTTAAATGATTGGTTCACTGCTTTGGTTTTTTAGCTATACGGAGAAAAAAACTTCCTAACTCCACAGATCCATTTTTAGTTATGCTGTGGAATAACCTTGAGTACCTTTTAAAAAGGTATAACAGTAACTAAGACTAAAAAAAACGTAATTTAGCATATATATATATATATATATATATATATATATATATATATATATATATATATATATATATATATATATATATATATATATATATATATATATATATATATATATATATATATATATATGCATATATAACTGTATAACTGTTTGCTCATAAAAATTATATATAAAAAATTTCAATTGACTTACAAGTAGATTAAATATATATATATACTTAATTGGCTTTTTTAGCCTCGTGTAGTTACGCGAGTTTAAAAAGGCTTTGTTTGGTTTGTTTAATAAAAATTTAAAGCTGTTTGTAAAGATTTATAACTCAGACATTGTTTGTTTTATCGTAGTTAAAAATAGATTAACAATAGATATAAATTGTTTTAAAAAAGTTATGCAGACTAAAAACTGCTATGTGAGCCAAATTACATAAAAATTGTTTACTGATAAATAAATTGTTTACTGACTTTATAATAAAAGTTTCAATAATTATTTTAATTATAATCGTTAGCAAAAATATTAATCATAATAAACATTAAATAAAAATTTTTGTCGAAATAGGAAGTTGCCGGTTATCGGCAATTTTCTCAATTGTTATCAAACAACGGTTTGATAACAATTTTGTCTTTTTTTTTCTCATTATGTAATACAAAAGTTTTCACTTTTTTGTTTATTGGAAACATATTGCAATGTTCAATAAATATCCTTTCAATCCGGGTTTGTTAATAGATAGTATTTTTCATGAGAAATTTTGTACCTAGAGCCATATAGTTTTCTTGTATTTAGGGCCATATATGTGTGTCACTCTTATAAAAATATACTTGATAACGAAGTAGACTGTTGAGTTTATAATAGTGCAGAGCGTTATTTTTTTTGGCGTTTGTTTTGATTTTGCGCCAAATTTTTTTCTCGCGGTTGTTTTGGGACTAACATTTTACGCGTTGACTGTTTTGTCAATTTTTCTCAAAACTATTAATCAATTTTATTATTTATTTCAGTGCTGCAATCAAGTAACACTAAATAAATTTGTTAAACACAATCTATAATTAAACAAATTTTTAATCAAATTAAATGTGCCTATCTTTGTTGTCATTTTATTAAGTTTTTATTTTAGTTAAACGTAATTTTTAGAGTACAATTAAAGGTACAATTAAAAAAAAGCTTATTGTACCTAGGGCCACTAATTTTTAAACCCGTCTACATCACGGACGTTTGCATTTTAAGTCATTATACTTAAATCAATACAAAGTAATTAGAGATGTGATTATATCAGTTCACTTTTTTTAGACAAGTCTTGAGCCTTGAATTTGGAAATTGAAAAAATCTGGCCCAGGTACTCAAACTTTCTCTTCATAGTAATTAAAAATTATGAACAGTAAAGTGAGAAAAACTATCGAATTTTTGGCGCATCAACAAGATAAAAGACAAAAAAGGGTCCATTCTTTTTTTCTAAAATACTCAGGAACTAATAACTTATTTTGTGCTGAAATGTTTATTATTAATTCTACTTTTAGTAATAAAGCAATTTTGTTGCAACGTTTCAGTAATATTAGATAGAAATTCATTTTCGAAATTTAACCAATTTAGTGAAGTTTAACCAAATATATCATATATTGAGCTCACCTTATAATTTAACCAAATATATCACATATTGAGCTCACCTTATAAAACCTTTGGGATGGCAATAAAAAAAGTCTAACAAAACCTTTGATAAAGAATTTGATAACTCTTTTAGTGTAGTATAACAAGAACACTGAATTTCTTCAATTTTTTTTGAAGAAACCAAAGATTAGAAAGAAGGAACCAAAAAACAGTAGCTTTATAAGACTTGAAAGTTGTATAATCGAGTTTTCTGTTTAACTCATTACTTATATGATCTCGCAAAGGAACAGTGATATCAATTTAAAATATTTTCCGAAGTAGCATTAAGTCTCTGTTTTTAAAGCTTTGTTTTTTTGCAATAAATAAAACATGTTTGTAACATTCATCTTGTTTGCAACTTTAAAGTGACTTTTTTAAGTGAAGAGACAACCGGCAGTCGGTACATCTGCCTGCCAGTTACCTGCCTCTGAAAATAGTCTCATTTTAAATGTTACTTAAATTTAAATAATTAAAAAGTATAAGATGCCTAATACTCAATTTTTCCATTTAGTTTTAACCTAAATGGAAAAATTGAAAACAAAGAAATAATCTTAAATATAAATATTATGCAGGTTAAAACTTTCAATAAATAAAATTATAAGAAACAAATAAAAACAACATATTAGATTTAAATTAAACAAACAACATATAAATATATATATATATATATATATATATATATATATATATATATATATATATATATATATATATATATATATATATATATATATATATATATATATATATATATATATATATATATGTTAATGGAGGCATATTTTTATATTGTTATTAATCTTTGCTTTTACATATCCAGTTATAAAGTGTTATACAAAATATTAAGTTCTTTGCTGTTTGTCTTGTTAAGGATGACGATCAAGGCAAAATGAGCGAAAAAGAATAAAGAAAAATAAAACTGACTCATTTGAAACTTTTTGAATTTTTGTGGATGTGGTATGTGTCTCACTTTAAACTGATTGCATGCATTCAGTTTTAAGTAAGAATTTTTTTTTTTGCTTAAATTGTTTACTTTTTTCTGATATAGGTTTGTTAAATTTGAAAGAACTATCGAAAAACATCTGAATTTTTGTTTAATTTTGGGTATTAAAAACCTACCGTATCTAAGGCGTATGCTTGGTTTATTTTCTAATTTTAGAATTTTATCTAATGAGAGATCAAGTCTCTTATGAACAATGCGAAGTCCTTTTCGATGAGTTTTATTAATCAGGTTATTATTATACTTTAAGAAAAACATCCAAATCAAAGGACACCTGGCCTAGTATGAATACATACTAGGCCAGGTGAATAAAAAAAAGCAAATGCTTTTACTCAGTAACTGGTCAGCTTTACGTGAATAAAAGCTTGAGCGAGTTTGCTCAAATTTTATTCACATAAAGCTTGCTGAAAACTATCAAAAAACATCCGTTTTTTTGTTGAGCTTTGAAGAAATATCAAAAAACATCCAAAGTGTTGCATGTCTTCAAAACCGTCCTTCTTTATAATGTACGGCCGAATGCGAATGTAGTCAAAACTTTCAATAAATCGGTTGCAATTGTTTATCTGTTAATGTAATTTTCAGGGGTTTGGAGTCGTAAAAAAAAAAGTAACGACTCCGACTCCAGTTGTTGAAATTTTTTGAGTACAACTTCGACTCTGACTCCAACTCCAAAACAAAATTTTTGAACGCAATAAGTTAAAAAGTTCTTTTTTGACAAATTTTAGAAACGTTTTTTAAAGTTTAGTATGAACATAAGGTTAATTGAATGTTTTGTACATGCCCGTGTAATACCGGGAAATTTTACTATTGGTGTCGGAGTCGCGATTTTGTTTAGCGACTCCGACTCCACTAAAAATGTCGCAGCTCCGCAACTCCAACTCCACAGCACATTTTGAATATTATATCGTATAGAGTATTTTTGTTGTATTGACAGTTAGTTATAGACTGTAAAAAATGACGCATTTTTATAATACAGGGTAAATAATACATTAGTATATTTTAAGGGATTTGGAGCAATTTCCTTTTAGTAAATTTAATATAAAATGCACTGCTATTATATTATGAAAACCATAACTTATATGTGCTTACAAATAATGTACAAATTAATTTAATAAAATTTTTAAGCATACATTTTTGTTGCTATTTTTAGAAACAATGCGTGTGGTCTTTTATGTATATATGTTATACAAACACGTTTCAAACGTGTGCATGTGTCCATTTTTATATGCGTCTGAAACGTATTTCTGATACGTGTTCTACTCGATAAAATGACTAACATTCGTAAAAAACACGTATTCTGGAAAGTTTTAAATGCGACTTTAATACCAAGAAAACATCGTATTGAATAATATCAAGTTACTATGATTTGTATTTTAAAGAGTTTCAAATGCAGGTTTTATGTAGATGTCTATTGCATACTCGGTTATTCATTAGTTTACGCATCTAAAGCGCATTACTAATGATTGACACAATAAAATGGCTAACATACATACCATTAAAATGCGTATTCAACCAAGTTTCTAATGCGCATATACAACTTAATGTGCCGGCTGGGTACATCTTTTAATGCCTGAATAAAATTCGAACCATAAAAAAAAATCATTATTATTTGCCTGCAACAATTGTGTATTCAAAAGTGTTATATAAAAAAACATTTCTTATTACACGCAGTGCAACAACAAAATCAAAACTTGTTGTTAACTTTAGTAGAGAATCAGTAGCAAAGGTTACACGATCAAATGTTCTATTGATATTAATAGACATTTCTTCGAGACAAAAAACAGCAGAATGTAAAAGGGTTTATAAAGTATCCATGCCAAGATTTCACAATAAAAACCATAAATAACTTTTAGTAAAACACTATACATACACCGTGTGCGGGTGACGTGCTTTTTAATCGTTCATATCTTGCGGGAGAATTTTAAAAAGCTGTTTTAAAATAAAACGATGACTTTTTGACTCATAAAATCCGGCAAAAAAGTTTCATTTGCTATCTTGAATTTATAACGTTATGAATTCGTGTTAGGGTTAGGGTCAGCATATAATATAATGAACTCATGATATAATTCATTTTTCAGTTTATTACTTTATCGATTAAAGTTAAGTGATTGATATAATGTTATTTGGTTATACTAATCAGTGTTATATTGATGTTTTTAATAACCTTAATACAATATTGTATTGTTTTTACAAGTGGAATAAAGGGATAAATGAAAAAAGAGTCACCACCCCGAAGTGTCTATTTAAAATCTGGATTTGTTATGGTGTCCATTAGATTTTGTTGATTCAAATTTTAATTAAACACCGCTATCTTAATTGTTATTTGGATAAGGTTTTTTTTTCATATTAAACAAAGATTGTTGTTAAGTATTCTAAAAAAAATAATTTTTTTCTTCAAAACTTTAAAACTTGAATAAGGAGTAGAAACTAACTTATAAAAAATAATATGCCAATTTATTTTATTTTAATATGAAAAACTATATTGCATCATAGTCATAGTATTTAGTTAGTCTGGAAACGCAGGCCGTTTTCTTATAAAGGTGAGTTTCCACTCATCCGTTTTTCTACGGGAAAGGAAAAAGGAACGGAAAAATAATCACATGAGCATGCGCAGTTTTCTTTCAGACAAATAAAAACTTTTATTACGCTGGCTCACGCTTAGACCCACTGATCTCAAAATAATAATTATTTTGATTGTATATATATAATAATATATATTTTGACTGATCTCAAAATAAATATTATTTGAGATCAGTGGCTTAGACCATTAAAACAGTTTTAATGGTCTAAGAACTCACGTGATTATTTTTTCGTTCCCGTAAAAAAACGGATGAGTGGAAACTCGCCTTAACACTTTATTAGTGCTCAGCTTACTTTAGAGTGCATCAAATTGTTAACATTGTATTTCGCTATATTTAAGTTGCATATATTCTTGGATAAATATTAAAATGGCAGGAGCAATTATGTTCGTTTTAGTTATTCAGTTTCAAGTTATAATTTTAGATTGCATATATATTTCGTATTCCGAATAAAAATGATGAATATATCATAAAATTAAGATATCAACTGTTGATAAATGTAGTTACGTGACAGTGTTTGTAGTGGTTTGAATATGCATATTCAAACCATATAGCTTATATCATATAAACATATAAGTTAAATGCTATATGAAAATATGTTATAGATGCAAAAATTTTATCAACTATATAACTAAATGGATGTATAAAGGTTTAAAAGAGTATATTTATTTAAAATGTTAGCTAATAGAGCTTAATAAACTCTATATTCTATATAAAGTTTACTTAGCTGGATTAGTTGATAATTTATATATCACTCTTTACATTATGTTGGTATCTTTTTAGGAAACAAGAAATATCAGGTAGAATTTTATCATTTAAAAGCACATATTCCTGGAAAACACTTTTAAAAAAGTTTGAAGTTTCTACCTTAGAGTAGGATATGTGGTAATACAGCATAATTTTCTACCTTATAAGATCGAAAATTATACCTTATTATATTAAAAATAATGATTAGTTGTACAATTTTCTTTCTATAAAGGAAAAAAATTATATTGTTAAAGGTATAATTTTTTACCTCAGAAGGTAGAAAATTATACGGGTTATCGAACGAAAGTATCACTCAAAAGGCGATCAAAGTCCACTTGAAAATTATACGTAATTATGCGGAAATTACATATGCAAAATTAAATAAAATATGCTAAAAAAAGCTTCGAGAGCACATGTTACTCTTACAGCCGTGAAGGAACAAAAGTAAACTTCAATATTGTTATAATTGCCACTGTTATATCTGTTTTGAAACCGTTAATCTTATTGTGATTTTATAATTGTTGTTTTGTCAATATCACGGTGCCTTGTTTTCATAACATTCAATTCTTCATTGTCTTTGATTTAGTTAACATTTTTGTGTAAATAGAATAATGTCAATAAGGTAAATAATTCTATAAAAAGGTTTTTTTTTTTTTAATAATTATGAACGGTTTTTTTTTATCTATTACAAGATACAGGACATTTTTTAGAGCTATTTACATTTTTAGAGCTATTTACATTTTTAATTTATAGTTTGAAATATGTGGCTTCGTTCTTGGTACCAAGAACAAGGACTATTTTTGTTTTTTCACTAGTTTTTGGCCCTGAACATAGATCTTGTTGTAACCATGGCCCATGACATTGTCACAACCATGCCCTAATTATAGTCTGTTATGATATGTTCATTATCTTTTAAGACTTAAACATGTTGGACAAATTTTTTTCAAACAAATGCAACTTTAACTTAAGTTGGTTAATAATGCACCCTCCTAGAGCTTGTGTATCTAACTTTGATGTTTGTTAAATGTATTAAATATATCAGAGTTAAATATAACGAGCACTCTAATAATGTGTTGAAACTTGATAATTTATTAGTAAATCCACACATGGAATATTTCGCATCACACTGTCATCTTTTTATGTCGAAGATTATTAAAAAGATAATCTAAAAAGTACATCATGGGTTTAGCAAATTGATAATAGTTGCAAAACATCTTCCATATACAGACAATACTTAAATTAGGTTTATGGACACTTGAACAACAATGACATAGATTTGACCTAAAAGAAGTATACAAGATAATGTATGAGTTTTATAGGTCTATTCTGTAAGATATTCTTTGAATCAGTGAGAAACAAAAGAAGAAATGGCAACCTTTTTGGTTTAATAAAGCACAATTTTCTTAACTCAAATTAGATAACATTTTTTCTTAGAACATGTAATTGACCACTGGATCTCATTTAATATCAATACTATCTCAGTCATTTTCCAGAATTTTTTTATAGCATGATTCAACAAGTTGTGTATTAAAAAATGGGTTTTGTCGTGGACTAACATCTACGTAGTTTGTTATGTCTTAATGACATTATTACATAACTAATGATACCATTAGTAACTAATAAAAAAATAAATAATCTTTTTATATATATGTTGCTAGTTATATTTCATTTTCAACTTTCAAAAGTATGTTATTAGCCATGCTTTATATTTGCAACATGGGGTTTAGATTTTGGTTTTACAGAGCCTGGAATTCGGTATACTAGTAACACAATGATTTGAATTTGCAGCCTTTTACTTTAGCTCTACCACGTGTATCCTTATTAGCTTCTAAAACTGAACATCATTTAAATGATTAGTTTTACTTATTTGCTCTCCTCATCACAAAGTTTATTGATGAATTTTAATTATTAATCAAAATCACTGTAAAATAAGTAAAATAGCAAAAGCTATTATGCATTATTCTAGATTATTATATATTTTTTTAGCTCTGGTTCAGATTTGTCCGATTATGAAGACATTACTGATACATATAAAGTAGAAGAAGACACTACAACTTTGAAAGGTTTTTTTTTTTTTTATTATTCTTTGATATGATTATTAATATAATATAATATCTCAATGAGTTTAAAGTTTTAGACAACACCAAGCCTTGCATTTGCGATTCAGTTGAGGAAGCTACTCGATTTCTTCATAGTTATGAAATCAGTAATTCTGTTAGGTTTGCTGCCCTTTCCACTCCAAAGAGCTTTGGAAGTTCAGGTATAATATATATTTTTAACTCAAGCTTACATTATCTGGAAAAGTGACAATATTTACTTTTATAAATATTAAAAGTTTTGTGAACTCGGTGTAGTTATGGTGATTTTGAAAATTCTTTTTTTTTTCATGTTATTTTTCTTTTCTTTTTTTATTTCAGCAAAAATACTGTTGATAAATGGATTTAATTTAGTAAATTTACATGACTGGAATTTACTTTTTTGACCATTAATTGACATTGGATTGGAACATTAAAACAAACATCACCACAAACAAAGTAAGTAGTAATAAAACCACACATAAAAAAATTTAATCTGAGTTAAGGTAAGAAGTAACTCAAAAAATCTTAAATGCTAATGTTCTTAATTGTACTATGACAATTACTCTGCTCTGATTGGCAAAACAAGTTATTGGTGTGACATTTGGTTGTAAGAAGTTGCTTCCACTCTTCTAGAATTTCGTATTTATATTTAAAAAATTGCATTACGTCGATTCATGGGAACAACACATTGGTGTAATTTTCATCAGTTTTTATTAATCATTAACTAACAACCTTGATTTTTATATTCTTGAAAACGCATTTTTCATTCCTCAACTTATTATTTAATCTGGTGGATACACAGGAGATGCACCCACGTCTTATAGATGATCACTGTAAATAATATAAACTTTTAATTATAATCATTTATGTTTAACCTATTGTACATTTTTTATTTGCTTTTGTTTTTCTTTAATTTCTGATTAATTTGCATATTGAGTTGTCAGAATATCAGCATGTGCTTCAGAAAAAAAACTATAAACGAAATTATATATTAAACATTTTCAGTTGGATGTACAATTTAATAGCCTAATAATAGCCTTTTCTTTTTCTTTTTTTTTTCTTTTTACAGGAGACCTACTGGATTCAATTTGGAAATGTAAACGATCCAATTTTAGTAAAATATCAATAAACAAGACTTCTTTTTTTTTTAACGTAATTGGAACTTTTGTTTTGATAAACTTACTGTTTTTTCTAATATACCTAACATGTTTAACTAATTACTTTGACTTAAACTTAAATAGATTAAAAATAAACTTAAACTAGATTAAAAAAAAAATTGATTCTATAAACTGGTGCTTATATACGCCGTATTGGTGCAATTTATTTTGCATAGTATAAAGATTTTCATGAAGACTTGGTACCTAATTTGACAGCGTGTATCTATTGAAATCTGTAATTTTTGTGTAACTAAATGTTATTAGATAAATAAACGAGGAACTTTTATTTTAAAACGCTGTAAAAGCAAACAAATTATACTTGTATATATTTTAAGAAGAATTAATGTTATTTGTAATATAAAATAATTATGGGGAAACAATGTTAATGACTGTTATTTTAATTTCTGCATACGCGCGAAATATATGAATTTATAATATTTAAATATTTCTTACGAAAACCTAGACCAAAAATTGACTAAGAAAAAATTAGGCTTTCTTTTTCAGATTTTATTATAATTAAAAATAAGTGCGTTATATAGATGAAGTAATTATCATTCTTTATTATTATTAGTTTAGCTCAGTCTTTTGAGTTTTTTTTTAATTATTGGTTTATTCTATTCCTAAATTTGTTTGAAACTTTATAGAAATGTTATATTTTAACTAATATTAAATTAAATGTGATATTAAAATCAAAATAAAGTTAAATTAAATGCACCTGAATAGATTTGAACAAGGATCTGTTGTGAAAAGACAAATTTTTTCCAAAAATGTTATTTAACGCTATTAAGGAAAATCAATATCCCTTTAAAATGATGTTCTTTACACTTTGTGTTAGTTGTTGTAACATTTTTAACTAATGTTAAAAAAAGAGAACAATGATTGTTAAAATATAATAAGAGGTGCCGACTCACACAACAAAAATAAATGGTGCGAATTAGAAATATAATGTATCAATAGTTAATAAATCACCTTAACTACATCATTGTTCTAATGTGTGTGCATAATAATTCTGCACAATCACATGATTTGAAATCATACACAAAACATGATATCCTAATTTCCTTGCTTAGTTATACATGGAACCCAACATAAAGTATTATGGGAAACATCTGAAGACTATGCTACTCCTTATATTATATCATCTACAAAAAGATACAATTGTCACCATGGTTTCGATCGGAACGCTGCTGCAAAAAGGAAGCATAATGAAGCAAAAGAAAATCAGGTAAAGATTCTCCTATTTTTACAATTTGCATCGTTGTCAAATAAATTTATGTTCACTTTGGCTATTTTTTTTAAAGAAAGTGGATCATTTATACATAACTGATTATGTTATCATACAAGATACTAAAAAGTTTAATTGTCCTGCAAAAGCCATTATGAAAGAAGTGGTATATTTCACTGACTTCAAGGTAACAAATCTACTGACATTACAATGTTCTATTAAATAGGAAATCATTTTATAAATTATTACGCACTCACAATATTTTATCAAGTTCTTAACTGTTTACTGTTGATCTATTACTTTTGAAATAACTTTGTTTAGTTTTCTTATTTAAATATTTTTTTCAGCTTATTAATTCCAGTAATTATCGTAAGAAGCAACAGTCAAAAGAAATAAAATATTCGTTGCTACAAAAAAAGGATGTGGTAATTAGTCGAAAAATTATTGTTGAGATAGACTGCTTAAATGATCACAAAAATCACCCTCTTGGCAAGGTATTAATGCTAGAGTTTTCTTAACTGCGTTTAAATAGTCTTATTTTAACTATAACCAATAGTTTTTGTATATTCATAAAGTACCTACACACAACGGTGACGACATTAAATCCTAAATTAAGGCATGTGGACTTTTTAATCGTTGTGAAGGCCACTCACCTATGAAAAAAGAAGCTCTAATATAAAACTCTGATATTTGTTTTAATTAGCTTTTATAACAGTAAATCTTTTTAACGTTTCTTAGATTGAGCTACTCTCACAAAAAATTGATCCACGCTTATCAGTTAAAATTTCTGAATACATTAAAGATGGTGTTTCTAATGTGCGTGAGATGAGAAGACTTTTAAATATTACTGTCAATGAAATGTTTGGAAGGAAAAATCTTCCTTCTAGAACCAACAGAAGATTTTATCCAAGAACTGACATAATTCGTTCGCACATGGTCAAAGAGCGTCTAAAGCAAAGGTAATAGAGTTTAAAAAATGCAAAATAAATAAATTTTGATGTTGCAAATATTATAATATGTAGGACTATTTAAGAGAGGTTTTAGGTGTTTATTAAATATTAAAGATAACTTCAGTCATTCATTAATTTAATCAATCTTTTTAATCAACCAATTCAATCAATTAATCACTCAATCATATAATTAAAAACAACAACAAGGCTATGTTACTAATTTTTATAATTTAATATTTCATTTTATAAAGCAGACAATAAAATTTAACGTTTTAGATACTCGAACATCGACCAAGACTGCTTAGAAATCAAAATAAAAGAATGGAAAGAAGCTGACTCATCTGCCAATATCTATTTTCGACCTAAAGAACGGGGTAACAGTGCTGAGCTCTTGTTTGTATACCAAGCATTTTGGCAAAAAAAACTGCTAAAAAAATATGGGAATGAGATGTTGTTTTTGGATGCAACATACAAAACGACACGATATTCTTTACCTTTGTTTTTTTTGGTTGTCAAAACAAATGTGGATTATCAAATTGTAGCAACCTTTGTAAGCGAAAGTGAAACTTTTGAATCGATATCTGAAGCACTTGTTATCTTAAAGTCTTGGAATGAAGATTTGCAACCTCTTTATTGCATGATTGATTATTGTAATGCTGAGATACGTGCTCTCGAAACTATTTTTATTGGTGCGTATTTATTTATTTTACATGAAGTTAATTTAACTATACAAACATCCAATGAATCAACTGATTTTTAATATATATTTTAGGATGTAAGGTATTTATATGTGACTTTCACAGAGAACAGTCTTGGGACCGTTGGCTAAAAAAGCTATCAAGTGGTTGCTCTAACAGAAAAGATGATATTTTATGTATTTTAAGACGACTCGCTTGGTCAAAGTCAATTGACGAGGAAGAAAATGCTCAAAGAATATTGGAACAGTCTGAATTCTGGAGTCAAGAAAGCTTTACTAAGTTTAAACAATATATAGAAAAGTATTGGCTCCCAATTAAAAAAGTATGTAAAATATAAAATTTTTGAAATACAGGAAGATTCAATAAAAAGTTATTTAATTTTTTTATATTTAACTGAACAAAACAAAATAAAAAAAAAGCTTTTTTTAAATTAGAGGTGGGTTTGGTGGTACAGGCAGGATCGTCTTCTTATCAATTGCAATACAAACAATGGTGTGGAAAGGCAGAATGAGTCTTTTAAATATACTTATTTACAGCGACATAAAAACTCATCATTGACTGGAATGTTAACTTTGCTTATTGATGACTTCTTCATTGATAAACTTGACAGGTATCATTTTTTTAAAGTTTCGTTACGTTTGTACCAATTTAAAAAAGTAATAAACACCTAAATAAAAACAACAAACACTTTCTCTGGTTAAAAAAAAACAAGTTCAGAAAACTTAGGTATAAGTATGTTAACAGCAGGTTTTTACCCTATATATTTAATAATAATTCATTGTATAGATTGTTCACGTTACTAATATAAATTTTTTTTTCCTTATCATTACATTTTGCATTTTAAAGATATCGTGCCTATGGTACTACATACCAAATCATTTACATTCATTTACACAATATTGGGTTTTTCCTAATACTTTATTAAAGAAACTTTGTTACTATGAATATTATTTCATTTAGCTATACTGATTCCAACTTTAAAATGGATGCACGTTACAGAAGGTATGCACGTTGGGTGCCAAGTTATCTTTACAACCGTCCTCATAGCTTTGTTAAACATTGCCTAATAAAAAAAAGTAACGTTGAGAATCTTGATTTGTCCGGAGTAATCATGATTAAACATGGAGTTTTTGCTGTACTAAGTTCTACCAAGCCAGCTACTAAATATTTTGTATCATTTGGTGATGAGATTACAATGCCAAAATGTACTTGTTTAAATTGGATATCAACTGCATATCCATGTAAACATTTTTTTTTAGTATTTAGAAAGTACCCTGCTTGGTCATGGAGTGCTTTGTCATCATTATATCTAAGTTCACCATTCTTAAACTTAGATGCTGATGATTACGAAGCATCACACGAAAAACCACCATTTAGTAGGCCGGAAAGTTCAATTCTACCTAAAAAAGAATTAGATGTCATTAATGATTGGAATGAAAAATCTAAAAAAATTACAAGTGTTTGCTCTGGAGTAAATGTTAGGGAAATGCTTACAACAATTCAAAACCTAACATATGAATTTGAGGAAAATTCAGAAGAAATTGTTCTTGTTTATAGCACTCTTGCTTCTCTCATTAAAAAACTTGAAAAAAATAGAACTAAAGAATCAGGAATTCCGCTTTCTCCATTGGATATCAAGTTGCCTTGTCATTTAAAAAGGAACATTCCAATTCCTGTTCGTAAACCAATGAAGCTTCCTACTGATCGCGTAGGTAATCACAAAGATATGGTTATTGCATCTTCTAAAATATTTCTAGAGGAAAAAAAACACAAAACCGAGCCGATTGAGGTCGACATTATTGAACATATTGATGGAAATAGTATAATTATTGATGATGAGTCAGTTACTATTAATGAAAATGATGGATTCGAGATAAAAAGACTAAACCATTTATCACCTAACTGTAATCTCTCTTCCAATAATTTGAACGATATTTTAACAAACCAAATGTTATCTGACATTGTAATCCACACCATGCAAAAGATGATCACAGGTGTAGGCGGTCTCCAAGACCCAGTTCTTGGACAAAATCTATCGTTCCGTGTACAAAAAGCATCTTTTGTCCAGGTGTTGCATGTTGGCGATGCCCACTGGTTGGCTATAAGTAATTTTGGATGTTCTGTTGGTGAGGTTTTTCTTTTAGACAGTTTTTTTCGTGGAAAAGTAAAAAACCATGTGGTTAGGCAAATTTGTGCTATTATGCATTGCAATGAAGATAAATTAACTGTCCGCGTTGTACCGGTGCAACAACAAACAAATTATGTTGATTGTGGTTTGTACGCATTAGCCTTTATAAAACATATTACCGATACTAGATCAAATCCAAGTTATGTTGCTTTTGACGCTTTTCAAATGAGAGATCATTTGCTAAAATGTGTGAAAGGCAATCAGTTTACTGAGTTTCCAAAGTCCGAAACAGCTATGCGATTCTGCAAAGAAAAAGAATTCAATTTTTCCTTGTACTGCATTTGTAGACAAGTCTGGTTAGCTTCGGATAGTTGTATTAAAGATAGGTAAATATAACTCATTGCATTGTATTCTGTTTACGTAATTTCTTTTTGTCTAACTGGGGATTATATTTAGACATATGGTGCAATGCGGAATATGCGAAAATTGGTATCATCGCGCTTGTGAACGTATCCCTGATTATGTTTTGGAAGATAAATGTGCAGATTGGTCATGTTCAAAATGCAGCTCTATGTTATAAAATGTTTTTATTATTTTAGTTATTATTTAGTTTCGTAAATATCCTTATTTAAAAAATGGTTTGTTAATAATACAAACAAATTATTATACTGATTCCATATTTGTAGATGTATTTTATTTATCCTTTTTCTTTGTTCGCGTTGAAACGAAAGTTGAATATAATTCAACAACAACAGTTTAACACTTTATTAATTTTTTATTCGAGTAGAAAGCTTAAATAAGCTTTGTTAAAATATAACCGAATGCATAACACTTAGACCTTTGCTTTTCAGAAATATAAAATAATGTGAAAAAGCGAAAGGTTGTACTTACTACTTCATACCTCAAAGATATTATTTAATAAATATTTATGTAACTAGTAGTATTTATAAAAATAGATTATTTAGTAACTATTTATATAAGTAGTGTTTATGAAAAGAGATTATTTAATAACTATTTATGTAACTAGTAGCATTATATAGTATTTATATAACTTCAATATAGATAATTATATAAGATGTAAAAAATTCATATCAAAAAAAATTAAAATCATTTTTTCTTTTGCATTTTATTAATGTTCAAAAGTTCTAAAAAAATTATGTTGTAAATAAGAAACAGTTTATTATTTTATAATATTCCTTGTAAACAAAGTTTATTTTTCTTATATAGCGCTAGAATAAATTGACTTAAAAATTCTTATTGCGCTCCATTTTGTTTTTTTCTCAAACAATTAATTTACGCATAAATTATATTAAATTAGCAGTTGGACTTTGATCGCCTTTTGAGTGATACTTTTATCTGCTAACCAATTATACGATACTAAGGGTTATGACATATTCTACCCTACTGTAGAACTTTTACCTTTTTTGCAAGTGTAATACTAACAATAAATATTGTGCAAAAATGTTTTTCTATTTTTATTATCAAGTAAAAAACTTATTCAGTAAAAAAAATTATAAAGATTTTAATACATACTTTAAAAATAGCTAGTATATCAAAGTTTCCTGAATTAAAATTCAAAAGCTTGTAAATAAATTTTTGTTTTTGCTATGCTGTATAGCAATTTATGTAATAATAAAAAATTTATAATTGATGCAATAAAAATGATGCAAAAGTCTGCTAACAAATATTGCATCACTAACATACATAAATGAAACAGTATTTAATTAAAAAAAAAATCAGTGTATTAAAAGTAGATTACAGAATTCTATTTCAATTCTTGACTTAAAGTTTAAGCTATGAATGATTTATTATCTATTTTGTTGAATGCAGAAAATGAATATCTCAAAATCTAAGGTTATCTTTAACTAAAATGAGATATCCCATGTTGATTATCTAGTTTCAAAGTCAGCTGCAGAGTATGATGATATAATTAACTAATATAGTTGACTTTCACAACTGGTGCCACTCCATGAAAAACATTTCTTTTACTTTATAAAGCAATCAAAATTTGTAAACTAAACTTTTTAAAAGTTGTTGCTTGTTATTTGCGATAAAATTTCTGCAAATCGCAATTTGTTGAAAAGGCATTTTAAATGATTCATTTACACCTTTTTACTATTTTTATGTATTTACTTATTTATTATACCTATTTAAAATGATTCATTTATACATCAAGACAACTTGTTATTGTCTTATTTAAATATGACTTTTCCAACTTGAAACATGCATAAAAAAAAGATATATGTAAAGATGGTATGCTTATACTGTGGAAACATATTGCTTATATATTCTATGAAGACAAAGAATGTGGTTTTTGTATTTTACCTAAACTTAATTTTGAGCATATAAAGTTTAAATATTTATTAAGAAGTGTTAAACTTAGTGCCTAAGTAATAAGTTTTTGATGTGTTAAAAATTTTATTACATTATAGAATAGCTTATTTGAATATTATTTTCGACGCTAACAATCACTTAGTGCTTGCAAGGATAACCCATCTTTTAATGACTTTGGCTTCAATAATGACACAATAAAAAAACTGAAAAATACTTTAAGTAGCTGGAAATGTGTTTAGCTATTTACTACTTTAGCTGCACAGGTAATATAAGTGGTAGTATAATAATATTAAGTCATGCCAAAAAAAAAAGATGTTATTAGATTTGTTCAAAACTAAATATATATTTTTTTATTGAATATATGTAAAATAGTAGTGTTGTCATTAGTATTTTAAAATTAAAAAGACAATTATATTATTTTTACTATTCAATCTTGTATTGTTATTTAGATACTACACCATAAAACTATTAAATTTACATGAACTATTTATTTTATTATTTTAGGAGCTAATTATATCCAAAATAGAGGGTGTTTTTTAATTGATGTTCTGTATATATTAATTTAGTTCGACCTTTTTAAATCTTGAAAGCTTTCATCTTATCTTTTGCAATATAAAATCTACGAACTTGTATACAAAGTGTTAGACAATCATGCATATTTAGCAGCAAGTAAATACGATAAACACTGCTCATGATACAACTTAGACCTATTAAAACTAAAACCAATTGTAAAATTAGATGTACCACAAACATTTCCACCAAGTTATAATAGAATATTTTGTTTAGTAATGCAGTGGGATACATGTTTAAACGTTATAATATCATTGATAAAAGAGGTACGAGTTATATAAACAAAGACAAGATTTGGTACTTCAAAACATGAAAAAAAAGTACAATTTTGGCTAAGTTTTAAAAAGAAATTGTTTCAGAAAATATTTTGTAGAATCAGCGTAAATAATTTCAGCATTTCCATCAAATTAATAATCAAATTTCCATTTAATGATTTCTTGAAATACTTGAAATATTTCTACTTGATTTTAAAATTTTAAATTCAGCATTTTTAGCAATTTTAATTGCAGAGTACCATTTATCTGAAGCAAGCTTTTCTGCAATCTGGATTAAATAATTTTAAAACCTAATAGGATAAAGAGTAATCTTTGCTTTCTTTTTTTTCTTTACTAAATTGCTTATCTGTCCTTGTCTTTGAGGTGACGAGTCACCTTGTGATATACATCGTTTCTTGCAAAACAAACACATAAATATACTTTCTTCAATTTGGTTAGGATAAATTAAATTTGGTAAATGTTGGAACTAAAATTGAGGTCTGTCTCCAACATATAGCAACTCAATATCAGCTAAAACAGTATCAAATTCATACAAACTTTCAAAGTCTACACCATAAAATTTCATTTAAAATTTATTTGATGCACTCTCAGTCCGGTCACCCCATAAAGTTTAAGTTATTTTAGGTAGATGATAGAATCAAAAACCTATTCGGACGTTTGAAGTTTTCTGTAAATTGATGACCAGAATATAACAAAATAAGTGTTAGCATTGATTTTTAAACACTTTTTAACAAAAACTATTTTTTTAACTTATTGCCTGCCCAAACCGAAACCCTTAGTCGATGTATGCACACCCTGCATATTTTACCTATTTAGTCAGTCGATGTATGAACACTCCCTGCATGTTCTACCTGTTTAAATCAGTCTATGTGTGCACACTTCCTAATTTTTATAATAAATAAAATTTTATAAACAATATAACTTTTTATTAACAATAATCATAGACGTTACGCATAAAACTAGAACTAAATACTTTAAAATATAACATAAAAGAACCCACAAAAACATAAGCGCTCAAAAGGAATTGATCTCGCGTCGCCGGGCGTCAAGGCAGAATTACGAGTGTGGTGACTATGCTTCACATAGCTATGCCAATGTAAATTATAATTATATACTTTCTTTTTTACGCTACGCAATTATCAAAAGCAATGATTTACTATTGGGTCATTAAATTACACAAAACTTCAAACGTAGGAGTTGGTTTTAAATTCTATCATCTACCGTTATTTTATGAAATCTATAGAAAACGCCCACGTATCCAGACTACTTTTAATATTATGACTACGATTGCATAAAAAAAATTTAATTAATATTATATGAATCGGTAGAATGTTAAAAAGGGCGTAAGTCAAATAATGTAAATTTTAAAAAAAACTGCATTTTCCCCCGTAATAAATTTTTAATAATGGTTCAATAATTTTTTTATAAAGATAAAAAAACATTATTCTCTTAAAAAAAAAAAATTATTAAACCATTAACAAAAATTTACTACGGGGGAAAATGCAGTTTTTTTTAGTTTTCTGAAAGTTTTCATAGTTGGACTTTCGCCCCTTTTAACATTCACCGATTCATATGTATACGCAAAAAAATCCAACTTCAATTCAGACAATTTCTAAACAAACAACAATTTATTACAAAATAAACAACAATTTATTACGAAACAAACAACAATTTATTACAACAATTTATAACGAAACAAACAACAGTTTATAACGAAACAAACAACAATTTATTACGAGACAAACAACAATTTATTACGAAAGCTATTGATAAACTGGACCATTTTTATTAACAAATAAATGAGATTCAATAACAATGAAAAATTAGCTTAAATAACTATGATTTATTATTATAATTACCATTTTTATCACATTAACTTTGGTGCAACATCGGAACATTGGTCCAATGATTCCAAGGTTGTTTTGATGTAATCCTAATGGAGTGTTGCGCCTGGATAGACAATTCCATAACAAAATGGGTTGTTCAACTCACCTTCTTTTGTGAAAACTGTTTCACTTACTAAGGTAAAAAGATCTAATTCTACTTCTTAAGTAAAACTCTCATTTATTTTCAAAAACAATTGTCTTTCCAATTCTTTTTTTTTAAGTATTTATATAAATTTCTACAACTCTCACTACCTTTAATCTGTTTAAATGCTTTCTATAATGTAAATTTATTAGAGCTGCTTGTTGATTCAACAAATAATGGAGTGCTTATTGTTGTTGATTTACAACTGCTATGTTTATACTTAAAGCCATGAACTCTTTGAATAATATTTATTTTAATGGAAAAATTCTCTCACAATATTTTGTAAAATCATTTTCTTAAACTTGCGGAAAAATTGAATTAGTTATGTCAAAAATATGAAAAGTTTTTTAAATGTGACTTTATTCGATTTTACAATTCATTAAGTTTTTCATTTCTGTTGATTTATTCCTCTTTTAAATTATTTACTTCAACCTAAATCATTCCTTTTTTTACCAATACTTTTATTCTTTTTATAAACAAATTTGTTTGTTTATAAAAAGAATAAAACTACTCTGGGAATTTACTTTAAAAAGTGTTGAAAGCTATATTCTGACATCGCATATAATATATCATCTATCTTTTTTATTTTAATCTACTTAGTATGAGTTGTTTTGAGGTAGCGCTTTTTTAAATGTAAAACGTTTGGTTCACGATCAGATTTTTACATTTTTTACTTTTATGAATATTGGAAAGTGGTTGCTAATATCTGTCTTTAATAGCTTCGTTTCACTAAAAACAAACAATATCCCGGTTTCGAATGTTGTTTTAAGGTAATTGTTCGTGAGAATGTTGTTGTTGTCAAGGTTTTTGTCGCATTAGTTTATTCATAGCTGACAAGAAATTTAACTTAAAAAGCATATCAAATAAAAGATTTTATTTTCGGAATTTTTGAATAAGTTAGAGCATCGAGCTAATAACATATGTTTTATTTTACTTATTTTTTCAATTGTATTTTTATTAAAAGTTTCATATGATTTGATTTGATCACTTGGAGGACGATAATCGCATCCAAATAAAATATTTTGAAACTTTTTTATTTGCTATTTTAAAACATAAACTCCGAATCCTTCACCTTTTTTTTAATTGGCAAGTAATAAAGGAATTTAATTTAAAAGAACTTTCATAAATTATTCCAAGTCTTTCAAATAAATAAGATGAAGAACGTATAATTTTAAATATTTAAAAACTATTTTCAAATTTCTCCAAATTTCGCTGCATTCTTCTAATATTTATATCTAAAACTGAAAATCAAAAATTAGATACTTTAATATATATATATATATATATATATATATATATATATATATATATATATATATATATATATATATATATATATATATATATATATATATATATATATATATATATATATATATATATATATATATATATATATATATACATAAAAGCTATCATTTAAATATTCATTTTGAAATATAATATTATATACTACTAAATATAATATTATATAATACTATAATAGACCTTTTTAGAACCTTAAGGCGCATTTTAAGTCAGGGCTGGATATTTTATTTTTAGAATATCTTAAGGCTTTTCATAAGAGGCATAATTATAATCTTTTGCAAGCTTTATTAGGTAATTATATGAGTCTTTCAATATAGCAATAAAATACTTGACATCGGGACTAAGATAATCATCAAACCAGTTACCCAAAAAACTTTATAAATCTTTGAAACATGTAATAATAGGTAATAATTGTCGACAATCATTTAGAAAAGCCATTTCTAGATCCCTAAAATTATGCAATGTTTTTTTACATTCCACCAAACCCATCTTCGTAATAGCGATGTCTGAGAATGTATTTTTCAGAAAGTCAATGATTTAATTTTTGTCAGAGAGTGAAAACCATGTTGTTAAGGTCAAAACCCATATATATATATGTAATGATGACTTTGTTTATCATTCTAACTTGTGAATCTTAATCAAAATGAATAGATTAACGATTTTCATCTTTCTGAGCTTGAAGCTCAGAAAGATGAAAATCATTAATCAAAGCTTCCAAACGTTGTTAGAGTTTCTATTTTAACATTCTTTTCATTTTCACACTATAAATATGCGCCATGACCAAATAAGCCTATAATCATTTTAGTCAACTTTAATTCTCATGCAGTATGAAAACCACAAGTAAAAAAAGTTTATAAAACTTGAGGTTATTTTAAATTTGTTTTATATTTTATTATATTTTATCTCAGGAACATCTTAAGTACTAGAAATAAACCCCTCCACAACCCCTGATCCCGTGCGTTTATGTCTTTTATTAACACTGATAGCTTTGTTCATCTGGATTAAAGATATTAAAACATATTTTCAATAAACCTCTTCCTTGATAATCGTACTAGTATAAAGGTTCAATCCTCCCTCGCTAATAATGTTCATAACAAAATCAGAAAACTCGTCACTCCTGGCTCTTTCCAGTAGTCTTGTTTAATATATACTTTGTATATATTAAACAAAATATAAATATGTTTAATATATACTTTGTTTGAAAGATCAAGGTTTTTTTTTTTAAGTTTTTTGAATGTTTTAAAGGAGAATAGATGGATTTCTTCTTTGTCTTCTTTTTTCTCAGGATGACTAACTCTTATTATCAGAGTTTGTCCACAGATGGCTAAATAAAGTCCATCATTTAAATTTATTTGTTCTATAATATTTTCTCGATTAGAAGTAGCCTATAGACGCAGCTGTTATTATGCAGACCATGTTCCATAATGCAGACCTCTTATGCATTATGCAGACTATGTTCCATTTGACGTTTTTTACTCAGCTTTATATTTTATCAGATGTTTTAACACTACATTCTAACAAATGCAATTTACATTAACTAAC
>NC_061158.1:38002503-38017503 GCF_022113875.1 Hydra vulgaris | reverse complement strand
ATATGTTTTCATTTTTAAATGTTATTAATGTGAAAAGTGTTATGAATCAAAAAAAAGATTGTTTTTAGAAACCCTGGTGTAGCTCATTTGTCTATTGCACGTACATTTATAATAGACAAATGACATTGACTTGTCAATGTCATTTGTCTATTATAGTTAAAAAATGTTCAAAATTGCTGTAAAACTTTTTGCAACACAGTGTTTTTCTAATCATTGAATGAAAATTAAACATTAAATTACATTTTTATTTTTAAAATGCTACATTTGGATAAAATAAAAAAATATTGATGATGAACAAAGAAAATTTTGAAATAATGCTTAATTGTGAAATAATTCAATTTCTACATCTAGCAATTATACTAGTCCTTTAAACAAAATAAAAAGAGTTTTAATATCACTAAGGGAGAAACTAAATAGTTCTTCAAATATTCTTCTGTCATCCTATAAAAATACAAATATTTTAGTAAAGCATCAAATATTCTTTTAGCTGTAACACTAAATCCAAAAATAAACTGATTAGTGAATTCATTTCACTGCCCTTTACACAGCGCCGAATGAACACTATCAGTGTCAGTTTTTGACTTGTAGTGAATCAATCATTAACGAATTCTTACTTTTCAGGGCTTGAATTAACATTAAAAAAATTTAATCGTAAAAAAAAAAAAAAAGTGGCCTCTGTAAAAAATTGTATCTTTTGGACGTAATTGTTATTTTTTAAACATATTGTCTCTCATGTTAAAATATTATTTTATAATTTTCTTGTTTGACAGAGTTTAAATTAGCTTAAGTTACTGTTATAATTTACAGCTTAAGTTATAATTTAAAGTTTAAGTTGCGGTTATAGTGTAATGAGCAAGTAACGTATTTAATACTATTAAGATATTTCTTTTAGTAATTATTTTTACTTAACATGATACTTAAAAAAGTAAAAGTAAAAATGTAAGAGTAAAAAGTAAACATTACAATATTTAAACCACTTTAACTAATCATAGAAAACTACTTAATATGTTCATGCCGAATGATAAAACATGTGTTATTTTTAAAGAGTATTTAATTGTTATTGTGAAAAGCTATAAAACAACAATAAAACAAACTGTAAAGTTGTTTTGAAAATATAAAGAACTTGTGTTAATAACAAGTTAATAATTGTCTTAAAAATATAAAGAACTTGTGTTAAAACAACTTCGTGATGCTATTTTGTGCAGTTTATAATCTTAAAAACATAAAACACATTTAAAATAAACCGTAACAAATAAAGTTCTTCTGTTTATTAAATTAAAACAATATTGTCATAAAACTTCATATTTGCGCAAAAACATGCCTATAGACCATACCAGTCTATAATCTATAGACCAAACGAGTAAGATCAAAGCAAAAAAACATTAAACATCACGTTTTTTTTATAATTTATTGTTTCTTGATCTGTACTATTAAAAATTTAACTATAACTAAGTATTTCATTCAAATGGTTTTAATATTTTTATTCAATTTTTTTATACAAATTGTTTTCCAATAAAACGTGAAACAAAAATATTTGGTTTAATAAATCAAATTGTATTAAGTATATAAAATAAAATTAAGTTATATTAATTATATTGAATAAAATTTTTTTTGAAAAGAAGTAATACTTAATCAATTTTAATTTTAACTTTTTATAATTTAATTTTTATTTTAACTTTTGCAATCACAGGTTTAATATTTGCAGTAGAATGTTTCTACTTTTAAAACTGTTTTCAAGAAACAAAATTTAATTAACTATTCAAAGCATTTACAAAATTTTCGATTTACGAAAATAAAACTTTCTTCCTCATTCCCTTATTTCTCCCTTGTTTCTTCAAATTTTTTTAAAATTTTCCATTTTTTTTTTCAATTTCAAATTTCAATCACAAAATTATTTGATAAAGAGAATTTTAAAAGACTAAAATTCCTTTGTTCAAATAGATTTCTTTTTAAATAAAATTCCTAAAAACAACTTGGGAATTTATAGAAAATGTTTAATCTTGATTTCGCTTTAAATAAAATGAAAATATAAAAAAATGGTGTTGTATTTTTCATATTCTATTCGACAAATAGAAACATTTGTATGGCTAACTTTTGCGAGTCTTTGAGTATATTAAGTATATTAATATAATTGATAAGTTAATATTTGAGTAACTGTAAACTACTGTTAAGTAACTGTAAGTTACTGTAGTAACTTAACTATTTGCTTTGATTTAGTTCATAAGTGGATAAAAAAGACGTCTTTTTAACATCTCTTAATTGAATCGATCGTCTTTTGAATGTTTTGGACATCTTTTGAACATTCAAATGACGTCTTTTTTTAGTCCGATGTCCACTGGGAAGTACTTTATCCATTCAGTAAATCAAACTAAATATAACTTTAAAAAGTTCAAGGTCATTAAAAAAAAAGTTGAAGCAAAAAAGTTGCTGGTTGCATTGATTAATTAATAGAAAAAAAAACAAAAAAAAAACAACGAATTAATATATATTTTTATCAGGGTTGTCCCGAAGAGATCTTCTATGGAGGATGGGGTGTATGTATTTTTATGCCAACTAGAAACACCAAAATATAAAAAAAAAAGGTCATCAATATTTGCAATTTGCCAACTGTAGTTCAAAACTTGCTCAATGTGCCAACTCAAATGCTTATAGTCTTGTTGTGGTGGGATGCCCCTACATTCCCTTTCTTTCGGGACAGCCCTGATTTTAATATACTTAAAGGGATCCCTAACTGCCAAGACAAGTTGTGTTCATATTAAAGAAAATGTTTATAAAAAACATTTGGGCTAAATTTTTTTGATTAAAACTATATAATGAATGCACACCATTAAATTTAAAATTCACGTTTTTATCAAAGCTCGCCGTCTCCATTTTTTTTGGTTCTCAAAGTCTGTATAATGTTAGCCGCAATCTGCAGACTTGATAATTTATTCCATGCGTGTTTAATTCATAACAGTTTCGGTATATGGCGTCAGTGTATAAATTTTTTCTTTCAAGATGTCGTATTATTTTTTTGCCAAAATCACCAAAACATGTTAGTTGTTTGACTTTTTACTAAATCCCAAAAAAAAATATGATGCAATTAAAAATTAAATTTATAAAATTTATAAAAATACAATAAACGTAGTGGTTTAAACTAAATATAAGCTAGATACTAAAAGAATAATTTTACAAAAGCGTATAAATTAATTTAAAGTATAAACTGAAAAAAAAAATGAGTGACTTGAATAAAACATATAAACTCAACTAAGTAGAAAATAAATATTAAACAACTTATTTTATTGCGGTAGTGGTGTAGTGGTGAGAGCGCTCGCTTTGTAAGCGAGAGGTTCGGAGTTCGACTCCCACCATGTCCCTGGAAGTACCGCGCTCAACTTAATTTCTCCGCGCAGCGGCCTTGCTTGTCAAGGTTTGTGTTTCGGAGTTAAAGAGTTAAGAGAGGGTTGTACCACGATTTACAACAACAACAAAAAAAAAAATGAGTAGCCTCCTCGATTGTAGTGGCCCCCTCGGGCCTTGTGAAGGTGAATAATTAAAAAAAAAAAATTTTTTTTTTTTACTAATAACCATTCAAATTAAACAAAATTAAAGTTAAAACAAGTATTTTTACTAAATTATACAAAAAATAGCTATAATATAAATATAAAAACACTTCTACAAGTTAAGTTTTACAGTGTTAACGCTGTTTTATTTTATAACTAAATTTAAAGTTTTTTTATGAAGAATTATTCAAGATTTTTTAACTTTGTGATAACTTTTTTATAATTACACAATATAGCTCTTAATTTTTCTTGATTATGTAGAGAATTAATTAAACATTCAGAGCAAACAAATTCTGTGTCTAAATGGAAATTTATGTACAAAACAAGATAAATTGTAAAGCATACTCAAAAGCTGCTACCAGTGGCTTGCGGTAGTGAAGGAGTTAAACCATACTAAATATAAATTAAACATAAAATGAACAACTCTATTGAATCATATGAACTAATTATACAACGAAAAACCGCATCATACTTCCTTTATTTTTTCTCTGCCTGCGAACTCTAATAATCACAAAATATGTATAATTGTGTCATGATTTTGGCTGGCTTCTACAACAAAGTAATAATATAAAATTTATATATATATATATATATAATATATATATATATATATATATATATATATATATATATATATATATATATATATATATATATATATATATATATATATATATATATATATATATATATATATATAAATTTTATTGAGGATAAAGTAATAATTTAAATTATTATTAATAAATTAATATGGTGCAATGTTTTAAAAGATAAAAACCAGGCTGTTTTGTTAAAAAAAAAAAACAATAAAGAAAAAATTTTCTTTAATGTCTTTTCCCTTTACAACTTCTCATTTTAACAACCTTTTAATTCGATTGATTCCACGCCCAGATTTAAAGTAATTTAAATTCAAAACTGTTTTATTTTGAATGAGAATCTCCGTGCAAAAGAGCAAATGATTATGCTTCTATTCAAAAGATAAATTTAGCTTGAAGTATTTTATGTCAAAAACAGTACTTTTTAGAACTGCCAAAAAAAAATGCTAAATTGGAAAAAACGTAAATAAAAACCAAAAATAGAACAAATCGTGAAAATATTTTTTTTAAGAAAAAACTAATTGTGAAGGTGTGAAAAGCAATCGCGATTCACGATATGCTTAATTCGAGCTCTACTTTTTGCTTTTATGACTTCTACAATAATATTTTTCCTCATTTTGTTGCCTATATGATTGATAATTTTAATGCATACTTTTCTAGAATGAAGATTATGATTCATTTCAACTCCGTTAGTTTCTTGAAGATAAATTTTTTCATTTCAAAGTTATTATAGGACTGATATACTTTTCCAACTTTATAAGTAGTTCGAAAAATGTTTGCTGTGAAATTTTTCTTAAAAAAATTTTTTCGCGTTAAAAACTTTAAAGTATTGTTTGAAAAAATCTCTTTTTTAGCTTCATTAAACCATCTTTACGACCCACATTTGAATTTTCATTTTGAAGAATTTTAAATACAAGTTTTTATGGAATTAAAAATGTTAAGTATTTAAAAAATAAGTTCATTAATAATACAGGAGGAAAAAAAAGTTTATATAAAAAAAAGGTGCCAGATCGCTGTTTCGGTGTGTTCTAGGAGAAAAAAAGCACTCTCTCTCTTTCTTTATATATATATATATATATATATATATATATATATATATATATATATATATATATATATATATATATATATATATATATATATATATATATATATATATAATATATATATATATATATATATATATATATATATATATATATATATATACTAGGGTATAATATTTTGTTTCGAAATTATTATTATTTTTAAAATTTTTATATAATTTCGCTTCATTTGAGTACCAGGTTGACATATTTTTGAAAAACTTTTTTTTCGAAAATATTAGGGACCCATTAAATATTCGAGGGTCTTGAGGGACCCCTTAAAATATTTTTTATTCAAAAAAAATTTAAACCTAGTGTTTTTGCATTAGATAGAACACATTTAGGAAGTGAGAGCAGATTATTTTCAAAAATGTTGTTTTTTGGGACACCAAAATATATATATATATATATATATATATATATATATATATATATATATATATATATATATATATATATATATATATATATATATATATATATATATATAATTGATTTTTTGACAAGATTAAATAAAAATAACTATATAATTTTTACTACTAAAAGTTTCATGCTTATATATATTAGGGCGCATATATATTAGGACACATGAAACTTTTAGTAGTAAAAATTATGTAGTTATTTTTATTTAATCTCGTCAAAAAATCAATTATATAGCTCTGATATCATTCATTGAGCACTGTTGCTGAATATATGCTCCCAGCAAAAAATAAACAAGCTGCCGGGGGCTTCAGTACATGCATCAACTGACAAATAGCCTGACTCACAGTGGAGTGCTGCTACATAGCCTAAGGGTTTTGGGATGGGTCAGCAACCTTTTCATTCATTGTTCTTCGTTTCCCTCTTCATTTTCTAAAAAAACTATATTGATTTAGATGAACAAAAAAAGTGAGCAATTGCGCATATAAGTATGCTATAGTAGATAATATATATATATATATATATATATATATATATATATATATATATATATATATATATATATATATATATATATATATATATATATATATATATATATATATATATATATATATATAGAGAGAGAGAGAGAGAGAGAGAGAGAGAGAGAGAGAGAGAGAGAGAGAGAGAGAGAGAGAGAGAGAGAGAGAGAGAGTAAAGTTGCTTATTTGGACATGACAATTTCAAAAAAAAAAATCAAAAAATTAATACTGCATCTAATTAATTTCTACATCTCTTATTAGGGTGTGTCAATTTTTATTATTTTTTTCAAATTCAAAAACAGCAAGATTACTTTTGGTGAAGAATTTTATGGAGATTCCAAATCTGCAAAAAAGTTTAAAAAAATAATTTCTTGGTGGGTGGGTAAGCGTTGTTTTGAACAGAAAAATGACTAAAATGTGTCATGTTAACAGGGAAAAACTGTAACATAAAAAAAAAAAATTCCAATATTTTTGATTAACTCAATAAATGTTATGTTGAATTAAAAAAAAAAAAATTGACTATATGGTTCAAAAAATCATAAAAAATAAATACAAAAAGGGAGTTTTTGTGAAGGGTATTTTTACAAAAATCAACCACTTTTTTTATATTTTAAACAAAGAGTGTTACGGTAAAGTGTTTTTTTCCAGTTTTTATCAAAATTTAAATGTAAGGGGTGTTCATTTTTGTGGGGAATTTTATAGGGAATCTGAATCTAAAAAAATAAATAAAAATATGTCTTGTTGGAGGGAACACTTAGTTTTCAAAGAAAAAATGACTAAAATATGATTATAATATAATATAAAATTAAATAGAAAAAATTATTTAAAAAAAAAGAAAAACTTTTTAATTATTTGATAAACTTAATATAAACTTATGAAAATATCATATTTTGTTAAAAAGTCAAAAAAAAAAACACATAATGGGGGCTTTTGTGAAGGTTGCTTTTAGAAAAGTTAGTTGATTTTTTCATATTTTAGACTGTGAATGTTATCGTAGGGTGCGCTTTCTTTTTTAAAACTAATAGTAAGTCAAACACTTTTGTTATAACAAACAGTATATTTTATACTAATACATTTATAATAAATATTAATAACACTGATATCTTTTTTAAAATTTACATGTAACTAACAATTAATAGTTTATAAATTTTATTTAAAATTTGTGAGTTTATTTAAGTTATATTTTGCATTATTTGTGCTCATAAAACCCCTACTGATTTCTTGTGCTCTTATATATATACCAAGGTCCCTCTAATGAAAATATGCTAACAAAGGCTAATCAGGCTTACGAATACCAGGCCTTCTCATAAGAGGCATGCGATCGCACGCCTTATATGACCACGCATATAGTTGTTTGTTTTAACAACTTGACCACGGCTCATTACAAGTTTTGATAATTAGTGCATTTAAAAATTGCGCTAAAAAAAAACAAAGCAAATTAAAATAAACAATCCATAAACTGAAAAGAGAATAAAATCCTTAAAATAATATATATAACAAAAATTAACCTAAAAAAGTAAAATATTTAAAGAATGATAAAATATATAAAGGAAAAACCAGAAAAAAAATCAAAACACGTGTTAATTAATTTAAACTCAATTGGAAGCAAAAGTGAAGTCACAGCTCTAATAATCTTTATCATTCCTTCCCATTAATAAATAGGCTAATACAAGGGCGGATCCGTAGTGAGGGAAAAGGTCATGAAATTTAATAAAATTTTGTGGTGCAAATTAAAAATTTTATTAAAAAGGTAATAGGATACAGGGTACAATAAATCGACAAATGTGCGCGCATTTCTTTAAGACAGACAGAAGAACAAACATCACGTTTCTTTAATTTTGCTTATGCAAACGTTGCCGTTTGATTAAGATTTTTCAAAACAAACGCATTACTTCAGCAATTTTTTCAAAATAATTTTGCGATCAATAGTTTTTTATTTATTACAAAAAACGTATATATAAAATGAAAAAAAATTAATTACAGAGACTTTTTTTAAAAAATGCCAAAACATAATTACTTTTTTCAATAGCGTCACTTTTAAGTAAAATAAATAGAAAAAAGTAATTATGTTTTAGTATGGTTTTTGCATGCGCTCACAAAAATATGATAGTTTTACTTAAAATAGATGCTTTTGCAAAAACTTCAAAAGAAACCGTCCTTAAACAATTTGATTGCTTTCTTTTATTGAAGAAAGCGATCGTAATGTATAAGCTTGGTTTCTTTTCTGCTTTTAGCCATTACATTAAAAGTTTAAAGCAAATGATTTAATTTTTTAATTTTCTTATTTTCCATAAACTGAAATAATGTTTGTTTGCACATTAAAAACACTTTTAAAAGTTTTTTTAATTGTGCGTATATCATTAATTTGCGCGGGCTTTGCAGCCCGCGCAAATTAATGATATACGCACAATTATAAATTATGATATACAAATTAATGATATACGCATACTAAATTAATGATATATGCACAATTATAAATTATGATATACAAATAAATATACAAAGATGTAAATTTATTCAAATAACAGTTGAATAAATTTACATCTTTGATATATTTATAAAATTAGCATCTTTGATATATTTGATAACTTATTAACTAGAATAAAATTATTTGAAATTTGTTTGGTATAAATCTCTTAAATTAGATGTTTTTCAATCTCTTAAATTTAAATTAGAAGTTCGTCAATCTCTTAAATTTAAATTAGAAGTTCGTCAATCTCTTAAATTAGATGTTCGTCAATAAATAAAGATACGCAAGTCAATGTTCATTAAAAAAAACGGTGCGTCACGCCCTGGGATAAAAAGTGCGACTATTTCTAGATTATTGTAATTCTTTTTTTAATAAATAATTTCTTTATTAGGAATTATAGTTCCATGATAAAAAGGTTTGTAATTATTTTTTGATAGCTTCTGTACTTATTTTGCCTTAAACTCTAATCTGAATATTTTTTTCAATGATTGCTTTTATTAAGTTGCATTAAAGTACTCAGGAAATTTTGTGGCAGTTTAATTGTAATTATGGAATCAATTAAATTAAAAATTGCATTTACATTTGCTTTGTTTTCTTTTAGCGCGTTTTTTAAACGCGCTAATTATTGAAACTTGCAAAGAGCCGTGATCAAGTTGTTAAAACAAAGAACTATATGCGTGGTCATATAAAGTGTCCGATCGCACGCCTCTTACGAGTAGGCCTGAATGCAGAATTGTAACAGCAATAAGATCTGGAGTGTTATCTGAAAAATTATTAAATCTTGAAATAGGTCCTGTTTTTCATTCCAGATGGCTCACTACAGCCAACCATTTTTGTTTTTTTTGTCAACCATTGAGTTTTTTTTTTAAGTCATAGTTTTTCCCTGTTGATTAGTCACATTTTAGTCATTTTTCTGTTCAAAACAACGCTGACCCACCCAGCAAGAAATTATTCTTTTAAATTTTTTTTTTGCAGATTTGGAATCTTCATAAAATTCTCCACCAAAAATAACCTTGCTGTTTTTGAAATTTTTAAAAAAGTATGATATTTTTATAAGTTCAATATTGAGTTTATCGAATAATTAAAAAGTTTTTTTTTTTTAATTAATAGTTTTTTCTCTTTAATTATTCTTATTTTAGTCATTTTTAATGTATATATATATATATATATATATATATATATATATATATATATATATATATATATATATATATATATATATATATATATATATGTATATATATATATATAAATATATATATATATATATATATATATATATATATATATATATATATATATATATATATATATATATATTAAATATATAAATGAAAAAAATACGACTTTTTTATAGCACTTCAAGTTTCATGCCATTCGGCAAACATTCAGCCATATATTTAAAAATCATTAAAATAAAAACCGTTATAAAAATACAAAATTGCGTTGCAACGAGATCAAACGTCAGTTTTCACGCCAAACGGGAATTTATTTAACCGGTGTCGAAATTCGATAGCAAAAACTTTTTTCCGTGCCTAGATGCTGAAACCAATTCACTTTTTTTATTTAACAAAGGTTCTTTATTGTATGTTGAAATAAAATATTTCTCATTTATGCAAAGATTACATCTTTTTGAGGATGGGTTATAGGGTTGACATTTTTTAACAATACTCCACTTGATTATTGGTTTAATGCCTGCTTCCTTAAGTTTCCAGATCTCTTTAGAATCCATGGAAGCGTTTGACGGTGCCGAGGTATGTGAGTTGGTTGGAATTTTCCTTCTTTTCCAAATTTCTCAATTTTATAACAAGTTTGACTTTGGGCTGTATAGAGATGATGGGTAGGCCGTAATTAAAAACGCCAGCGGTCCACAAATGGAAAAAGTTAAAAAACATATAACTCAGATATTTAAAAGTAACAGCCTTAATATTTCTATTCAATGCAACATAAAAATTGTGAATTATCTTGATATTACATTAAATCCTAATGACTGCAGCTTCAAACCTTACCATAAACCTGAAAGTTTGTTAAACTATATCCATGCCAGCTCTAACCACCCACCAAGTATTTTAAAACAGCTGCCGACCTCTATTGAACAAAGATTATCATCAAACTCCTCCAGCAAAATAATTTTCGAAATTTCTTCTTCTATTTACAAAGAAGCCCTTATAAAGTCTGGACATGGCAGCAATATCCAATATCGTCCTAATTTAAATTTACAAAAAACTAATCATTATACTAATAAACGCAAACGAAGCATCATATGGTTTAATCCCCCTTTTAGTATGAATGTTGTCACCAAATAAGGAAACCTTTTCTTGAACTTAATCGACTTACATTTCCCAGCACACCACAGGCTACACAAGATTTTTAACAGAAACACCGTCAAAATAAGCTACAGCTGCATGCCAAATGTTAGTACTATTATTAAGTCTCACAACCAACACATTTTGCGTAACCAAAGTACCGAAAACGTTAGAAAATGCAACTGTATAGACAGAGCTGCGTGTCCTTTAGAAAATCAATGTCTAACTAAAAATATTGTTTACAAAGCTACCGTAACACCAGCGAACGTCAACCACACTAAGAAATCTTACATCGGTATTAGCGAAAACTCCTTCAAGATCGGGTTTGCAAACCACATAAAATCATTCAACTTGGTCAGGTATAAAAATGACACTGAACTTTCTAAAGAGATCTGGAAACTTAAGGAAGCAGGCATTAAACCATTAATCAAGCGGAGTATTGTTAAAAAATGTCAACCCTATAACCCATCCTCAAAAAGATGTAATCTTTGCATAAATGAGAAATATTTTATTTCAACATACAATAAAGAACCTTTGTTAAATAAAAAAATTGAATTGGTTTCAGCATCTAGGCACAGAAAAAAGTTTTTGCTATCGAATTTCGACACCGGTTAAATAAATTCCCGTTTGGCGTGAAAACTGACGTTTGATCTCGTTGCAAACGCAATTTTGTATTTTTATAACGGTTTTTATTTTAATGATTTTTAAATATAAGGCTGAATGATTGCCGAATGGCATGAAACTTGAAGTCCCATAAAAAAAGTCGTATTTTTTTCATTTAAATATTTAATATATTTTGATCTATTTTATAAATATCGATCACTCTTAAACCGACAAAAAGACGTATTAAATCCAACAGAATACAACACAACTCAATAATAATAATAATATATATATATATATATATATATATATATATATATATATATATATATATATATATATACATATATAAATATATATATATATATATATATATATATATATATATATATATATATGTATATATATATATATATATATATATATATATATATATATATATATATATATATATATATATATATATATATATATATATATATATATATATATATATATATATATATATATATATATGTATATATATCAGGCCTTGCTATAAGATTTTGTTGCATAACAGAAAAGTGTAACGCAAATAAATGTAACTTTCAATAAGGATATTTACATCGTTTAAAGTTTAAATAACCTCAATTAAATTTATTTTATATTTATTGTAATTATATTTCTTTTGACAAAATAAAATTTGTAATTAAACGAAGATTACCGCTTTTCTGCTTTGTTATGCAAAAGTATGCAAAATCTTCTCATACTACTCATAAACTAGTTAATCATTTTTAATTGTCGTTCAGTCTATAATCAATTCAAAAAATTAATGATAAAGAAAAAACTTTTGTTAAAAAGCAATTTCAAAACTGAAATGTAAAATAAAGTATATATATATATATATATATACATATATATGCATATATATATATATATATATATATATATATATATATATATATATATTATATATATATATATATATATATATATATATCAGGCTTGGTCAGGAAGCCGGAGTGATCGCTCTCGATTGCTGACCAAGTAAATAATATTTAGTTGTGAAAAGCTGGCCAGATTTTTTAGTCGTTTTGAGAACATTTTAACAAGCAAAAAAAAAAAAGCGCCAAAGATTAATTGGACCGATGAGAGGCAATTACAAAAAAAAAGTTAGGCAAATAAAATATCTTTAAACGCAAAAAAACTTAAAGCTAAATAAATTACCTTTAGAACAATTATTTTTGAAACATCGCTTTTATAATTTTTTTAAAAAATTAAGCAATGTTTTTCATGTAAAGTAACAATACAAAACTCTTGTACGAGAAACAGTGCTCGATATTATGATAATAGAGCAATATATAACGTGCTAATTATTGAAACTTGCAAAGAGCTATGGTCAAGTTGTTAAAACAAAGAACTATATGCGTGGTCATATAAAGCGTCCGATTGTACGCCTCTTTCGAGAAGGCCTGAATGCAGAATTGTAACAGCAATAAGATCTGGAGTGTTATCTGAAAAATTATTAAATCTTGAAATAGGTCCTGTTTCTCATTCCAGATGGCTCTCTACAGCCAACTATTTTCGTTTTTTTTTGTCAACCTTTGAGTTTTTTTTTTAAGTCACAGGTTTTCATAGTTAAAAACATCTTTCAAGATAATATGAAAAAAGATTTAAAAACCATACAAACGTCTAACAAAACCTTTATAAAAGCTGATAAAACATCAAATATCTATAAATTATCGAAAGAAGAATATAATCACCTTTTAACTAATGCTATTACTACCACTTACAAAAAAACTGACCCAAACCTAAAAGATAAAATAAATAAAAAAGGGAAAGATGTTTTGCGTAACCATGACGTTTATAATAAAATCAAAATTAACGGATCATCTGGGTGTTTTATCTCATTGAAAGACCATAAAGATAACTTTGCTAACAACCCTACTGTTCGACTTCTAAATCCAGCAAAGAATGAGGTAGGGAGAATTAGCAAAATTATTTTATCTAAAATTAACAATGACCTAAAAACTAAACTCTTTTTAAAACCAATGGCAAAGTACCAAGAATGTTACAGACTGGTTTGTAAAAATTGAAGACAAATATTTGTACAAATTTTTACTTTTTGACATAAATGATTTTTACCCTTCGATAAGTGAAAAAATCCTAAACAACGCAATCAACTTTGCAGAACAGCATATTTTAATAACTAATGAACATAAAAAATTAATAAAACATTCAAGGAAATCTTTACTTTTTAACAATGAGGAAGCGTGGGTTAAGAAAAATGGTGGTCAATTTGATGTTACCATGGGGGTTTATGATGGTGCTGAAGTTTGCGAGTTAGTAGGAATTTTTTTATTATTTCAAATTTCTTTACATTAAAAAAAAAAAAATGTTGGTTTGTATCGTGACAACGGTCTAGCAATATTTAAGAACATCAATGGCCAGCAGATGGAAAAAATCAAGAAACATTTTGTAAAAATTTTTCAAAGTAATGATTTTCTTATATCTATCGAATGCAATATGAAAATTGTAAATTATCATGATGTGACACTCGATCTTAATAGCAACTCTTTTCGACATTACGCTAAACCCGATAATGAACTGATATATGTCCACTGTGATTCCAACCACCCGCCTAATGTTATTAAAAGACTCCAACGTACTGTTGAAATAAGATTATCTTCAACGTCATCAAATGAAGTTGGTTTTAATAATGCTACACCATCTTACAAAGAGGCTTTTAAAAAAGCTGGCTATAACTGTAAGCTTACATACCAACCCCAGGTTACATCACCTAAAAATAAAAATCGCAAGCGAAATATTATATGGTATAACCTCCGTTTAGTCTAAATGTAGAAACAAAAATAGGAAATCGTTTATTAGCATTGGTTGATCTACATTTCCCTGTGAATCACAAACTATGCAAAATATTCAATAGAAATTTGATCAAGGTTAAGTTGCATGCAAAATATTAAATCCATCATTAGTTCACACAACCACAAGATTTTACAAAGTAAAAGAAATATAACTACAAAAAAATGCAACTGTATTACTAAAACCGCTTGTCCATTAAGCAACCAATGTTTAGTAAGTAATATTTACCAAGCCACTGTGAGTTCTGATGATCCAGATCCTAAGGAAAAAGTATATTTTGGTATCAGTGAGACACCATTCAAGCTCAGATACGCAAATCATTTAAAATCTTTTAATGCGATCAAATATAAAAATGATACTGAACTTTCAAAAGAAATTTGGAGTTTAAAAGAAAAAGGAAACAACCTTTTAATGGAAACAACCTGCTTAATAAAAAAGACAAAATATTATCTAAATGTCGACATTTAAATAAATTCCTGTTATCTTTGTTTGATACTGGAGATTAAAAAGGTACAACACCTATTATAAAGTGGAAAATTATAAAGCGTTGTGAATCTTACAAACCAGAAACAAAAACCTGCATACTTTGTCTTCA
>NC_061158.1:37957083-37997083 GCF_022113875.1 Hydra vulgaris | reverse complement strand
CATATAGCTATTTTTTAGTTTTTAGTCATTTATTACTCAAATAATATTATGTTTGATACATTTTGATTTGGTAAAATCAATAATAAATATTCTGAGCTGATTTATTTAGCTGACCTATTAAAATACATTGGAATACAAATCTCTGGCTAATTATGACTATTGTTTTTTTGTTGTTTTCCTTTTTATTCCTAGTTTTATTTGTAAATTTTCAAGTTTTTAAGTTACTTTAATAAATTTATATAAAATAATAATAATAATAATGAAATTTAGGCTGCACTAGAAGTAGGTTCTAGTAAACCAGTTTGCTTGGTTATGGCAGTCATATATATATATATATATTCATATTCATACATATATATATATATATATATATACATATATATATATATATATATATATATATATATATATATATATATATATATATATATATATATATATATATATATATTATTTATTGTAATAAATCTTTAATTTTTTTATTTTGATGAATTTCTACTTTTTTATTTACATAATAATAAATATTTACTTTTATAATCTTTATACTTTAATAATTTTGTTTAAAAAACTTATTTCAAATGCTTTTTCTTTTTTCCCTGATGCTATTTAATCTTTTTGCATCTATTTGGTCCTTTTTTTTTGTTCTTGATAATTTTCTGTTAAAGCATTTTATGACTTGTTATGACTTTCTGTTAATGCATTTTATGACGAAATATGAAGTTTCATATTTAATATGTTGTTTTTATGTTTTTCTTTTTTTCCATCATCATATGGGTTTATGCAGCAGAAAAATTTGCCAACTTTTTTCAAGAAATAAACAAATATAAGCATATTACTGATACAAGTTATTTTCATTTATTGAGAACATATCTTTATTTTAAACTAAGATATGTTGTAGTCATTAAGGAGTAAAAAATGTTTCTCAACATGTATTCAATGATCAAACAATAATATAGTGATTTCAAATAATATGGTGATACATTATTTTTAAATGTTTTTAAATGTTTACTAATTTACACTTTATTTTAGTTTTATATTCACACGCTGCTAAATTTATATTTTAAAATGTAGAAACATTAAAATTAAATTAGAACTTCTTTACATAATAAAAAAAAACTACTTCTGTAGCAACATTATTTAAATCTTTATTCATGTCTTACAAAGACAATTTATAAATATATATATATAAAGACATCTTATATATATATAATTAAATATATATATAAAGACAGCTTATATATATATAATTAAATATATATATATCGACAGCTTATATATACTAATATTTATAGATTCCAAATTGTTTTTTTTTGATTATCAGTTTAGTATAACTTAGTTAATTTTTAAAACTTCTTTAGATCAAACAATTTTTTTTGCTCTCTATATACACTTAAAGAAGTATAAAAAGTTGCTTTATAGTATGCGATATTGAAAAACACTTTATCTATCTTGATAAGAAACAAGAAAAAGCTTTCAAATAAATATTTTTGATGCTTTAAAATAAAAATTGCCAAGAATTCTCTTTAAACATCTGAAATGTTATATACAAAAGAAAAACATTTTTAACATGTATTTAAAAAAATAGTATAATAAATATTATGATTAAAATAGTAATATAAAAAATATAATAAATGAAAATGCTTATTTTGAACTTTTAATTATATAATAAAGCTTATCTAACTTTTATATGTTGGTTTAAAACTTTGTTGTTTTACTTATCTAACTTTTATATGTTGGTTTACCTAAATTTTTTAGCAACCATAATGTAATATCAATATGTTGCACTAATCATCATTGCTACTAAAAGTTTACTTGAGCTACAATAAGAAGTATAAAATTTTGTAATAAAAGTCAACAAAAGTTATCATCTGAAAAGTTATGCTTTGTCAGCACTAAATTAGCTCCTGATCTAGTCTAAACCATTACCCTAGCTCTGTTTTATCAATCCTGGCCCTTGCGTATATCAAAATTGAGTATATTAGTTATTTTTAGGGTTTTCAAACAAAAAATTCATCAATTTTACCAGTCCTATGTATTTAAAAAGCATAGTTTAATACAGTTACAGTTATATAAGTATAACAGTTGTTTTACAAAAAAATTTTATATAGTTCTAATAAGTAATATTGTTGTAAAAATTTATTTTTAAAAGTGTCACTAAAAATAACTTTTATTTTTATTTAGTTTTTAAGAACTGTTGCTGATATGTTTCGTCTAGTTCCTTTTATGGTGTTTGTAATAGTTCCTTTCATGGAGTTTTTATTACCATTTGCTATCAAATTTTTCCCTGGGATGCTTCCTAGCACATTTGAAGATGTGAAAACTAAGGTTAGTTGATTTTTATATTTATTTAATAAGAAATTCATCTACTGTTTAAAGTAATTACTCAAATAATTAATGTTTAATTAAAATTTGATAAAAAGAAAATTTATGTTGAAAGAAAAAGGCAAAAAATTAGTTTTTTAAGTAATTCAAAAACTAATTATTCTTATTTAAATAATGTTTTTATTATTATTTATATTTATGTTTAATATTTTTATATTTATGAGGATATATACATATCCTCATAAATAATATATATATATATATATATACCCATATAGTGTAGTCGAAAGAGCGTTTTAATGTAAAAAAAAGTCTTTTACGACTACAATTTTAATTACCTCGTCTCTTAAGTTGTTTTTGATTGTCATCGAAATGTCAAAGCAATTAATTTATGCGGAAGTACATTAAATTTAATTGTTTTTTAAAAATTTTTTAAAAAATCGCAATTATAACGACTAGAAAGTTTTTTTTAATTAGTGGTGTTTTTGTTATTGATTTAATAAAAAACATTTTTAAAACATGCGTAAATGTTGCTACATCGACTATCTTATAGCCTGACTCGCAACAGAGTGCTGCTACATCGACTGACAAATAGCCTGACTCGCAACGGAGTGCTGCTACATCGACTGACAAATAGCCTGACTCGCAACGGAGTGCTGCTACATCGACTGACAAATAGCCTGACTCACAAGGGAATGCTGTTACATCGACTGACAAATAGCCTGACTCGCAAGGGAGTGCTGCTACAACGACTGACAAATAGCCTGACTCGCAAGAGAGTGCTGTTACATCGACTGAGGGTTTGGTTTGGCCAGGCAGTCTATCAATTAAAAAAAAAAAATTTAATTTTTAAAACTTTTTCTGGTCTGGTTTATTAACGCGCTCTTTAAAACTACAGTTTATGGGAAACTTTTTTTGATGCCATGCAAGAGACATGCAAGAGTATATATATATATATATATATATATATATATATATATATATATATATATATATATATATATATATTATATATATATATATATATATATATATATATATATATATATATATATTATATATATATATATACGCATTTTTTTGCTGTCGCGTTTTTTTCACCCAAATAACTTTTTTAACTTCTTCACATAAGTTGAAGAAGTTAAAAAAGTTGAAATATAATTTTGTAATTTTAAAACCAGTGACAGATCCAGGGGAAATGAGAGGTATGAACCTACCACCCTGCACCAGAATCCATAAATTTATAAAATATCTTTAAATTTTTAAATTTTTTTTTAGTAGGCAAAAATGTGATACAAAATAAACTAAATTTTTAACAAGCCCTGATTCCCCCTCACACCCACACCAAAAATTCCCAGATCTGACATATTTTGCGATGCAGTGTTACTTCATTCATAATAAATTCTTAAAACAGTTCAATATTAAAAAAGATGCAATTCATGGCCTTTACTTATAAAAATTTACTTCTTTGTCTTTACTTATAAGAATTATTATTAAAAATTATTAAAAAAAAAAAAATTGTTTTTCTAATTAATGCTGCTTTTTCTATTTTTTTTTTTTTTTGAATAATTGAACAATTGCTAAACTAAGACAATACTAAAAATATGGTAAATGGAAGTATTAAAACAAGTATTTAATAAATATCACTAAAAATAAATTTTAAAACCATTTCAGTGTTTAAAATGCAAAAAGAGTAGTTTTTAAGGCAAAAACGCAAAAAAACCAATAGTCCTCGGTTTTTTTGGCCAAAAAACAAGACCAAAAAAAACGGCTTACATCTCTCTCTCTCTCTCTCACTCTCTCTCTCTCCTTTCTATATATATATATATATATATATATATATATATATATATATATATATATATATATATATATATATCAGGGTTGCCACCAAATCAGGGAAATCAGGGAATTCAGGGAAAATCAGGGAAATTTAGATACAATCAGGGAAAATCAGGGGAAAATGATTGATTTAGGAAAAAATCAGGGAAAATCAGGGAACTTTTTAATTTTTCTTTAATGTTTTGATATTTTTTCTTCCTTTTCAAGGGCACCAGGGTTAATGTTTAACATTTTAACAATTAAAGGGTACCAGGGTTAATGTTTAACATTTAACAAGAATATTAATCATATTGTGTTTACATTAATTCAATGTTTGCAACTCAAATCAAATAAAAATGGTAAAGTGATCCTTTGTTTGAAAAATGGCTGGTAATACTCGGTGTAGTTAAGGCGATTTACAAAATATTCGAATACTTTTATTTGAAATAAGCATGGTTTTGTCAGCATATTATATCCAAACAAGATCTTTAAATATTACAATTTTTTTTACTTAAGGTTTTTATAATATCGAAAGAAACTTTTCTTTTTTTTATATAATTTTCAAAACCTTTATAGAACCCGTAATAGTGAATCTAAAGAACACCATTTTGGAGTCTTTAGATCAATTCCGCTCATCAGCATTAACTTTAATTTAATTAAAATCTTTTGAAAAGGTTCCTTAATTTACTACTGATCCAAGTTCTAATCTGTTCTGACGTATATTAACTATACATAGTTGTCAAATCACAATATTTCTATCAATTTCCACAAAAAATACTAGAATTTCGAACAAGAAAGAGCTTATAATTATGGAGAATTGCCAATAAACGATCAGAACAGATCATATTGTTTAACTGTAATGTTCATTTCACCTAAAAAACGTGTTAATATAAAATATTTTTCAAATTTGGACAAGCGATTGCGATTTTAAGATAATTTAAAAAAAAAAAAAAAAAATCTTCAGTCTGGGTTTTTTTGCTACAAACATTTATTTTTTATGATACCGCAAAATTTATCATTTTGATATTTTTCGCCTTTTCATAATTCACAGACCAGACCATTTATTGGAAATATGTTGCAGTCAACAAAATATCATACAGGCGCTATAATATTTTAAAAGTGCCTTAACTACACCGAGTAGGCAGTGTAAAAAAGTCTGCCAAGTGCAAAATGTGAAAAGTTGAATTTAATTTGTCAAATATGCAGAAGAGTTATGATAAGTCACATGGGTGGCAAAAAACATGCACAAAAGTCAATGCCATTATCTTGCCTGCGCAGTCTACATCTATAAAGCAAGCACTTCAAACAGTAGATTAATGTGATAAAAAGTGGACATAAATTTACTCTGTTTTAAATGCAATACAGAATAATTTCTCATTAATCATGTAATGAAAATTGCCTACTTTACCAGAAAATGTTCCCTGATAGCAATATTGCTAAATCTTATGAAATGAGTGAAACAAAACTTGGTTATATAATTAATTTTGGTATTGGGCCTTATTTTTACAGACTTTTAACTGAAAATATGAAAAAATCTCCTTATTATACTCTTTCACTTAATGAAAGCCTGAACGATTCTCTTAAAAAGGGCCAATAGGATCTAAATATTCAGTTTTGGAACATCAATCTAAGTCGTGTTGAATCCAGATACTTTGTCTTTAAAATTTTTATGGCCCACAGCAAAGAATTTACTTAAAAGTATGACTCAACTAAGTATGGAAGGTACAAATGTGAACTGTTCCCTTCTTAATCTTCTTGAATTGCAGCATGATCAACAAGAGCTACCTAAACTTTTTAACGTTGGAAGTTGTAACCTTCATTTAATACATGGTTTCAAATCAGGTTTTTAATCTGCTGAATGGAATATAAAGAAGTTAATGAAAGTATCATACAACCTTTTTTATGATTCTTCGGCTAGAAGAGCTGATTTTGTAACTGTTACTGAATGTGAGAATTTTCCTTATGCATTTTGCTCAAAACATTGGGTTGTAGACCAAAAAGTTGCAGATAGACTTTGTTTAATTTGAGAGAATGTTAAAAAAACTAACCAAGTATTGGGAGACTCTTCTTAAAAGTAAGCAACAAAAATGAAAGAGCTATGACAAGTGTTTGGGACAGAGTTGTTAACAAGGCCAAAAGACGAGGAGGCTACTTAATAGTGGTTATAACCATCTCTCAACTCTATAACTCCGAAACACGAACTTTGATGAACAAGGCCGCTGCGCGAAGAAACAAGTTGGGGGAATTAAACGTAATCAATAAGAAAATTGGTTTTTTTAAAGGCCAAGGCCAAAATTTTCAAGGTCAAGACCAAGGCCAACATTTTCAAAGCCAAGACCAAGGCCAAGGCCTCAATTTTTGGCTTTAAGGCAAGGCCAAGGACTAGCAACTCTAGTTCGGGGGAACAAAAGATGAGTTAACTTTGACTAAATTGAAGTTTTTTGGTTACATTACAAGTTTGTTGCAGAAAATTTTACTGAGATATCAAACCAATGCCCCAATGATTTTTTTTCTTTTTGAAGATTTGTTCTCAACTGTTAAAAGTTTAATGGGTTTAAATATAAAACAAGATGTCCTTAGCAGCATTGTTAACTTCAAAAATATGATTTTACAAAAAATGAAAACTTTCTGCTATTAAAATTAACGACAATTGGATTTGCTGCAGAACATGACATAATTAAATTGAGGAAAAAGGATGCATTATCTCAGGATGTCATCAACAGTTTCATAAAAGATTATGAATCAAATTTCTTTTCTGAAAGCAACTGGTTGCATCAGTCCTATGTCAAATCTTTCTAAACAAAAAGCTGATCTTCTTATTCAACAGATGAAATCTGTACTACATCTAGTTCTACATCTGTTTTTTAGAGTTAAAAATGCTCAGGGGTTATTGGAGAAGTTTGAATGTTAAGTTTGGGCATTTGAATGCTGGAAATATCAGGGGGAAAAAAGCAAAATTTTAGCAAAAAATCAGGGAAAATCAGGGAAAATCAGGAAGGAAAAAGCAAAATTTTAGCAAAAAAATCAGGGAAAATCAGGGAATTTTGTTCCTAAATAATGGTGGCAACCCTGATATATATATATATATATATATATATATATATATATATATATATATATATATATATATATATATATATAAACAGGAGTGTACACTCAGACTTTTGGTTGGTCGCCAGAAGGCTGAATATAGCCAGTTTCTTAATTTTGGTTGCTCGCTGACTTTTTGAGTTGCCCTTCCGTATTTTTTATAAAAATTTTTGAATTCAGCGGAGTTCTTGCATATTCTAGTCATTTTTCTTTAAATGGATAAGTGTAAACTAGAAATAATTTGTGTAAATACTGATTATCATTTGCAATGACATCACAAATGACGGAAGCATTTATTTAACGGTGAAAAGGAAAAAAAAAGAAAATTTTTTTAAAGAATAAAAAAGATTAGTTAAAAGTAAAGTAAAATAAGAAAAATATTGATAGGCTAAAATAAGGGGAGTCTAAAATTTTATATTATTTGTTTAACCAATTATTCTTAATTAAAATTTTTAGGAAATTTCAATAAACAATTCAGTTTTTGCATTTTTTTTGTGGTTGACCTTCTACTTTAATTATTAGCATTTTAAAAATATTAATAAACTTAAAAACTAGATATCTTTGCAGCGTATTCTTTGCATGTAAAGTTACACAACTTTATGTTAGAATTATGCAATTTAAATTTTGATTGGATAACTTTGAATTGAAATGAATGAAAGTTGTGTTTAAACAAAAAGAAGTCTTATCTTGAGTAAATATTTGTTTCGATTTACTTTGCTAGAAAATAATTTGCTATTAATTTTGTAAAGTGAGTTTAGATACCAATTAAAATGAAAAATATTGCAATATAAAGTAATAAACTAATAAATAAATAAACCATAAGCTAGTAAACAAATAGATCAAAATGAATAAACCTCTTTAGAAATCTCCCAGTAATAGACAAATTTTATCATTCGAAATTGCCTTTACTCAGGGTTGTTTTTGTACTTGTCTTTAATGAAGTCAACAATAAATTATATTTTGGAAATTTTCATTAAATAAGATTGACTGCTCAGTAGTTGTAGAATTAAAAACTTGGATGATTGTATCATTCTTGTAAATAGTTTAGTAAAATTTAGATATATTTCTTGAACAGAAAATAAGAAAGTATTATGGGTTTGAAAAAAAGATACAATAATGGAATAACTGATGTATTATGTTTTTAATCAGGTTTTTGCAATTTGTAAAACAATTACAAAGAACATTGAACTTAAGCTTCAGTATGACCCTCATTGCAATCGGCTTCAGAAATACAGTCAATTACAAAAATTCCTCGCAGTAATATACTTAAATATCCAAGCCATTGTGAAATTTAGATGTAGGTAGTTTAAAAATAATTTGGGAAATGTGTATCATTGTTAAAAAATTTTAAATTAAATAAAGTTGAAACCAGTGACAGAAACAACTGATACAGAGCAGGTTAGCAAAAAAAAAAAGTAAGCTTTACATTAGGTGTCCAAGAGATATTACACTTTGCTTGTGTGAAATTAGAAGGCAACCCATTTACTTGCGAATTAGATATCAATAAATATATTGAAAAACCGAAAGATATGTTAAATGTCAAAAAACGATTGATGAATGGGATGTTTATTTTATTAATAATTTAAAAATATTAAGTCATTGCAGCAAAGATCCACTTTATTTAAAATCATAATTATTGATAAAAATATAAAAAAATTTGCCTTATGTCTACAAAAGAACAAGCTAATAATTTAAAGTTTCTACTTAACTTGGAAAGTCTTCACAACAATCCACAATCACCTACAAATGACTTTTTTTTTTAGTTATTAAGGTGCTTGAAGAAGAACTGAGCATCGTATCACACTGCAGAAGAGCAGTTAAACTAGGAAGTTTACACATCCTTACCAATGTCGCTTATCTGGTCAGAGCTAACATCGAACCTCAGATCTCTTGATTCTGAGAAAGAACTTAAATCACTGCACCATGGTTGCAATTAATTTATTTCGCATTTTCACCATTAGTTGTTACATAATAATTATGTATTTTATTGATAAAACAAAAAAAGAAAAATATTTAGGACAGATTCTACTTTGATAATAATAATGATTTCATTTAGTTTAATAATTTATTGTTTTGTCAAAATAACCACTTTAATTGAAATTGAAGTAGAAGGCCAATTATTCATAATGAAAAAAAAGTATTAATTCGAAATTAGCATAAAAAGTTAAGAAAAAGTGGTTAAACTACACAAAATCTGAAAAAAGTTAATATTGGACCCCTGGACAAAGAAGTTGAAGAAAAAATAAAACAAGAAAATTAATAATAAAATAAAATGAAAAAATAGGTTTAATAAAACGAAAGCAAAAAAAAAAATCAATTAAAGCAAAGTACCAAGTTAAAAGAAAAGAAGTTTGGAAAATGTTTGAAATAATAATAAAAGAAGTAATTAAAACATAAAAATAAATCATTATCAATTTTTCTACGTCTTTCTTTTTCTACGTCTTTCTTTTTGTACGTCTTTCTTTTTCTACGTCTTTCTTTTTGTACGTCTTTCTTTTTCTACGTCTTTCTTTTTTCGCCAATAATAACAAAAGATTATTTAAAATTTTTTTTTTTTTTCAATTTTGCAGAAGTTTTTGTGCCTTTTCGTTTTGAAGTTGTTGTTTTTTTTTTGTAGTTTTTTTGTTTGCCTAAAGTTTGTTATTATTTGTGCTGTTGTTGCTAATTATTTATTGTTGTTCACTGTTGTTATTAACTAAATGTTTTCATAGTTTTTTGTCTTATTATTAATTTATTATAGCTTAATTGTTGTTATTATTATTTTTTGATTAAATTAATTTTACGCTTGCTTTTAGTTATTAATATTGCTGTTAATTTTTTGTTTGTTTGTTTATTTTATTTAGGTGTCACTCCAAATGACTAGTTTTTAACTATATGAGTGACATATAACCTTATGTGAAATTGTAAAAAATTTATAATTTTTAGTTTTTGGTTGAATAAATTAATAAATAAAAAAAAATTAATATTGTAAACTATTAATAACATTCACTTTTCTACTTTCAAATAGAGTACATGCCGATATATACGCTGTTAGTTTTTTTACTTGAATATTATTTTGAGCGCTTATAAAAAAAATAAGGACCTTTTTTTACAAGAAAAAATTATTGACAAATATAAAAAAACAATATACAATTACTTTAAAACCCTTTGCTTTCTATGTGTTGTAATTATTAAGATCTTATTTGTTACTGGACCCTGAAAACTATTGGTATTTTAAAAGTATTTTATAGTACCCTGTTGTAATTAAATTTGATTTTAAACTGCATTAAAAATCATTTGAACCAATTTAACAAAAGTTATAGAATATTTAGATAGAATCTAATTTCTGTGTTTGAAAAGGATTAAATTTCCTTATAATTTATTTGTAAAACAATCTTCTACTTAACAATCTTTTGTTTGTTTATCTCTATTTATTTCTTATAGTTTTTAGGTATTTAATCTAATATTTTTAATAAAGATTATTAACAATTTATAGAAAGATTTTATCAGTTACCAATAGGGATCGTTACAGTATACTGTATACTAACTTTACAGCATACTTTACTGTATATTTTGTATACTTTACTATATATTTGATATACTTTACCGTATATTTGGTATACTAAAAGTTAGTATACAATTCAGTACACTTATTTACTTTTATTTGTAAATCATTTTTGGACTGACTTGATAATTTATTAATTATATTATCTTAATTAATTAATTTGCTATACCATATTTATTGTATAACTTATCATAATTAAAGTGATTTTATTTTTAGTTTCATTTTTTAATGAAGCAAGATAAAAATCCATTATCATGCCGTTGCTGATTTTGATTAAAAACTTCAATTTTTTTATTTATTTAGTGAGAATGTGTAACGAATGGTTAGCAGTATAATTAAACACAAAAGCAAAAAAATTAAATAAAAAACCAACACATTTGCTTTACGTAAACCCTTAGAATTTTTTTTACAAACTTCTTATATGGTTTGGCTAAAAAAAAAGTTACCAATAAGATATTTGTAAACATAATTTATGTTCATAAATGTATTACGTCTTTACACGATATTGAATTAATAAAAAATAAAATTTTTTTAATACAATTGTGAAAAGATTTCTCTCAATCAAAAACATTTCTCTCTTTTTTTTAAGAAAAAAAAAGTTTTTAATTTGCTTGTGCAAATTATAATCTATAATAATTTACAATGGAGAGACTTATGTTTTATATAATTAATGATAAATAAGAAAAAAACATTAATAAAAATTGCGAAACTGTTTTACATTCATTTGAAACTAAATTTTACATTCAACATTTTACTATTCCTTCAAAAACTTTAAAAAAATTTAAATTTTTAAAATCATATTTAAAGTCTTTAATAAATGAATTGAATAAATATCAAGTCTGAATAAATATCAAGTCTGTAGATTGCAATGTATATTATGAAGACTTTTTGGCCTACAACAAAACGGAAAAGGCAAGCTTCGATAAAAAAAAAAAATTTTTTTTCTTGGTATGCATTTATTCTTTTGTTTTAATCAAAAAAGTTTAGCACAAATGTTTTTTTTATCATTCTCTTTAATATGAACACAGCATGTCTCAGAGGTTTGGGATCCCTTTAAATAAAATTTGCAAAAAAAATAAATAAATAAAAGTGTTTTTATTTAAACAATAAAACTTTTTAGTTTTAATTTCAGAAGTATTTTTATAAATACTTTTCAACACTCGTACAATTTTCTTATGTTCTAATTAATAGTTCTTTTTATAGAATTTTGAAATTTAAAAAATAAAACAAAACAAAAATTAGAACTGCTGATAAAAATCCATACTTTATACTATCAAAAGATTATATATATATATATATATATATATATATATATATATATATATATATATATATATATATATATATATATATATATATATATATGTATAGATATACGTATGTATATATATATGTATGTATGTATATATGTATGTATGTATATATATACAGACCTCGGCGGGAAGCGAGAGCTCTCGTTCTCGCCCACACTCCCCTAAAATGGTTTACGGGAGCAATTTACGGCTCTCGCAAAAATATATTTTTTCTCTCAAAAGTTTAATTATTATTTAACTAAAATAAAAAACGCAGTCATTTTAATAATTATCTTTAACAATTCTTAAAATCCCTGCATTCTATTACAATAAGAAAATATAAAACTTTTTTTTATAAGCAATATATATATATATATATATATATATATATATATATATATATATAATTTTTTTGCAACAATTTGAAATATTTGATTGTGTTTGAGCTTTAAGGATTGTTATGTTCAATTTAAAATTAGTGTTATTCTGAAATTATTTTTTGCAAATGTTTTTTTGTTGCTAATAAAATTGGCAACAAAATTTTTGTGCAAACATGGTGTCACTTTTTGATTTTTCTAAATGTTATTTAGTGTTAAAAGATTTTATTTTTATAAAACTTTACAAGCTTTTTAGTTTTTACAAACGTTTTGCACAAAATTTAAAATCTTGCCTATAAAAGGTTTATTTGATAAAATTGGTTACTAATTCTCAAAGTTAACTTGTTTTAAAATTAAATTCTGATTAAAAAATTGTTTTTCAATTTTTTTTATGTAATATAAAAATCAACTTATAGTTTCCTGTTTTTTAAGTTAATGAGATTTTAAGAAATACTGCTCTGTTAGATGTTTATTTTAAGAAACACTGCTCTGTTAGATGTTTTTAGTTAAAGTTTTTTAAACCATTTGTTCTTGTAGATTGACATGAATTATAGTTATAGATTCTTTTTCTAAAGCTGTAAAATGTTTAGAAAATGAAAGGGTTTTAAAATTTATATGGATGTATCTTTTAAGTACCAAAATACACCTTGATGAAATTTGAAATCAGTTTATAAATTGTGATACTATTCACAATGATTTATTTAAAAATAAATTCTTATTAAACAAAAGATTGCTTGGGGTATTTTTTTTTGGTTTCTTCTGTTCCAGCCCTTAAATCACATAGTGTGTCAAATCAAAGTGTTTTTTTTTATAGGAGGATAATTGGTAAAAATATGTTGAAGTTCAGACAAAAAAAATCAATTGTATAATAATTTGTTTAAATTAAAACAGTTTGTCAAAATATCTATTTATAAAGTTTAAACTAATTAATATAAAAAATATTAAACAAAAAAGTTTTGTTTCAAAATAAGCCTGCAAAGCCTGAAAATATAACTACATTCAAAAAATAGAAAATCAGTTTTAGTATTCAATAATAAAAATGTCAAAATCCCAGATGTATATTTGATCAACAAGATAATCATACTTAGATATAGAAATGTAAAAGAGGACTGTTACAATCTTAAAAATTTATTTCTACTTATTCAACTCTATCAATTGAAGTTTTTTTTATGACCTATTGTATTAAATCTAATAGGTCTTTAAAAAAAATATTGGTACAGTTAGACATAAGATTCTATTTCAAGGAAGGCTTTAAAAAAATGGCTAAATATTAGTTTAAAAAAATAAAATAAAATAAAAAAGCAGTTTTTAATTCATTATTAGTTCAAAGGTTTTTATCACATGTCAATCTATCAGAAAGAGTGGTTAAAAAAGACATGAAGCGCTTCAACTGAAAATTTCTCAAAAAAAAATACTTAAGTTAATAAAACTTAAATTTATTTACATTAAACTTTTAAATATAAAAGCTGTGCTTATTTATTAATGGCTTCTTTTTTTATAACCTCAATGTTATTATAGTATTAAGAGAAGTTTCAGAAAAAAGGTAACAAATAGAATGGTAAATGTATTGCAAATTTATAACTCAAATCTCGCATAAGGTGGTGAGATTTTGTTGCCTATGTATTTATATAGTCTAAGTAAAAATGCCTGTTGAAATAAGTTTAATGTTCAGTTTATTTTAGTTGATTGTTAGGAAAAGTTAAATTTGTTTAACAAGAAGTTATTTTAAGCATTCTTTATTTTAAACAAATTTCTAAAGAATCCTGAAGTATTTATTATAAGAAATAATTTTTTTTTTTTTTTTTTGCACTTACTGCTTTGTTTTGTTTAAAAAAAATTTACTATTACCAATATTTCTTTATCTTTTTCTTGAGAAAAAGAAAAATCATAGTATGTTGTAGTCTAAAATTTTTGGTAATAGGAATCAAAAAGAAGAGCTTCCCTTAAATTAAAGTTGCAGATGGCAGAGTTTTTGCAAGATACTATTGAAGAAATTGCAGTTAATCCACAAACAAAAAAAAGTGAAAAATTGAAAGCTTTTAGTGACTTTGTTCATAAGGTAATATTGTTATTTGGTTATTTATTATAATGTTTTTAATAATATTATTATTTATCATGTTATATAATTTTGAATCAATTTTAGTTATAATTTAATTGTGAGAGGAAACCCTTAATTGATGATTTGTTGTTTTGGGATATTGAGAAAGTGTTTATCTTTTATTTAATTTGAAATTTCCAGTTTTTATAATTTTTGTTTATAATATTAGTTTTATCAAATTTAAAAAAACTGCTTGACCTGAGTTATGACTGGTTTTTCTACAAAACATCTCTCTAGGCTATGTCAGAATTATTCTGTTACTGGTAACATCTAATTCAGTACAACTTGTTACTTACCCTGCTGCTTTATATGGTTTTTTGGCAATGGCAAGCCGAAGATAACTCAAACAAAAAATATATATTTGGGCTCTTGATCAAGAAAAAGCTAGAAAGGGTTCTTTTAAAAAAAATACTTTTATCAAATAAATAAATTTCTGTTTAAAGTTTTGTTGTCTCTGTGAAAAACATGTAAAAAAAACACTTGAAAGAAATGTTTTCTGATCACCAGTTTTGTTCTTTTTTTGTTATTTATTAAGCTGGCATAGATGTACCTGAAAACTACTTGTGTGCTCTTCTTAATTTATATTTGAGTGTAGCTATGTAACTCTTTCTAATACCTTCTAATTAAAAAGTTTAATCGCATGCCACCATCAAATTGTTTTTTTCCCCCACTTTTTGTTCTAATAATTTTTTTTTATAAAGTCTTTTTTTTTTTTTTTAAATCATCATTCCAATCTTTAAATCCTCTTATTTGAAATGGCTTTAAGAATTTCACGCTCTACATCTCACTTCAAGAGTTTCACGCTCTACTTGAGTGTATAATTATGTAACAAATTTCCTATTTGTTAAAAAATTAGCTTTGAATCTTCTGACTTGACTATTCTATGCTCACTCGCCACTTTTCTCTATTCTGCATCATTTTCTAATGGTTCTTGAATTTTAAAAAAAATATATTTTTCAAATTTTAAAAAAAGCTTGTTCAAGTTTATAATTAAATTGAATATTTAGTTATGAATTTGATCTTTGCTTTGTTGATTGTCAACTACTTTTTGTCACATTCTGTTAAAAATACTGCTAAAAGCAACTAAAATGTATTAACATTTAAATTAGAGGTTAGAATTTAAATTATCTTTGAAAAAAAAGTGCTAATAATAATTACAAATTAATACTTTACAAATTTTTTTAGAGAAGTAAGTTAGTTTGCATAAGTCAAAATCGAATTGACTAATCTAAATCTGTTTATTATATAAAAAAAATTAATTATTATTTTGCTTATTACAATTGTTATTATTATTATTATTATTATTATTATTGTTGTTGTTGATAAATTAACTTATGATATATAAATACACTTTTATGCGTTTTATCTTTTAACTGAAAGATTTTGCTAGGTACGCAGTGGAGAACAAGCACCAACGAATAAAGAAATTTTAGAGTATTCAAAATTGTTTCATGATGAAATTACTCTTGAAAATATTCCTCATGCTCAACTAAAGGCTTTGTGTCGTCTCCTTATGATATCACCTATAGGACCCAGCAATCTTCTTCGTCTTAAAATTGAGTTCAAACTTCAAGAGTTAAAGCGTGATGATAAGGTATCATATTACTCACATTATGTCTCAAATAAAACATTATTATAAGGTATCATATTACTCACATTATGTCTCAAATAAAACATTGTGATAAGGTATCATATTACTTACATAGAGTCTCAAATAAAAATTGTTATGAGGTATCATATTACTTACATGATATCTCAAATAAAACATTGTGATAAGTGTTGTTGTGTTATGTATTTTTTTTTTCGTTTTTGTAATAATTTATTAAAAAAAGAATTCTTTTTATAAAGTTTAAATATGCGTATATAAAATGGCAGCCATTTTAAATAAGGTAGCCATTTTAAAATGGTAACCATTTTGAAACAGGTTTTTATAAATAAATTGTGTAAGGGGGTCATAATAGGGTCATTTAAGGTCGTTTATTTGGGTTGTTTCAGGCCATATATTAGGTCATATATATTACCATATATATTATACCATATATATTAGGTCATTTTTAGGGGGTAATTTATATTAAAAATAATAGTGTAAATTAACAAAGTTGCTTAGGTTCTCTTTCTTGGAGGAAGCAAGAGGTGATTGCACTTTATCATTTGGTTGACTATATATAACTTATTTCAATGATTTTTAAATAAAAATATTTTAATAATCGCTCTTGTTCTAAATTTTTCATTTTGTTTTAAAAATCATTTTTATTCCAATATTTGCTTAATTTCATTTTCTGTTATGAGCATTACTGAACACCATTCATCAAAATCAGCAGTAGTCATCATTCATATCAGAAGACAATTCACATCATTCTATCAGAAGACAATAACAGACTACTATCGCTAAAACTTTCACTATCACTTTGACTTGAACAGTTGATTTCACTGAATACATTGTTGATTTAATATTGTTGATTTCATTGAATTCTCAGCTCTTGCTTCCTCAAAAATGAGGTCCTAAATGACTTTGTAAACCTGTTCATATTATTATTTTTTTGATATAAATTACCTCCTAAAATGACCCAAAACAACCCTTAAGCAATAAATGACCATAAATGACCATATTATAACCCCCTTACACAATTCGCCCTATAAACACCTATTTCAAAATGGTTACCTTATTAAAATGGTAACCATTTAAAAATTGCTACCTTTTTCAAAATGGCTGCCATTTTATATATGTATATATAAACTTTATAAGAAGAACTCTTATAAATTATTATAAAAACGAAAAAAAAAAAGTAGATTATAACACAACAACATATAAGGTATTATATTACTTACATAATGTTTCAAATAAAACATTGTCATAAGGTTTCATATTATTTACATAAATTCTCAAATAAAACATTGTGATAAAGTATAATATTAATAACATAATGTCTCAAATAAAACATTGTGATAAGGTATCATATTACTTACATAATGTCTCAAATAAAACATTGTGATAAGGTTTCATATTATTTACATAAAATCTCAAATAAAACATTGTGATAAGGTATCATGTTACTTGCATAATGTCTCAAAAAAAACATTGTGATAAGATATCATTTTACTTACATAATGTCTCAAATATAACATTGTGATAAGGCTTCATATTACTTACATGATATCTCAAATAAAATATTGTGATAATAAAATAATATTATGCAACTTTTGTTACATATAACAATAGTTAAAAAAAGTAAAAATGATAAAATATATAATTGCCACCCTAATTAGTAAATATGCGACTTTGAACTTAGTTAATAATAATTAATATAACTTTTTCTTAGTTTAATTGGTTTAATTAGTTACTTTGGTTGCATATTTACAGTGATATAGTCTGATTCTAAAATATTCTTTTGACTCTGGGGTGCCAGATTTCAAACAATTTTATTTTATAGATAAGATAAAGGAAGGAAATCCAAGTACAAGAAGAAACTTTTATAATGCACTAAATAAAACATAGGCTTACATATATAAATTATATGCATATATATATATATATATATATATATATATATATATATATATATATATAATGCATATAATGTATATATATTAAATATATAAAAATACAAAAAACATGCATTTAATATTTTATTTATTGTATATAGCATTTATTTAATAATTTAGTTATTGTATATAGCATTTAGGGTTTTTCAAAAACTAGTTTTCAAAAAACAGCTGTTTCTGTTTTAAACTTTCAAAAAAATAACTCTTAACATGTTTCTGTTTTAAACTTTCAAAAAAATAACTCTTAACAACTTTTTTTTATTATTTTTTGAATTTTCAAAATAAAATATAATTTTACATTAATCTAATTTTATTATATCACCAATATGAGTAAGTAACTTCTACCAAAAGCATTTTTATTTCTTATAATAGCGTTTCAAAAACACAAGAGCTTCAAGTAATTTATTGAAGAGACAAGATTATATTTTGCTGTGAAAATTATTCCAGTCCAAAATTTATTGAATACCAAAAATACACATTCAACATCTGTCGATTTTGGTTTGATGCAAAATAATGCATCATATAATTTTTGCAGACTTTCTGTTTGTTTACCAGTGTTCTTAATTCATACCTTCCTGTTAAATAATATCATGGCTTATGATTTCCATATCCATTTCATTATCAAAGTTTCATTTAACTCACATCTATCCAAGTCATGCTCATCAAAGTCTTCAAAGTCTATCAACTTTTTTCTTCTATAATGTATCGCACAATTCTAAGTGCAAAGCATGATCAATACAAAAGTTTTTGATGGCATTTTTAATGAAAAAAGAGTTTGTTTGTTGTTCAAAACTGGATAGCAACTCTTTTTATTATTAACTGGAAAGCAACTCTTATATTCTTAAACTTTTAGAAATCTTTACATAAGTGATTACTACAATAATAATTTTATTTCATCGCTTAATGTGCTTTCGTATAAAGAGCTTTGGTATGCTCAAAGTGGTAATAATTTTAATATAAATATAAAGAATGTTTATTGGCTTTAGTACATACATCAACTATCTTATAGCCTGCTGCTACAAGTGAGAGTTGCTACATCCATTATCTTATAGCCAGCTGCTACAAGGGAGTGTTGCTTCATTGACTATCTTATAGCCTTCTTCTACAAGAAAGTGCTGTTTCATTGACTGAGGATTTGGCATCGGCCAGCAATCTTTTTTCTTTTATTATTTCAATTAAAATTTCTAATGTTTAAAAACCCTCCACTAACGAAAGTGCAACAAGCGAAAAATAAAATTATTTTAGACTGCTAAAATGTAGCTTTACCTAAAATTATATTGTATTTATTAAGAATTTTATATTTTTTACCTAGGTTTAACCATAGTTCTTCATTGCAAAAGTAAAAAATAAATTCTGGCATTCCGGCCTGAAATATTGTAATTCTGGCCGGAACTAGAATAATATAAAAGTCACAAACTCCAGCCGGAATTCTCGCCAGAATGGAGTTCCAGTACATCCCTTATCAAAACTAAGGTTCTATTTTAGAAAAAAATAAACTGAGTAATACATCTTTGAAAATTTTTTTTTATCTTTTTGAATGATTCAGAAAATAAAATGTGTGGATGCTTACTGTTAGTAAAAATTTTAACTAAATAAAATTATTCAAAAGCATAAATAAAATATTCAAAACTTTATTACTTTATCCTTGCTTCAAATCTAGTGGAGAGTTCCACTCAGCTAGGTTTGAAACATAGAGGTATTTCTTAGAGAACTCAATTCAACTAAACTTGAAGCATAGTGGCATTTTTTACAGAATTCCATTTTTTGATTTTCACTAGGTTTGAACCGCACAGGCATTTCTTAGAAAATTCAACAAAAATTTGTTTGCAAAACTATGCTAGCGGCTGAACCCTATTGTTCCATTCAATACATTTTATTTGAGTCCCAACTCAAATAAAATGTATTTACAAATAATTCTGATATTACATGATTAAATAACTTATCTGATGTCAATTGAATGAAAAATAATTGGCTTAAGTTTTGCATAAATTATTTATTTTATATTTTAAAGTTTATTTTGCAAAAACAGTTTCCTAAAATCCATTAGATTATTGCTTGGGATAAAATGTAATTTAAGGTAATGAAATTAAATGTTTTAAAAAATTTACGCAAAAAACTTGGATTTTTAATTTGCTTAACATAATAATTTTGAAAATAGATTTGGTAACAAAGCTTACATAATATAATTTTTGGATTTTCATTTAGTAGAGGTTTTAAGTTTCAATATTTTGGTGGACATTACAACAACATTATGCATTTAAAAGTGATAAAAAAATATATACTTTTGTATATATGCTTGGTATTTTTTTTGTATAGATTATTCGAAGAGAAGGCATTGAATCATTAAACACAGAAGAATTGCAAAGTGCATGCATAGCTAGAGGAATGAGAGCTATTGGTGTTCCTGTTGATCGATTACAACAAAATTTAAAACAAGTAGGACATTTTTTTCATTATTTTGATTTTTGTTTGGTTTTTAAAAATGTTTGCAATAATTAAAATTTATAGATAACAATTTTAGTGGCTACAGTTGAGTTTGGATGAAGATATACCTGCATCATTGTTACTGCTATCAAGGACATTATATATAAGTCCTACAGTTGTTGATCAACTAAAAGTTACAATTAGTCAGTTTCCTGAAAGATTGGTATTTTTTTCTTTTTTCTTTTTTAAATTATATAGAAGCCACATCATATAAATATGTCTATAAGTACCTTTGTGCACTTAGATTTGCATGAGATTTCATTGGTGAGGTCATTCTAAGGGTATGGGGAGGTACTATTTAGATACAAAGAACTTTCATTACAGCAAAAAAAAAAAGTTTTTTTTATTCTTTGTTTTTTTTTTCTTTAAAAACTATTTGGATTTAAATTGTCATTTTAAAGTAAATATATGCAATCATCAGGTAAAAACACATGTATTTTTGAATGTATTGCTAACACAAAACTTTTAGTAGTAAACATTATGCTTTATTTTTTACTTTATCTAGTCAATCTAACATGAATTAGCCTGCTGCCAGGTGCTTCAGTACATACATCAACTATCTTATAACCTGCATAAGGCTATCTAATTTAAGAGTTAGGTTCAGGTTTTTATGACTGTTTTTCAGAAACTATAGAAATAAAACTTCCTAATCCAGTGAAATTAGTTTGCTTGAACATATATTCTATAGAGTAGTGATGTACCGATATCACTTTTTTGGCCGATGCCGATACTGATGCCGATGGATGGGAAAAGGCCGATACCGATGCCGATACCGATGCCGATACCGATGAATTTACTAATTATTAAAAATTTGAAAAAATTTTTTTTTTTTTCTTTTTTCGTTCTTTATTACAATATTTATGATACAGATACAAATAATATAAAAAAGAAAAAAGTCAAGATATCGTTAAGTAATAAAGAATAAAAATAATTATAAAGAATGCGAATACTCAAAGAAGACCATCAGGTCTTGTCACAGAGAAACCGCTATTAAACGTTTTTTTTTTTTTTTTTTAAATTAAAAATTTTTTTTTTTTCAATGTTTTCATTCTTTATATTTATTTATTTTTGTTCAATTTCTTTTTATTACAAAATTAAATTTAATAATAAAAGTATATAAAGTTCGTAATATAATATTATAAATAAACATACAATATTACAATATAAGAGTTCTAAAACGTAAAAACTAAAACATGTTAAATAATTGCTTATTGATAAAAAATAGATAAATAAAAAAGAATGTATATTAAATATATACAAATACTAATATAGATAAGGGATTTTCAAAAATTTAAAAGTATATAAGTATATTTTCAGTTAAAAAAATGAGTTTTTTAAGATTTTCTTTAAAAGAATCAAAATTACATTCTTGAGAAAAATCTTTAGAAGTATTTAGAACTATACTATTCCATAGAAATGGTCTGCGAAACGAAATAAAAAATTTTCTAAAATTAGTTTGAGAAAATGGTTGTCGAATTAAGTTATCGTTCTTTAGAATATATTTATTTCTATCTTTTTGTAAACACAAGTTATGAAAAGAAACGGGTGATAGGTGGGTCTTGCATTTATACTTAAAACAAAGAATATTAAAAACATTCAACTCATATATATTGAGTGCTTTCATATCATATAAAAGAGGCTTGGCGTGAGCAAAATGGTCCTTAAAATAAGGCGTGCTACATGCTTCTGTTGCCGATAGAGAGGTTTAAGTTTACTTTTTTAAGTGCTACCCCAAGCAATGTTTGCATAGTTGATATGGCAATGAATTAACAAATAATATAATCTAATTAAGGTATTTTTATCAAGAACGTTTCTTATTTTGTATAGTATGCCTATACTCTTTGAAATTTTACTTCACAAGTTAGCAATGTGGCATTCCATGTAAGATTTTCATCGATATATACACCTAAAAATCTTGTCACTAAAACTCTATTAATAACTATGATATTTTCTATTTACTTTTTACCATAAGGATGAGAAAGAATCCATTTAGTTTTATCAATATTTAGTGAGAGTTTGTTTAATCTAAACCATTCAGACTAGTTCAATGTTCATATTGCTAAAAAGTGTAATAATGTTATTATGAGAAAGAAATAGGCTAGAATCATCAGCAAACACAATTGTCATTAGGTTAGAAGCTTTTGGTAGATCATTAATATATATTAAAAATAGGAAAATATAAAACCATAAAACTTTAAATTGGTACTGTTAAACAATTACTTGGACTCAAATCAAAGCCAAACAATTAGATATATACATTTTTATTTTTTTTCTACTTTGAAAAGAAAACTTAAATACAATTAAATTAAATTCAAAAAAATAAATACAATTATAGAGGAACGTTTTTGATTTTAATTTTAAAAAAAGAAAATATGCATATGCAGTTTACTTAGAATTCTTTATCAATTTATTAGCAATTTAGATATCTAAACAACAATCATGTGCTGTTTAGACATAAATTTTTATACATCAAACTGATGATTTCTGAATATGCTTCCTATAGTTCTTTTTCTTTTATGTAGTTGATGATTTTTAATTACATTAGGATCATTAGTTTTTTCTTGCAATATTGCGATAATAAATATAAAGCCAATTAGTAAGAATTAATGAGGTGGTGGTAGATGTATCATATATATCTTGATATTGCACTAGTAATAAATAATGAAAAATATTTTGCATACTCACTCTCATACATTAATTAGTTAGTTTTTAAACAACAAATTTTGCAAAACTGCTCAAACAAAAGGTTTTAAGTAGCATTATTAATGAAGAACAAATTTTTGGCACATTAGAAACCGTTAATGTCTACAGGTGTGATAGTGTAGTGCATTTTTTCTAGTAGTCTTATATGGTCTTGTTATGTTATATGATTACGTTATAATCACTTTTCTTTTCTCGTTATGTAATTATGTTATAATCACTTTCAAATCTAGCACCTATGACTTAGCACATCATAGCATAACACAATGAATTTCAATTGATCGGATACACAAATAAGTCATCATAACGGCTCCGTTGGCCACTTGTTGCGATCATTGTGTCGCATAAACAAAAAGTTCTTTAGAAATTATTAAAAAAAAAAAAGGAGTTGATGAAAGAATTTTTTATTCATGAATATGGTCTTGTACCTAATGTTTAATCGTTTTGAAATTTCTTTTTTGACAGATTGATGAGATGGAGGTAAAAATTGGTGCTGTTGAACGTGAAGCAGTCAGCAGGCAAACTATAATTGATATTATTCAACATGAAGAACAACAAATTAAAGTTGAACAAAAAGAAATAGAAGTTAAAAAAAAGGTAATAAAATTTATGAATTGAATTGATTTCTGTTTTAAACTTATAATTTTTTTTTTATTATTACTTATGTTTCTTAATGTTATTATTAATTTTTTTATTTTTGTAGCTGGACGAACTGAAAATTGATGTAGGTTATATCTTCTTTTTTTTTTCCAAACTTTAAACTGTAATAATTTTTTGAGTATTTTTTCATAACTTCATAGAAATCGAAGGAAGATCTTTCAAAAGAAGAATTATTGGATGTGATTGAGACTCTTTCCACTGACAGAGAAGAATTGCATAAAATTAAAAAAGACAGAAATGAATATATTGAAGTACATTTCATGATTGAATTATTTTAAAGTTTTATTTTTTAAACTGTATTTACAAAAATTAAATCAATTATTTTTTATTAATTATTAAATATAATAATTAATTGTTATTAATTATAATCTATTTATTTGATTTAAATTTTTTTTATATTTTTTTACATTTTACTAATGATTTAGGATTTAGCTGAAATGAAGTTAGTAACAGAGAATCCTAAAGAAAATAATGCTAGTCGACGAATAGGTAATCGAATAGATGTCATGTTGAAAAAAATTGATGCTACCCTGGCTGAACTGGAAAAAGAAATCTCACATATGCCAGCAGAGAAGATTGACAGTGACAAGTTAGTTTATCTTTTTTAATCTTTTTTTGTTTTTTGTAACATGTTTTTTGACAATGGCATATTTTAACTAAAACTTCGGTTTATGTATGTTTGCTTTTTCTCATGTGTCCTTGCCAGTCAGCCTATATATGTATATTAAATATTGTTATATTATTAAAAATTAATATTTGATAATATAAATTTTCAATATTTATATTGAAAATTTATATTATCAAATATAAATTTAAAATATATTTAAAATAAACAGTTACAAATTTTTTACTTCCATTGATTTTATAATTTTCAGTCAATTGGTGTTACCCATACACCAAAATGTTACAAATAAAATTTAAAAGTATCCCTTTTTTTTAATAATGATACTTATAAATTTAATATAAATATGTTGCAATTAAAATTAATGAATTCCAAAAAAAGTAAAGAAATAAAGAGTTTGCAAAATTGTCATCATAATGCATTTATGCATTAAGAGGTAAATTATTTTATGAGAAATTAATCTTAGACTAATTTAGTTGAATGAAAAGCTTTTTTCTCCTTAATTAGTTGTAAAAGAATATATTATGATATATAATTAATTAACGCCTAATATAACTAATAAAGCTATTTTTTTTTTTTTTTTAGAGATGGTATAGTCACTACCCAAGAGCTGTTCCAAGTCATTCAAACATTGCGCAAAGCACCAGGTGAATCCAAAACAAAACGCCTTCTTGAAGCTCTTGATATTGATAAAGATGGAGCAATGAGTCTTAATGAGTTAAAAATGGTAAAGTATAAATTTATATTCCTGTGTTAAAAATAGTAGAGTAATAACTTATATTCCTGTGTTAAAAATGGTAGAGTATTAACTTATATTCCTGTGTTAAAAATGCAAAATAAAAAAGTTTTCTTTTAGGGAAACTTTATTTGAGGAGCATAATTTTTTTACTGTCAAGTTCTATTAGTATTATAATTATTAGCAGCAAAAATTTGATATTTTGTCTGTATTATTATATTATGTATCTTTAAAAGATTAAGCAATTACACATTCAAATAGCAAGCAGCATATTTTTTTTGCTTATTTATAGGCCATTGAATTGTTAGCAAATGAAGACTTGGATTTAGATGCACAGCAAATTGCTGAAGTTATTGCTTTGTTGAAGGGAACAGAAAAAATATATGTGAACGAGCAAATGTTGACCAAAAAAAAAGACAACTATATTTTGCGACTTCTTCCTGTAATTTATTCACGAAAATCAATACCTTATTATTTAAGTTACAAAAAATAATTTTTAATTCTGTTGCTGTACAGTAATGTTAAATGTGAAATAGCGAGATTTTGTTGTTGTTGCTTTTTTGTTAACAAGATAATCAAAATGAATTAATAAAAGTTAAAAAAAGTTATTTGTATAGAATTAAATAATTTTCCTAAAGGGAGTATATATATAAATATTTTTTAAGCTTTTTTTTTTTCTAGTGTAATAAAATATGATTTGTGACTTCTAGCTAATTTACTATGTATTTAGTATTTATTTAAAAAGATGTTCATTTTTTATATTATCTTTATTAAGTATATTTTATGCATATATTTACTGATTATTGTATTATAAACAGTGTTGTATAAAATCAGTAGCAAATAGCGCGTATTTGGCAGTTATATAAATTAATAGAATATTTTTACTGCTAGTTTGGCTACAAAGATAAATAGAAGTAAGTGTACATACTTTTATTGGCAGGCTTGGAATGCATCAGGCCCTATCTTTCTTAAACTGATATAACATCAACAATAGCATTATAAAAAAACAATGATAGGCAACAGTTTTTGTAGATTAATTAAGGTTTAGAAAGTTTCAATCAAAGTATTATAAAAAATGATTTTTTAATCATAGTCATAATAGTTTGACTATGACATCATAACTGTAACTAAGAGATCATTATTATTTAAAATTATTATTAAAAAAATCGTAATAAATAAAATAGTTATATCATTATATTATTATATTTATAAATAATTATAATATCTATATATTACATTTAAAGCTAAATGGTTTGTTTATAAATATATTGTGAAAAGAAACTAATAAATAAAAACTAAACAGAAAACTGAATATTTCAAAACAATTACTAACAAAAAAGAGCAAGAATAAATAAATGTATGTATGTATGTATGTATGTATGTATGTATGTATGTATGTATGTATGTATGTATGTATGTATGTATGTATGTATTTATGTATGTATGGTATGTACATACATACATACATACATATTATGTAAAAACAAATTTTATCACTATGTATTAAAATATATTTTTGTATGTATGTATGTATTTATATATGCATATAGGTATGTATGTATGTATGTATGTATATACATACTATGTATATATGTATATATATATATATATATATACATATATATATATATATATATATATATATATATATATATATATATATATATATATATATATATATATATATATATATATATATATATATATATACATATATATATACATATATATTAGTGTGGGTCATAAAATTTTTTTTACTTGTTACAAGCTCTAAACATTGCTAGAAAGTTGTTTTTTTATGTACTAATTTAGGAAAGTATTTACTTTTATGGATTGAACAATGTCTTCCACCCGCAACTATAATTACAAAAATTAGCAGGCCCTATTATTATTTAAAAAAAAAGTTTTTCAAAATTATGTTATGTAGGTACTCAAATAAAGCGAAATTTTATAAAAATTTAATTTAACTAAAAGTAAAAAAGGTGCATTCTTACATGTTTTTTAATAACAATTTTTTTCAGCAATATAATTTTTAAAAATGATTATTATTTTCGAATTTTTTATAAAATTTCGCTTCTTTTGAGTACCAGGTTGACCTACTTTTGAAAAACTTTTTTTCTCCAAAATATTAGGGTACTGGTAATTTTCCCAATAAAGTTGCGCCCTTTAAATTTATCACAATCATTCTCATATTTGATAGTATCAATATTAATAACTATTAGCAATGTTTAGAGCCTGTAACAAGAAAAATAAATTTTATGACCCACCCTAATATATATATATATATATATATATATATATATATATATATATATATATATATATATATATATATATATATATATATATATATATATATATATATATATATATATATATATATATATATATATATATATATATATATATATATATATATATATATATATATATATATATATATATGTGTGTGTGTGTGTATGAATAAATGTATTTTTAATTGCAGACATATATATATTTATATATATGTGTATATATAAATATGTTTGTAATCAATCATTTTATATATTCATACATGCATGCATGTATATAATGATACATACATACATACATACATACATTCATACATACATACATACATACATACATACATACATACATACATACATTCAAATATGCAAACATACAAACATACATACATATATACATATGTTTGATTTATTTTAGTATTTAAAAGATTTTTTGAATATTAAATGTCTAACAATTACTAACTTTTGTTACAAGATAATTTAAAATGGGTGATGAGATATTTGGTGATGATGATGATGCCTCTCGTCGCAGAAAACGTGGTTTGCTAAAAATGTACTATGGTACTAGTCAAGAAGCAGAAAATAAAGACCCTTATGACATAGATCAAGCATATTTTGAACATGATGCCTATTTGGAGAAAATATTTAAGGAAAAAACATTGCATGAACTTATGGATAAAGAAAGCGAAGTTGTTAAACGTATATATTTTTATTATTTATTGAGCTTTAAATTTAACAATTTAAAAATCGAAATGAATTGTATCACACATCCATAAACCATAAATATGTAAGTATAAACTTTTGTGGAATATATATTATATCACACATCCATAGACCATAAATATAATAATGCAAATTTGTAGGGCTAGTTATACCCTTTGAGTTTTTCTCCCTTTAAAGAAAATATAAAGTTATAAATGCAAAAGTTTTGAAATTTACTTTTTATAGTTAAACACCCTAGCTAGTTGAAGTCCAATAAACTCATAAAACCCACATAGCTCACTAACTGTTGCGTCAAAACAACCCTTCTAATCCACTTCTACAAGCTTCAGCATTAAAGAATGCTGGTGTTATAAAAAGATTATAGGCAGTGTCAACACTGCAAGCCTAGTCTAAAAGTTACATTGGATTGTCAAATAATAATGTGTGCATATGGCTGAGCAGCACCTATGACTATGAAATAGTCATAGGTGCTGCTATGTATATATATATATATATATATATATATATATATATATATATATATATATATATATATATATATATGTATGTATATCTATATATATGAATGTATGTATATATTCCTATAGTTTGACTATATCTAAATTTACCATTTGCGGTATAAAAAAAAGGCTCTCAATGACTCTTTATGTTAAAAGAAGACAAAATCAAGTACACTATATGTAAAAACCATTAAATTTAATTGAGGAAACTAATTAAATTGTATTTTTTAAAAAAACCCAAAAATGCAAATTAATAGACAAAAAATTTTTTTTTTTTTTTTTTTTTACAGTATTCATACATTGACTGACAAATTGGTAGAATGTGCAAGGAATGCTGCTACATCAACTAAAAAATAGATAGGGCATGTAAAGAGTGTTGCTACATTGACTGACAAATAGGTAGAACATGCAAAGAGTGCTGCTACATCGACTGAGGGTTTTAATTTGGGCAGGCAATTTGTCAATTGAAAAAAAAAAACTTTTTAAAGTTTTTTTAAACATTTATATATTTTATTTATAGCTAAATTTTTTACTTACTAAAAAATGAAAAAATTTGCTTGGGGGTATAAAAATATCCCAGTCATCTTTAACATAAATAAATTTTAATGTATAAGTATTATTATTAATTTATTAGTAAAACAAAAATATTTTAAACTTGCAATATACTTATACGACACTAAAAGGGGTTCTGAAATGGCAACTTAAATAGACAATGTTTGTGTATAAAACAAATAGAATTTTTCTGGGATATTAAAATACCCTGCTCTACTCTTCTAAGATATTAAAATACCCTGCTTGTTAAAATAAATTTAGATGCTCAATCAAACTACAGTTTTGTAAAAACATTCCTTAGTAAGTTTATATACCATGTTATAATAATAACATTGCAATATTGCTAGTTTAATAGTAACATTAAAAGCGTAATACCAAGATCAGTTTTTAATTGAAACAGTAGTTTAATTGAAACAGTAGTTTAATTGAAACAGTAGTTTAATTGAAACAGTAGAAGTTAAATCTATTAAAGAAATTCAATAGATTATTAGTATTTTAAAATACTAGTACTCTATTTAGTTATATTGTAAAATTTTTTTTTTGCATAATTCAAGAGCTATTGTGAAATAGTATAACTGAAAATACTTGACTTTTGAGAAAAGTAATTTTTTTGACTGAGTTTTGGCTAGACATTTACTAATTTCTACATGGATGATTTTTTTATCAAAGACCTAATCAGGAATTTTTGTTGACTAACCAACGAGAAAAAACTTACTCAAGTCATTATTCTTATTTAAAAAACAAAATGATGTGTGATGAAGAATCTTTTCTTTTCAGAAACTTTTCTTCTCTTAAGTAGATCTGTATATACAGTTGTTTTCTATTGAATTTTTTTTTTACTTATATAAATCAAAAATTATTGTAGTTTTTTCTGTTTTAAAAAAAATTCTGCCTTTAAACATTTTGAAGTTGCATATTTCGCTGGTGTGGACATTTTTAGATCTTTATTAAACATTTTTTTTTTTTATCTTTAGAAATCCGAACACTTGACAGCGAAATGCAGACATTGGTTTATGAAAATTACAATAAGTTTATCAGTGCCACAGATACAATTAAAAAAGTTTCCGATTATTTTATATACTTTTAAAGTTTTTAGTTATTGCTAACCAAAGTTGGGTGAATAAAAATTTCTTTTTTTCATCTGTAGATGAAAAGTGATTTTAAACGAATGGAAGATGAAATGAATAAACTTGATTCAACATTATCTTCAGTGACTGAATTAAGTGATAAAGTTAATTCAGCTCTTCAAGTCAAAAGGAGCCACATTGCACAGCTTTCTGGTGTTCATACTTTGTTACTTAAGGTTAGAAATGTTCACAAATATAATTGTCATACTTGTATGACAATCGATACCAAATAATTATATTTAGCTTTAAATAGTTAAAATGTATTTTTTATCAAATTTTTATTGATTGCACTTTTTTTGGTTTGTTGGTGTTTATTTTATTGATCCTTTGTCAATTTTTTTTTTATGCATATTTTGTTGATGTTCAACTTAACTAATATATTGTACTTATTTACATAAAACGTGTTACCATATATCATTAATACAATGCAATAATGCAAGGTGCTGCACAAATAACTGCCGCATTTTAAAATCAATGCAAGGTTCACAAAACAGTTTTAGTGTAGTCTGTTAGATAATGCGCTTAATAAAATATTCTGCTACCACAATGTTGTGGTTCAATTAGAATTGAAACTTTTGAGTGGTGGCTTTTTCTGAAAATATAGAAGCTGTAACTGAGATGCAAATGATGTTTTGCATACAGTTCATTTTATGTGCTTGTGAAATCGTTTCGAATGTTACAATTTAAATGACTAATATGGTAAGCTTAAATATATGATTTTTTTCTCCAAATAATTTTTATTTTTTTAAATATTTTTTTTTAATAGCTTCAATTTTTGTTTGAACTTCCCAATCGTTTGAATAAATGCATTGAAATGAAACAGTATGCTCTTGCTGTTAGGTATGTTTACTCTCATGTGTATACTTTTTAAAAAAAAAGGCTGTTACAATTGTTTAGTTACGCAGCTGCATCTATAGACTTTTTTTAATAAAGTAATACACTTTTTACAATTCTGGCTAACTGTGTAATTTTACATTAATTTTAAAAGTTTGTTTAAATTCAGATTTACTTGCTGTTATATTGATAGGGGAAAGAGAAACTGTCTAAATTGATTTGTTTTTAGTTGATTAGTTAAGATAATAGGTTCATTTATAAAAAATCTGTTTTCAAAATTAAAACTGAAGATAAATCTATTATCACTTTTTCCATCAACCAGAAGCCAATCTTTTTACTGTAACTGTTCCTTTATGTTCAAAAACTTTTATTTGTATAGTTTTTTTTCCTCTAACATCAGTGCTTCAGCATCCTTTATAAATTTTTATTACTCATTTCCAGTCTTCTGTGACATTCTTTAACTCTCATTTTTGTTTTCCTTCAACTTGGTTGCTTGCAGGTTGGTTGGATGTAAATTTGTTTAAAAGTAAAAAACTGATGTTTTTGATATGCTGAAAATATTTTTGGGTATTTTTTGGGAATTGAAATAGTTTATTCTTCTTAATGAAGTTGTTACTTTATTTAAAATTCTAATTTGGTTTTCCAAATTTTCAGCAATAAATTTAACTACAATATCAGCAATGGATAGCACAGATTACGGTTTTACTTTTTGGTTGTCTTGTTTATTCAGATTCATAAAATAAGGTTATCAATGAGACAAGCACTTGTCAGTTAAAAATATTTTACATCAGTCCTACTATGTAGATTTTCTACAAATTTTTTAAATTTACATTTGAATCATTTTAAAATTTTGAAGTAAAATTAATTTTATTAATTTAGTTTTACTTCATCATAGTATAGATTTACATTTAATGAGTAATATTTTTTATATAATTTTTTTATATACAATTTTAAAATAATCAGAAGTTGTTCTCTAATTATGAAATAAATGGATAGTTGGATGGTTTTGAAGACAAATGGTAAATTTTTTTGAAATTATTGATTCATTGTAATAAGTTGAAATAGCATAAAAGTCTAGTTTTTATTATATAGGTACTAGTCAATTACTCAGATTTCACTCAATTATTTAGGTACAGCTTAATTATTTAGGTTCCACTCAAGTGTTTAGGTACTAATCAATTAAGTACTACATAATTATTTAGGTACTACTTAATTGTTTAGGTACTACTCAATTGTTTAGGTACTACTCAATTGTTTAGGTACTACTTAATTGTTTAGGTACTACTCAATTAAGTATTACATAATTATTTAGGTACTACTCAATTGTTTAGGTACTACTCAAAAGCTCAAGATGTTTTAAATAAGTACAAGCACATGCCATCATTTGCTGGAATACATACAGATTGTGAAGTTATTATCCAAAATCTTATGAAGACTTTGCGCTCTTTGTTATGTAATCCTGATTCCACAACTAGAGAACTCACAGAGTGTGTTGATTTATTGTTAAAGCTTGGAGAACCAAATAATATTTTATGTGATGAATTTCTAACTTTGGCTCGTGATAAAGTAGGAGAGAGCTTGGACAGTCTCAGAATAAAGTTAACTGGGGATGAAGAAACAGAACGAGATGATGTACTTGATTTTATGGATTGTGGTTGCAACAACTTTTTGGGTGATATTTCACTTGTCACTGCTTCATACCATGAACTTTTTATTAAAAAGTATTTAAATGCGTAAGTGGCTTTTCAAAATGATTTTTTTGATGTGTTATTCATTTAAGTCTAGTCACTATTAAACCTTTATCTTTATTATACTTAATGTCAATAATCTTAATAATAAAAAATAATATTCAATAAGCTAGCAATATTTTGTTTAAACAAATTACATTTATATATTTTATTTAGAAAAAGTATATATAAAAAAATGTGATCCAGAAGACAAATAACTGATATATCTTTTATATAACTGATATAACTTTTTATAGACCTTAAATAACTGTTAAAAACTTTTTTTTGTGGTTTTTAGCTTGTAATACTTAAGTGGATGGGAGACCCTTTCTTGTTTTAGTAAGAATCAAGTTTTGCAAAAATAGAATTTTAAAGACTCAGATTTCAAATTTATTTATATACATAAATAAAATTAGCAAAAAGCTATATACATAAATAAAATTAGCAAAAATTTAGCTATAAAAATTTTTTAGCTATATTACATATATATAAATATATTATAAATAAAATTAGCAAAAATGTTTATCCAAATGATGAGGATCTTTTAGGTCAAAGTAAAATTAACTTTTTTGTTTGTACTGTTAAAGGGTTTTCAAGATGTATAAGTTTTGATAGGTTATGAACATGAAAGAACTGGTTAATAATTTAACCAGAGCAATTGTTTATGTTTATTTTTAGCTTTGTATCATTTTAATAATATTCAGAAATTTTTTTTATTCATTTAGGTCAGATTTACAAAATACTGCTAAAGAAAAATTGGCAACTTTCATAATGGATCACATGGCTGAGTTTTTTAAATTTGTTCGCAAAAGACTTGAACGTGAGGTATTAGTTGTTTAAAATTGATTGACATTTTTTTAATATATGCGCAAAGCTGTTTACAATTTTTTCATAAATGTATTTAGAGCATAAGTTTTTATAAATAATTTTATGCATGATCTAACAGCTTTTGGAGTTTAAAATATGATTTAAATTCCAAGTGTTTCAAATGTTGCAAAACATTAAGTTGAATTAATAAATTTCTTGTTAAAAAGCTTAAAAAATATTTTCATTGTTCAGAAATGCATAAAAAAGTTTGGCTTTACTTTATTACAACTTATTGAAACATTTTTAACTGAATTAATGTTCATTTCTGGAAACTTTCACACTTTTTTTACAAATGTTGCATATAAACTTAAATGTGATATTTACATATCTTACTCAGTTATTATCTTAAATAGTCAATTCTACATAGTTTATATCCAACAAATATTCTTAGTGTTTCACCTCTTTTATCTCCAACAAACATTCTTAGTGTTCCACCTCTTTTATCTCCAACAAACATTCTTAGTGTTTCACCTCTTTTATTTCCAACAAATATTCTTAGTGTTCCACCTCTTTTATCTCTAATAAATATTCTTGTGTTTCACCTCTTGTATCTAAATTTAATCTGAGAAAAACATTTTTTCTTTTCTTGAAAAAAAACCCTTTTAACAATTATAAAGTTAAGTTCAAATTTAATCTTCAGTGACTATGCCCTTTGAATTAAATATCCTGGTGTATTAATTAGCTACAATCTTTTATTTTTCATATTGATGTAAGAAACTAAATTGAGGTAAAAGTTCTCAATAATTTGTCATTATGTCAAGTTAAATTCAATCTTTTCAGTGCTTATAAAGTTTGCTTATAAGCACGGAAAAGATTGGATGATTTGCTGTCAATTTACAAGAATATCTTCTTTGTCAATGTCACTTTAGAAAGAATGGAAACATTCTTTCTAAAGTGAATTTGATTTTTGAAACACATGGCTTGTAACTTTTAATAAAAGATCCATGTAACCTCTAGTAGAGTGAAGAAAATAGTGGCTCTGGCTCTTATTAAAATATGGCTCTCTATTCTCAAAGATACCTGTTAAAAAACTGCTAAGAATTTTAATGAGAATATCTGCTAACCAGGCTATAACATTTATCTCTTTTCTTTGTCATGCTTGTGAAAATGTTGACAATAAACATTTTCCCACAGCTTGAACTTTGAACAGTCCCACAGCTTGAACTGGCAGAGCTTGTAATTATGTTTCTTAAAATATCAGATCACCGAGTACAAAAATTGCAGCTTTGTTCTCTATGGTACAGGACTTTTTTTGGCAGAGACTACTACATAGAAATATAAAAGATTTCAAAAAGATATAAAAATAGACAGAGTTAAAGTGAAAATCTTTTTTCTTAGTAGTTTTCTGTTTGATAAAGATCTGCTTGGAATGGTTTTTGATTGATTTTTGAGATTCTAGGCCATTGTTTAAAAAATGCTTATCGATAAAACTTTTTCAGATTTGTTGGAAGAGTTTCCAGGTATAATGTTGAACATGTATAGAGCAGGAAAAGCTTGGGAATCTACTCTAAATGAAGAATTCTTATAAAAAAGCAATGATAACTAAAATTGGATACACAAATTTAGTTTTTTACTCCATTGTAAAGAGTAGCAAAAAATTCTTCTACCTAAATGACATTGTTTCAAATCAACCATATTTTACCATTTTTTTATAAAATGAGTTAATGCATTTTGGATCCTCAAATGACTGGGCATTAGACATTCAAATATCCAGTCTTTTGAGGATTGTTTATCATTTTAGATTTGAGTTTAAATTGTTATAGGCTCCAGAAGCAGTAAAAGTATTTTTAAAACAACACTATGCGGTAGTGGTGTAGTGGTAGAGCACTCGCTTCATAAACGAGTGGTTCCGAGTTCGATCCCCACCACGTCCCTGGTAGTACCGCGCTCAACTCGTTTCTCTGCGCAGCGGCCTTGTTCGTCAAGGTTTGTGTTTCGGAGTTATAGAGTTGAGAGAGGGTTATAGCCACAAAATAAGTAGCCTCCTCGTCTGTAGTGGCCTTCTCGGCCTTGAGGAGGTGAAGTAAAATAAAAAAAATAAAAAAAAAAAAAAACTTGACTCTAATATGAAAATTTAAAAACTTAAAGTTTGCTGCATGACTGGAAATGGCCTCTTTAAACAAAAACAATGTATTTCTTAAATTGAAAAGCATGATTTTTTATTTGAAATATATATATATATATATATATATATATATATATATATATATATATATATATATATATACATATATATATATATATATATATATATATATATATATATATATATATATATATATATATATATATATATGTATATATATATATATATGTATGTATATATATATATATATATATGTATGTATATATATATATATATATATATATATATATATATATATATATATATATATATATATATATATATATATATATATATATATATATATAGTGTATAGGTAAAAAATTAACTAGATTACTGAGAAAATGGTTCAAATTTTGTAGAAAATTGCAAAAAAGATAGTTTCAAAGAATTGGTGCAAATAATTCAAAAAAGAAGGGGGAGGGGGACATTTTTAAAAATATAATTATGATATCTACGCAATTCATTAACTACGCAATCTATGTTGCATTAAATTGTTTGTCATGAAGAAGTTATGGGATAACCTAATACATTCTTTACTAGAAAAATGATAATAGAAAGCTTAGTGTGTTGCCTCATAAAAGTATAATAATTTATGGTTTATTAGTGAATCTGTGAATTAAACAAGATTATCCATTGTGAATGAAAATTTACAGAATTTTTCTTCAAGTTAATAGTTTGCCTGCCCAAATCAAAACCCTTTGTTTATGTATGTACAATTCCTGTATGTACTCTCTATTTAAGTCATTTGATGATGTATGCACATTCCTTGCATATTCTGCCTATTTAAGTCAGTGGTTGTTTACTTCATTTTGCCTATGCCTAAATAATCAGTCGATGTATGTACACTAGGTATATGATAAATTTTAAATCAATTAGCCTGGGGTTCTAAATGATGAACTTTTGCCTATATTTGATTTCACCATACCTTGAAAAAACTTCCCGCACCTAAGACAGTTTCATATTTAACCATACAACACATAGCAGCCCAAAGGCTATTAATTATAATATGTCAACTTTATTTACAATACACATGAGAAATACACTGTCCTACAGCATTTGTAGTGATGTTAATAATCTTTCAGATTTGTGTATTAGTATTAATAAATTTACAGTTAAGATATTTGTTTGTTCTGCAAGTTAAGATATTTGTTTGTTCTGCAAGTTAAGATATTTGTTTGTTCTGATGGTTCCTTCTTCCAGTGGGTAGAAAAGCATTTCACAGCTTTGAAACACTTAAGTTAGGATATTGCTGACAGCAGGTCTTCATAAGCCGCCTCTACATAGTGCTGGTTTGAAAACCAGGCCCGCGACCATGTAGTTGCAAAGAAATCGCAAGTTATCCTCAGCTGTTCTTGCCAGTTTGGAAGAATGAAAAATGCAATATGCGCAAAAATGCCTCTTGAGTTCCACCTGGCACTGTGCAGTGATGGCAGCTTGTACCATTTGGTACGAGGCCATTTTTCCTCATTTTTGTAAAACTTGTATGCTTCACAAAGCTGAAAAAGAAATTTTAAGTCATTTCTCCAGTCAAGGTTCTCATACTCTGCTACCACTGCTTTGCCCTTGTAGACATTTTTTAAATCATCGTAATGCTCCATAATCTCATCAATAAATTTGTAGTTAATGTTAGGCGTCTGTGACTGTATAGGAAAAAAGAAATCCAATACATGTCGTAGAACAAGATCAAGAATGTGGTGTTGGCAGTCAATGTATTGAGGTTCATCGAATCCCTTGTCTCGAAATGTTTTCTGAAGCTTGGCTACAACTCCATTCTTGCGACCAGTATTTACAGCTGTTGTGTCAGAGATGATCATCTGAATACTGTTCCATGCATTGATATCTTCAAGTAGGTCCTGTAGTGGTTTATATATGCTTGCAGATGATCCACTGTCACAAACCAAAATGCCAAGTTGTAATGTTCTTTTGTCATTTTTCAAGTACACAACTTGGTACTCAGTCTTGAAAATTTTCTTACCATCAAAATGCAAAGAAAATTTCTCTTCAGAGATCAGTTCCATGGGGCGGTTCTTAACTTGTTCTGCATCTCTGATTGTTCGACGCCAGACTCCAGACTGTGATGGTGTTGGAACACAAACTCCATCCTCAGTCAGACTTTAAAGCACCTGTGGCGTTTTTCTGGTTGACAAAGAGTCACTAGACACTAGTTTGGCAACAGACTTAGTTGACTGGCGTGTTGCACGCTTTCTGCGAGATTCTCCTGGAACTGCCTCCGAGTCACCACTGCTGCTTTCTTCTTCAGAATCTTCACTATTGCAGGAAAGTGGTACAGAAATAACCGCTTGGTTTGTAGATGGTTCTGATGTGCTTTTGGCCCTTTTTGATGGATGGATTGTTGACATAGGAGCCACTTTCATATTTGTATATCCTACCCTGCCATCTGAATCAATTTGTACTTTGTACAGTTGTTTGTCCTCACTACAAAGCCAATTTCCATCTGGTTTTGTTATATCGAACAGATGAGCAAGATTTTCTTCAAATACTGCATCTGGTCGCTTTCTGTGTTTCTCAAATGATGTGATAAGTTTGTAAACATTAGCAGACACTTGTTGTTTGGAAAGAACAGGAAAATTAAACTTCTGCCAAAGATTCATCAATTCCTCTGATATTTTTGTAAGTCGATCATGTTGTCCTTTCAATTTATTAAAGAGTCCCAAGAATCTTCCAACGATATCTCTGTTGGAAGGCATTTTACACAATTTGTTGCTCATATCCTGTTTTACCTGTGGTATATTAGGACGGCGCTTTGTGCTTGATTTCAATTTTTGTTTCCATATTTCACCAGCTGCTTCCACTGCTGATTTTGACTTTTTACTTTTAAATGACATATTTTCAAAAAGAAGCACTAAACAGCAGATCTTGCAAATTAATACTGCAAATAATGAAAAAACTTTTTAAATACTTCTCAATATTTTAATCGCGCGAACAATAAAAAAATACTCAACAACAAACAACAACAAACGCGCATTAATTTGAAAAACAGTCGTTAAAATTTGTTATTCAAAATTGAGTTACATAACATAAAAACAATTTAAAACTATCGAACTTTTTCATTCTATGTTAATTAACTTTTTAAACTGTTTGACGCTCTCCAACTTGTAGTTATATTCAAGCATAGTCAAGCATAGTCAAGCATAAGGAAGTAAGAACTGGGAACAAAATCAAGTGAAAAATCGAAAAAGTTAAAAGTGGTGAGGTGCTAGGTGCGGGAGGTTTTTTTGTGATCCAATAAAATAAACCTCAAAACAGTGATCTATTGGTAAAAGTTCATCAAATGCAACATCAGGAAAATTAAAACTTTGAAAAAAGTTTTTTTGTTATATATCTAATGTACACTCCATCGTGGGGTTCCAAAAATAAATCAAGTAATAAAATAAAAATAAAAAAACAAATTGAATCAAATAAAATTAAAGTAATAAAAACAGTTTTAAAAAAAAAAAAAAAACAATTTCAAAATAAAAAAAAAAACGTTCTGCATTTGAAAAAAAAAGATTCAAGTCAATTAAGTTTTTGATTTTGCAGTCATTTAAAAAACGTTAATTTTGTTAGTTTCCATAATTAACTTTAATTTTATTCGTTTCCACAATTAGTTATATGGTTTTTGCTTAAAGTAATCTAGCTATTGTCTATCTTAAACATCAAAACAACACAAAAGTTATTTTTTACCATCCAGTTTAAGCATAACTATGTGATTTAGAGTATATCACACACAGTTGCATGTGTATTAGTTGTCTGTAAAATTATTATTTGTTTGTAAAAAAAAAAATATTTTAAATTTTAAATATTTATGTATTGATGTATAGCCATGGATAATTAAAAGTTCTAGTTAGGAGGCTAACTATGAAGCAAGTTCTACTTCTTGATTTTTTTTTTTTTTTTTTTTTGATGTTTTGTTTTAAAGTAATTTTATGCGCTTTAACTATTATTGTTGTTTATTATTAATTATA
>NC_061158.1:37932083-37952083 GCF_022113875.1 Hydra vulgaris | reverse complement strand
AAAAAATACCAATTTTTCACCAGTCTTAATCAGTTTTGAAATTGATTAAATAAGTGGCCTTCTCCGCTTTGGGTAGGTAACTTAACATTAAAAAAAATATATATATGTCCCTTCAATTTTTTTAACTTTTTAAAAGTAGTTAAAAAATACCAATTTTTCACCAGTCTTAATCAGTTTTGAAATTGATTAAATTAATTGTAGAAATAATTTGACTTACAGTTGTATATAACGTTCAAGTTTTTGATTAAATTTATCATCTTGATTGCTTTTTTATATTATTCAACATCAGATTTACCCTTAATCTTTCAATCATGCTTAACCAGACCCTAATTTTGTGGAACTAGTAAACCAAGGTTACTGTATCAAATGTATGGTGAATGTAAAGTGTGACTAATCCCAAACATGTAACATGTTGCGTCACTCACAAAAGAACATATGACTTACTTTTGTGTGCAGATCGCCTACTTCATGCTAGCAATGATGTGCAAAAAGTAAAAGACTGTGTGCACATTCCTGCATAACTATCTAGCAGAGTTCACAACAAATGTTATTCCAAGTGACACCCAACGACTCACTACAAATGTTATTCCAAGTGACACCCAGTTTTCACTGATGGTTCACTGATTCCAGTCTGGTTCATTGATTCCAAAAACAATGAAGATTATGTCCAAGGAAATTGAATCAGTACATCACATATGTCATACATCGCTGGTATGGTGTACTAAATCTATAGGAAAGACAGAGGCAATACTGCTTTTTTTTGAGGAATTCAATAAACATAAAAGACAGAACCAACAATATGTTTTGGGATATCTTTTTTACTCGTATTTCAGAGACAGTATTTCTTGTTATAAAACAACATTTCTTGTTAAAAGAAAAAATTCTTTTGAAAAAAATTTTGTTTTAAAAAACATAATTTTTTTGTTAAATTAATTTCTTGTTTATATTTAATAATAATAATTTTTATATAAATTTAACAAAATTTAAATATAAAATCTGATATTTGTTGTTTCTCATTTCAAGAGATATGCTTAAACAATGCAGAAGGTATATGCTTAAACATTGTGGCATTTTGAAAAAGTTTACTCGCAATTTCATCAATGATCTAGAAATAAAAATATTTTTTTAAATTGCAAGTAAATTTTTCAAAAAAAAACAACAACACACTTTTATTTATTTTTAAGTAGAGCTAATGTGAATGAATATGATGGTGTGCAAAGCAGGGATGCAGAGTCCCTAAAGGATTCCGGCTTTATATCTCTACTTTTTCCAAGTCTGTAGTGTCCAGAAGCTCTAAACATGTTTGTTGACTTATGATCTGCTATAAAAAAATTTGTGAGATTTAATGACTTGAAACATTGTTTTTCAGCCCGGAGTCCTGAAGTCCCAGAGTCCTCGCCGCCATTATACCTAAAGACTCCGGGTTCAAAAAATGATTGTTCCTCTTACCTAAAAGTCTTAATTTTTTTTACTATTAGTAGTCCATAAACTTATTTATATTTTTAGAGCTCCTGGAAACCAAAAACTAGGAAGAAGTAATCTTTTTGTGCCTTTCATATCCGGAGTCTTTTTTGGGACTCCGCATCCCTGGTGCAAAGTCTTTTTTGATGATCAAAACACACAAAAAATGTCCTGACAATAGAAATAGTTATACATCGAGTTCAAATCTTTCCATGCTATATCTTGTGTTAAAAAAAAGACAAAGTTGATGTACTGAAATGATGGAAGAAACACACTTCTACTTTTTCATTAGTACATTTTGCAAGAAATCTGTTCTGTGTAAAAAATTGAGAAAAGCAATTAATAAGCAATTTTGAGAAATTAATGGCAACTTTATCAGGCATTACACGCACACTACCTATGAGATAATATCATTCTACTAAAAATCACTCAGATAATATCATTCTACTAAAAATCACCAATTCTTGATTAAAATCACCCATTCTTTGCTTGCAAGGGTCAGATGTTTCTCATAATGCCATTTCTCTAATATATACTATCTTAAGCATCTTTTTTATTTAATTTAAGTTTTTTTGTGTCATTTGTAACATACTTTTTCTAAGTTCTACTTTTTTTCTCCTAAAACTGCAAACTTTTTACATACTATACCAACTCATCTAGATCATTACTCAAACCACCTTAATTACCCCCATCATGGAATAAAAAACCACTAGACAAAAAGCTTCCTGATCCATATATATATATATATATATATATATATATATATATATATATATATATATATATATATATATATATATATATATATATATATATATATATATATATATATAATATATATATATATATATAATGTGTGTATATATATATATATATATATATATATATATATATATATATATATATATATATATATATATATATATATATATAATGTGTGTATATATATATATATATATATATATATATATATATATATATATATATATATATATATATATATATATATATATATATATATATATATATAATGTGTGTGTATATATATATATATATATATATATATATATATATATATATAATCAGGGTTGTCCAACCTTTTTACAGCCTGGGCCATTATTTTATTTTGATGACAACACGAGGGCCACAAATTAAGAAAAATCATTTTGTTTAAACTTCTAATTTAAAACAACTAATTCCATTTCAATATTGTCAAAAAAAATGTATTTAATGGGAAACTTGGCATTGTTTATTTTTACACAATTGATCAATGTCAGCTTTTATAGTGGACGATGAAATCCGAAGTGTATCAGTGAGGTGTTCATCTTTCAACCTATGTCTCTGCTCTGATTTAACATGTTTCATTCTTGAAAAAAATTGTTCACAGATGTATGTGCTTCCAAAAAGGGAAAAGTATTTCATAGCGTGTTTGCACAAATGTGGATAAACTTCAATGTTCATGTATTTTTTATAAAATTCTAACAATTCAACATCTTTGTAAGCATCTTTCAAATCTTTATTGTTTTGTAGTTCTATTAATTCCATTTGAAATTCATCTCTTACTGTCTCAACTTTAATGGAAAATGGATGTGAAAATAAGTCTAACTCATTCTTTACTTCTTTAAAATCACAAAATCTTGTGTCAAATTCATCAATTACTTTTAAAATAAGATTACAATATTTTTCATAGTCAACTGTGTTGGTATTTCTTTCTGACAATGTTTTAAAATGGATAAGTGATTTTTGACTTAATTGTTGTTTGAGAAGTTTCAATTTCAAAACAAATGTTTGTACATTTTCATATAATTTACTAATAAGTTGATCTTTACCCTGCAACTTGATATTTAATTCCATTAACATATGTGTAATGTCAACTAAAAATGCCAAATCATTCAGCCAGTCATTATTTTCAAGAAAGCTTGTGTCTTTATCTTTAATTTTTAGAAACTTTATTATTTCAGGTATTAATATCCAAAATCTTTTCAAAGTTGCAGCTCGACTAAGCCATCTAACTTGGCAGAAATAAATTACATCTTCTGCCTCACTTCCACAATCCTCAAGCAATTGTTTGAACTGTCTGTGATTAAGGCCACGACTTCTTATAAAATTAACAGTTTGGATAACAATTTCCATGACTTCTTTCATTTCTAATACTTTTGCACATAACTGTTCCTGATGTATAATACAGTGATATGAAAGAATGTTGTGATTAATGGATTCCTTAAATAATGCCACAAATCTAATATTTTTTCCTTTCATTGAACTTGCTCCATCTGTAGTGACACCAGAGAGTTTTGTTTCTGGCAAATCAAACTTTATCATTGTTTTTTTGACTTCAGAAAGAATATCTTCCCCTTTAGTAGTGCCTTTCATGTGCCTGAAATCCAACAGTTCTTCAATTATTTCAAAATTACTTGTTATAAATCTAATAAAAATAGCTAACTGAGCCGTATCACTTCTATCTGTTGATTCATCAAGTGCCAGACTATATGCTTCACACTTACATAGTTTTTCTTTCAATGCTAATTCAATATTCTTTGATAGATCTTCAACCCTTCTTGCAATTGTCTGGTGTGAAAGACTGAGATCTTCAGCAAATTGTATTTTTTCAGGGCATACCTCATTACAAAATTGTTTTATAGAGTTTTTTATTAAATCTCCAGTAGAAAAAGGTTGACCACTTTTTGCAATATTTTCTGCAATATAAAAAGTTATTTTGGTAGCACTGTATGAGCTAATTACTTTACTTTTCATTATTGATTGTTGCCCGATAAAATTTTTCTTTAGCAGTTCTACCTTATCAACACGAAATTGGCCCTTGAATTTATCATAAGTTGCTGCATGTTTTGTAGTATAGTGTCTATTAACATTATACATTTTGCACACGGCAATTTTTTCAAAACAAATGAGACACATAATTGAATTATTTTGCTCCATTACAAAATATTCATTTGTCCAAGATGGGTTAAATATACGACCTCCTCTTCCACTTTCAGTTTCAGCTCTACGTCTTTTATTAGCACTAGCAGAAGCCATATTTAAAAAAAAATCAATATAACTATGGTTCCGCTAACCAAATAGTCAATACCGTTTTAACCGGTTTTATAAAAAAATAAGGCGGTAGTTTTAACCGTGTTGCAATTTTAAAAAAAATCTGATTTTTAAAATTATATTAAAAAACTGCCCTAATTCTGAGCTACAGAAAAAATAGTTTTAAAAATATAATATTCACTTGATTTTGTTAAAAGTTTTGAATGGTTTTTGATAAGTTAAGAATTGAAAACGCGGGCCATGGCAAAAGACAACGAGGGCCACGCGTTGGACAACCCTGATATATATATATATATATATATATATATATATATATATATATATATATATATAATATATAATGTGTGTGTATATATATATATATATATATATATATATTTATATATATATATATATATATATATATATATATATATATATATATATATATATATATATATATATATATATATATATATATATATATATATATAAAACTTTATTTTTTAAAGATTTTAAGAAAATTTAATATTTTATAGTACCCCCTTTGTTTTTAAGGCATCCCAAGACTCTATGCGGCATAGAATATGTAAGTTTTTTGATTAGTTCTTGTGGCACGGTATTCCACAACTCTTGCATTTGCGTTTTGAGCTGCACAAAGTTAGTGAGCTTGCTTTTTTGTAATTTGCAATCGATCCAACTCCAAAGATTTTCAGTAGGATTTAAATCAGGTGAGCGAGCAGGCCAAGGCATTATATTCAACTGTTTTTCCTCCATGTATTGCTTAATTGAGTATGCTGTGTGGCAAGGAGCGTTATCTTGTTAGAATTGCCAGGTGTGGTCAGCCTTGAAAATGTCCGTTGATGGCTTTAATAGATATTAAAGCCATCAATATAGAGAGATATTAGAAGATTATTTTTAATAATCTTCTAATATCTCTCTATATTGATGTTGGTTAAGGCGATCAGTGTAAAGATGCACCAGACCATTGCTAGATCCAGCAATACAGCCCCAAATGCCAATTGAACCTCCTCCTCCTTGAACTCTTGACATGATAAAATGATTTTTCGTTTTTGTATCTTCTCATGACAACCCTTTTCTTGCAATTAATAAGTTTAAAATTTGACTCGTCTGAGAAAATTACTTTTCTCCATTGCTCTACAGTCCATGCAACTCTCTCTTTGCACCATTTTCTTCGCTTGAGACATTCTTTGATACTTAGTAGTGGCTTCGTTGTTGCAAGGTAAGAATTGGGATGTTTTTTCTTTATCAGCTTGCTAATTGTTTATTTGCTAACTTGATGTGCACCCAACACAGTATTCAGGTCTGATTTCGACTATGCTCATGTTTGGGTTGTGTCTAGCGAGCATAATTACTTTATTTTCGTCCCTTTCTGACATTTTTTTGGAACGACCAGAACGACTTTTGTCTTCAATTGTTCCAAACTCACTATAGTTTTTGAGCGTTGTTCTAACGCTGCATTCACTGATTTCAAGTTGACGTCTGATTTCTCAGTTGCTGAGACCACTTTTGTGCAGGCCAACAACTTGCTACTTTGCACTTTGTTTGTTTGTTTTCAATTGATATGCTCTTTAAACCCATATTTTTGTTAGTACAATTTAAAAGTTTTAACTAACTGTATTTCAAATGGTAGTTCTGTCACTTCAATTTATGGTTCTTATATTTTTTATCGACAATTATTAATCAGCAGAAAGTTATTAACAATTACCCAAAAAAGTTTTTCTCAAAGTAATTAAGGGTAATTCCACATCAAATCACCCAAATTTTTCAAGATTTTGAACCATAGGTCTCATATTTTCTTTAAACTTCTTTAGCTGTTGCATTTCATATAGAAAAGTTCACATGCAAAATTTTAGCCAAAAATGTTCAGCCGTTCACAAGATATCAAGGTTTTAATATAGACCTGGTTTCCCAAAATGACCTGGTTTCTGTGTCATTTTAAAAAAACGTTTGCTCTAATAAAATGAAAAATAATGAAAATAAAAATATGAAATTTAGCATTTATAATGCTTTTATAATGCAGAATTCAAAAAATGCACTTAGAATGCTGAAATATGAGCAGAACATGCTTTAAAATTAAAAACACACCTAATTTATATATTCAAACTTAGGGGTCATATATCTCAAAACACCCCCGTCTAAATTTTTTTTTTTTTGCTTTTAATATTTTTAGCTACTTATTATCTTACTAGGCACAAAAAACCTAACTGGAAAAACAACTAAAACATATAGAACCATAGTTTCCAAGATACACCACTTTTATGGGTGCCCATAACTATTTTCTAACGAGGGGGAGGGGTGAGGGAACAACAAAATATTTTTAGTGATGTTCTAATTTAGTTCAATTTACCAAGAATACTTAAAAAAAAGCATATTGCAAAAGACATGGTGAAAACAACTTTTTTTTATTACAGTTAGAGAGGAGGAGAATAGTGTTTCATAACACCTGGCATTGCCATATCTCTGTCATTTAAACCATTTAACCAATAAAACATATCAAACTACTTTGTATGAACAGTAGTTACTTAGTAGTGATAAGTTGTAGATGAGTTAAAAAATAGAAAGTAGGATTAAATCCACTGAGACATCATTGTTATCTCTTATCAAGCTCCAATTATCCTACAGCCAAAGATTTGGAAATATCTAATACTATATCATTATTTAATATATTTAAAACTAGAGCTTTTTTTTTTACTGAAAACTAAGTAGGAAAGATCTTTTTTTTTTTGTATCCTTCGAATTGCTTTTTTCTTACTGCAAAAGCATTCAATACACTTCATTGCAAACTAATTAAAAAATTAAAAGGGTATGGCTAAAGATAGTACATGTGTAGCAAATTATAGAATTCTGTAAAGAATTAATTTTGGTTAATAGACTTTTTATATATTTAAGGAAGTCTTAATTATATGATAACTTAATTATATGAACTTAACAACTGAAAAAACATCCGGTTTTGTTTATATATAAAAACATTTTATAAAAAATAATTGTTATGTTAATATGATATTTTTTTTAATTTTGACAACTATAGTTTGTAAAAGTTTATTAAAAATTAGTTTATAAAAGTTCAGATATAGAACAACATTTATTGGTAAGATTATATTTAAATTTTAAAAAATTAATAATTTAAATAATATAATTATTTAAAAACTTCTTTTTTTACAACATTTATTAATATTAATAATAATAATATTAAGAACAACATTTATTAAAAATTATATTTATTAAAAAACTTTTTTTACATACAATTAAGTAGAAGAATTTTATTTTTATTTTTAGGAAATACTTTCATACTAAATAATTTATCTTATTAAGATGTGTTCTATTGGGTTAATGACATCAGATGCTTGCGAAGGCCAACAAGACGTTATTGAAACTTTAAGCAATGAAGAAAAAATAATTATATCTTTACGCTGTAATATTGAATTATCAAACTTAGAAATATTATGTGAAAGACATAATACAAAATATTTGAAAATGTATCCTATATGGCAGAAAGCTTGTTGTGATCCATTCAATAGACATACAAAGAAAATCACAAGTATGTAGCTGTAAAATTTAAATATTTCATTAATTTATATTTTTCAAAAAATAAACGAAAGTTTTGAACTAATGTGCAGACATACTTTATACAATTCAATTACTTTTAGAAAATCTTGGCGTAGTTACAATAAAAGAGTCACAAGTCATGATGAGAAATTGTTTGAATATTCCTCCTGGGAAGAAACTTTGCAAACCTTGTAAACAAAAGATTGCCAGAAAAAAAGAACTTACAGAAGAGGAGCAAAGTAAGAGTGAACAAGATGAGGATTTTCTAATATCACCATGCAAAAAAATAAAACAGGAGATCAATAAAGAACTCAAAAATTTTAGTTTATCTCCTCTAAAATCTCATTCAAAATCATTAAAACATATACTGTCAGAAGGAAAGCAAAAAGTTGCATGCATCAACGAAATGGCGTATAACGCTACTAGAAAAATTGAAACTCAATTTTCCTCAAAACTATGTTATGAAACCAATGGGATGAAAAAGAAGGCTGCAAACTTTGATGAAATTATGAGCTTGGTAAAAGAAAAAATTCTATGTTCTGACAAACGAACTATTGTTCAACTTCTAACACTGGCACCCCCAAGTTGGTCAATATTAGAAGTACAAAATAACTTTTCGGTTACAGAATACCAGGCCAAGATGGCTAGAAAAACTTTTAATAAAAAGGGATTGTTAGGTATCTCTCCATTGTATAAGGGTAAAGTCTTACATAAAGAAATAGAAGATTCAGTTAAATTGTTTTATGACTCAAGTGATTTATGTCGAACTATGCCTGGAAAAAAAGATTATGTCAGCATTCAAAAGAACGTCCACAAACAAAAAAAACTGCTTTTGTGTAATTTAAAGGAACTATATGTATTATACAAAGAAAACAATCCAGAAATACAAATAAGTTACTCAAAATTTGCTTCACTTAGACCAAAGTGGTGCATTTTGCGAGGTGCAAGTGGTACACATTCTGTTTGTGTTTGTTCTTATCACCAAAATGCCATTTTGCTAGTGGATGCCTTAAATATTGAACTAACGTATAAGGATTTACTTTTGAAAACTGTTTGCTCAGTAGAAAACAAAGAATGCATGCTTGCACAGTGTGATAATTGTCCTGGTAAAGAACTGCTCACCATGTATTTGTATGAGATTTTTGGAGAATACGAAGATGATTTTGAGATACACTACAAACAATGGCAAACTACTGATCGTGCAACACTATTGAGTTTAACAACAGATGTTCCAACGTTTATTGAACTATTGGTATCTTGTTTTGAAAAGCTACAATCTCATTCTTATATTGCCAAATCTCAATCACAATACCTTAATCAACTAAAAGAAAATATGGATAATTCAAACATTATCATTCTTGGCGACTTTGCTGAAAATTATGCTTTTGTAGTCCAAGATGAAATACAGAGCTATCACTGGAACACCCAACAATGTTCTTTACATCCATTAGTGATATACTATAAAGAAGAAAATGGTGTAGTGAAACATATTTCTTACTGTTTTATATCAGACGACATTACACACGATGTAACTTATGTATACAAGATATTTCAACTAATTATACCAATATTAAAAACAAAATTTCTTGATTTATCCAAATTGCATTTATTCACTGATGGTTGTGCAGGACAGTACAAAAATTGTAAAAGCTTTTACAATCTATGCCAACTAGAGACAGAATTTTCCCTCAAAATTGAATGGAACTTTTTTGCCACGTCCCACGGAAAGTCACCATGCGATGGAATTGGTGGTACTGTAAAAAGGTTAACAGCACAAGAAAGTTTAAAACGACCATACAGAAACCAAATTCTCACATCAGAGGCTATGTATGAATTTTGTGTTGAGAAAATTAAGGCTGTTAACTTCATTTACATAAAGGGATTGGACTTACAATTGCAACGTGAAAAGCAAAAAGAAAGGTACACTGATGTAACAACTCTACCAGGTACTCGTAGCTTTCATCAATTTATACATCTTGGAGATAATAGGGTTGGGGCGAAGAGGTGTAGTACAGACACTAAATATACAATAATTCACAATCTTAAAAAGAAACATATATTTGAACCTGATACTGTCACTTTAGGAGGTTATGTTGCGGTAGTTTATGATGATAAGTGGTGGATCGGCATTGTTACTGAAATCAACCTAGAAGAAGTTGATGCTGAAGTTAAGTTTCTCCACCCAAGAGGTCCATCAATCTATTTTAACTGGCCTGAAAGAGACGATCACTGTTTTATTCCTAACACAATATATTGAAAAAACTATCTGTTCCACAAGCTTGCTCTAGTTCTGGTAGAAACTATGTGTTTGAAAATGTTGAAATAGAAGAAGTGCAAGTAAAATGGCAACAATATTGTGAACTATTACAAATACAGTCAAAATAACTTGCACATTCGATACCTTTAAAAATCTTGTATATTTAAGTAACTTTGTAAATTAGGAATAATTTATTTTAATTGAATTTATAAAAATTTTTTAGGAATTTCTTAAAAAAGTTATACATCTTTAAAATTAAAGTTCTATATGTTTCAGTTTTTTTTCCAGTTAGATTTTTTGTGCCTAGTAAGATTATAACTAGCTTAAAATATTGAAAGCAAAAAAAAAAAAAATTTGACGGGGGTGTTTTAAGATATTGGGCCCTAAAGTTAGATTATATAAACTAGTTGATTTATTAATTTTTAAGGATGTTCCTCTAACATTTCAGCATTTTAAGTACATTTATTGAATTCAGCATTAAAAAACCATTATAAATGTATATTTTTATATTTTTGCCATTTTTATTTCTTATTTTATTGAGGAAAACAACTTTTCAGAATGTTATGAAAACCGGGTCATTTTGAGAAACCAGGTCCAAATTAAATTTGCTGTATCTTGTCAACCGCTTGACATTTTTAGCTGAAATTTTGCATGCAATATTTTTTTATAAATAGAAATCGTGTGTCAAAATATAAAACAAAAAGAAGACACATGGTTCAATGGAGTGGGTGATTTGATGTGGAATTACCCTTAAGTGAGTATGCTAATACATTTTAAATGAGTGCGCTAATACTTTTAGCACGCTTAATTTCAGACATTTTTACGAGTAGTCATTAAACTTCTAATTAATTCATAAAAAAACAAGCAGGTTGACAAGTATTTGACATTATAATTAAATTTAATTGCTTTTACCTTTCGTTTTAAAAAAAACTACTTCAAAGTTAAAATTACTTTACAATTTATATTAATTTGAAGTTGTTTATAATGAAAAAATTGCGAGTGCGCTAATATTTTCTGGAAGCACTGTATATATATATAATATATATATATATATATATATATATATATATATATATATATATATATATATATATATATATATATATATATATATATATAACATTTTGATTTAGGGATTTGCACATGAAAGCAGTCAAAATAGTAGTATTCCTGCTTCTCTGCTTCTCATAATGTGCAAGCTATCTTTTGTGTTTATGGAAAAGACTATTGACCAGTTTGTAAGTAGTTTATTTAAGTTTTTATATTTTAAAGACAAATATAAAGTGTGCAAGCAATTTACAACCGAACACGATTAGAATAATTACATTAATCCTAGTTATGATGTCATCATAATATTCAACCTAAAACTTTGAATATTAAAACTCTAGAGCTGATCATTTATAAAAAATGTTTAAGCTTGGTTTCTAATAGTTTTAGAAATGTTGTATATCAGTTGCGTATGCAACCTCTGTTTTACAACATAAATTTAGTTGCACAACTGACGTTAAGTTGTGCAGGTTACGCAAGAAAGTATTTCCATTATAAAACATTGTTGTACAACTGTTGTACGACATTTCTACAACTATTGGAAACCAAGCTTTAGTACTTCCTTATTTCTTTTGTTTGGTTAATTTTTTTTTTTGGGAGAGGGAAATTCAAGGCTTAATTGTTTAAAATTTACATATTGCTTATTGTCTGGTTATATAAGATTATTTTCTAGATGTGAAATATAATGGAAATAATTATAATAAGAGCTTAATAAAGTATAAAATTCCCACATTTGATCAACGTATATATTGATCGATATATAGCTTAGCTATGAATTCATAAAAATTGAAATAATCTTGAATGCTAAGTGTTGTATTTATAGCTTAAAAGAATTGCTGAAACTATAAGATTAAAATGATCACAACTATTCCATTCTGTCGAGTATGTTGTTCTGTAAACTATCATATTTACTTTTTGTTGGTTTAATTATTATAGTATTTTTAAAAGCAGATTGAATATGCTATGTACATGCAGCTAATAAAATTTACTTGTTAAACTTATTCATTACAAGTTTTTTTTGTTTATGTTGTGTTTATGAAAAACAGACATTGATACTTAGGTTGATTTTCCAAATTGCTCTTTTCTTATTTAAATTTGAAATAATGGAAATTGTGTCAGATAAAAAGAAAAAAAAATATTATACATATGTGTTTATATATTTTTATTATAACTTCTATAAAAAAAATTAAAATCCAAAGTTTTTAGATTTGCCCTCACGAAACAAATTAAATGTTTCGTTTTTTAGTTACAAAATGCTGAATCGTGGTTTCCTGTTGATGATGAGATCAAGCAAGGCTGCATTATAACTAAGTCTTCAACACTGCAAGACATGTACAAAAAAACCTCACATGTATTTTATAGTGTTTTTGTTTGTTTGTTTTTTATTTATTTATTTGTAAATTTGATGTTGTTCAATTTTTTTTAATATTTTTTTTAGCTTTTATTGAATCAATATGTAAGCACCCAGGGTCTTTCAATTTCTCAAGTATTTTTTTTATTATTTCAGATTTTAACAGTTCATTTTCAGAGTTTTGTTACAATTAGGGTTACATTACATTTAGGAGTTATTTCATATGATTTTTTCTTTTATAACTTGGCAGATGTTGCGAAAGAGTGTTGAAACACGTGACTGGTTAAATACAATTGAACCGCGTAATGTCCGCGCAGTAATGAAAAGAGTAGTTGAAGACATTACTATTATAGACTCTCAAGTAATTATGTTCTGTAGCTGATAAACTTTATAAATCATGCAGTGGCGTAATTTTTTAACAGCATCCTTTATATTTAGGTGGGAACATTATTAGCTGAAGGCGTTAGAAAGGCACCTAGCTCCGATTCTAGTAAACGAACACACAGTATTTTGCATACAGCGCAAAGGAATCAAATGAATTACGGGAAAAAGTATTTTTTTTAATAATTTGTTATTATTTATTAAATTCTAATTATCTTTATATATATATATATATATATATATATATATATATATATATATATATATATATATATATATATATATATATATATATATATATATATATATATATATATATAACTTTCAAACGACCAAATAAACTTTTCTGTTTTTCTATATTTCTAATATCTAAGTATGTTTGCTAAATTTATAAAGACCATTTTTATTTTTAAAATAGGTTACTTTAAAAAACTTTGCGTAAAGTTTTGTTGTTTTATGTTTTGGTTATAGTTTAAATATAGACACCAGTCTTATGAGCAACATACAAAAATTGTTTACCGAACGCATTGAAGTGTTTACTGCGGTGGACTTCAATAAAATTTCTGTATTAACTGGAATTATAAAAATTGCTTTAAAGGTGTATTTTAAAATGCATTTTCTTGAAAACTTATTAAATAATAATAATGATAATAATAATTATTGTAAATATTTTCAGACGGCGCGTAAAATATATATATATTTTTTAACTTTCAGACGTTAGTTGAATGCATTCGTTTACGAACTTTCAGTAAATATGGTTTGCAGCAAATTCAAGTTGACACACATTATTTACAAATGTATTTATGGAGATTTGTGCATGATGAGAAGTACGGTTTTCAACTTATTTTTTTACATTAAAATTTTCACAATACAAATAAAATACCCAGTGACGTACCTAGAACTTTTGCCACTCTTTTTAAGCCATTGAAATGGCGGTTTTTTTAAATGAATAAACAAATAATTAAAATTGAGACAAACATCAGGTTAAGAGTTTTTTTTACTATTGGAGGCCGTATTTAAATCTAGAAGTATCAACGGGACCGCGTAGTTTGATATACTATAAATTCAATTCTTATATTAACAGAAACGAGGATCACAGGTTTTCCACCCATGAAACAAAGCATTTACCTAATATAAATTGAGATTTCTTGTTAAAGAATTTCTACTAAATAAATGTTTTTTTTAATTATTAAAAAATATTAAAAATATTAATTAATATTATTGTTCATATTGTTTTAACACGATATCGGTATCAGTGATGTCTGTATTTAAGTTAAAATTAAAACTTTTAAAAAATTTGTTAAACTTTACAATGACTTGATGATAAAAAAGTATACTTAAAATCATACAATCATTTATAATTCTTAAAAATTGTAAACGAAGTGAAGTATTTCAAAACTAAAATAAATGCCGCCAGGTACAAACCGCCTTACCGCCCTCATATTATGCAATGACTTAATTATTTATGTTTTAAGCTACTTTTTCATTTTATTTTTTCAAATTTATTTATTAGTATAGTTCATTTTTTGCTCGATGAAGCAATAAATAGTGCAGTACATCGATGCATCGAGCCTGAAATGATGGAACCAAGCGTAAATATAAATTTTTTTCTTATTTTTTTTTATCAGGTTGTTTTGGTGTTGGTTGGTTATGGACTTTTTAATATGATTTTTTATAATTTAGGTTGTGGAAATGATATGCGAAAAAAGCTAAATATGAATATGAAATGATGAAAATGAACATGAAAAAGCTAAATATAAACGTCGTGATGGTTTTAATTAGAAAAAGAAAATTCTTTGCATCGTTATGACGTTTAAATCATAGGCTTTTGAGCAAACGAAGAGAAAAATTTATGCATCGGAAGTTATTTTTGTTTTTTGTTTAGCTAATAATATTTATATATTGTATATTTGTTTATGTATTTTAATAATCCGGAAAATAAAGTTCATCAATTATAACGAATTTTTTTGTTTGTTTTTTTTTCTTTAGGTTCTTTGATTTTAAGTTTATTATGTTTTAAAATTTCATAATATTTGCACTATTACATTAAAAGAGGAAAAGATTTTTTCGAATGGTTTTCCTTAAACTTATCAATGGTAATTAATAATCCGTCCGTTAATTCTGTCCACTTTGTGATCTTATTTCTAGTGCACATTTGATTTTTGCATAATCAATTATCTGAACGTTTGCCGTTTTATAAACTTCTATATGTTCTTTTTAATACTCGATTGGAAATAAAATTTATATTTAAAATGAAATTTAGCATATGTCGTACATAAAACGCTATGCAATATTTATTATGGTCTTCAATCAAAATGAATTAGAGACAACTTACTGTTGGTTTATGAACTGAGTTTAAATTATGTTTTTTTAAAAAAGTTAATTTTATTTTTTGGGATCAGAAGGTTAACCTGCAAGCTAAGTTTTTAAATTTCTGATTAAGTAGAATTTTCTCTTTTTTCAAAAAAAGAAAAAGTATTCTGAAGTTGTGTATTGTTATTTTCTAATCACGTGATCCATAGTCTCTGTATATTTAGAGTCACCTGATCAAAACAATCATTTGGGCTTGTTTTTGGGTGAAAATCGAAAAATTAATATTTCGGGACACTTTCAGTATTAATAAAGATGGGGGATATTTGTTGCAAGCAGCTTTTATTTAATGGTTTTTTTTATCCGTTTTAATTTGAATTTTCTTTGTACAAATTGTATTTACATTACTTCCATTGAAGGTGATTAATATTCGAGTAAAGTGGAATAAAAAAGAAAGTTAGCTACATGAGTAACTCTGTGATTTTTGTTATTAATGCCGTTAACAAAATTATGGGAACGGATTACGTCTTGCTGGAAACTCAACTTTACAAAAAAAATACTACTAAACTCTGTTAAAACAAGCATCATTTTTCTTTTGCTATTAAATATGGTATCTTACAGTATAGCTTATAAAAATGTGACTATTAAAATTGACAAAGTAGTAGAAATAAATAATAGTATAAATATATTTTTGAAGCAAAAACCTTTCCCAACGGGAGATCACCAACAAAGTTTTCGAAGCGTGAAGAATATTGCGAATATTGAAAATAGTTCTTATAATAATTATTTAGACAATTATGTTCATAAGCTTTCATTTCTTAGGGACCCTAACAAAAAAGACAGTGTTAGTATAGAAAAAAAGAGTAAAAATTCTCCGTTGAAAGAGTTGTCGTCGTCGTGGGCCATACGTTTGTTAACTGAATTAGACAATGAAAAAACTGTTTCAAAGATAGCTCAGGACTTGGGATTAATCAGTCACGGAAACATCGGGCACCTTCCTGGACATTATTTACTTGTCCATCATACTTTTTATAATCATTCTCCTGTAGTTGAACGTCGTATAAAAAACCTACGTTCTTCAATAACCTCTAGCCTAAGAAATCATCCTCATGTTCATTGGGTACGACACGAGGAGGTTTTAAAACGATATAAAAGGTCACTTCAATTTAAAGATCAGTTTTTTCCATCACAGTGGCACTTGGTAAGATTTTCTTTTTTCTTTTTTTAAATAGAAACTTAAAAAAACTAATATTCAATTAAAAAGAAAAAAGTTTTATATTGCTAATCCAAATAGCATATTATGATTATTGTGTAAATGAGTCAATTTTCGATTTATGGTTAAAAAACAAACTTTATTATTTCACTTTTCATGATTTGAATAATAAAAATCGTTAGAGCATTGACGTACCAACAACTGTTCTAACCTATCCACACGCCCTCTTATAAAATGATTTAATTAAAATTAGATAAAATTAGATTTTTTACGACATGAATAATTTATTTTTATTAGTTTAAAAAACTCTCATAAATGTTTAATTGAGTTATGTACTACATATCTTTCATAAATGTTGGGGTTACTACAATATACTGATTAATTAATAGCGTCTGGGGAATAAGTTATTATAAAAAGAGATTTTCCCACAGCAAAAAAATTGTGTAATGCTTAGAAATCATAGCAAAGGTTTGTGCTGATATCTTTTGATTTTTTTAAAAATCTCTAAAAAAATGTGTCAAGACAAAAAGTGTTGCAACTCCTTGTTTAAAAGGTGTCTGTATAATTTGTTTTTATGAAGTTTTTAATTTTATTTTTAAATAGTTATAAAAAAACGATAATATTTATAACAGACAAAATTAAAATAATTCAATAAAATTTTTTTGTAATTTACCTAATACAAATTACATTCACGGTTATTGAAATTATTAAGTTTAACAATTTTAACAGCCTTCTTTGTGTGCTAAAAAAATTCTTTGCAGTGTTTCGAGCAGTCGCGGCGCAATAGATAGAGCGCTAGCTTCAGAGTAGTCCAAAGTCTGATGGCTTTTCCGGCCATATATGCAACATGGAAAAAAAAACGATTGCTGAGTTTCCTCATCAAGTGCTTTTCTACAGTGACATGATTATTATGTCTTCCTAGAGCACATTAATAACCATAAGAAAAATAGGATACAATAAAAGATTTTATTGTCAAATGGTTTTTGAAGTTCAATGTTTTTTATTGTTTACTTGTAGTTTATTAAATTTAATAGAAGAGAAGTTTATTAAATTTAATAGGTGGTAAAAACAAATTAATTAGGTTTAATAGGTAACAATAACTTTTTGATTAAATTTAATAGGCAATAATAACACGTTAATTAAACTCAATTGGCAATAGAAACTCATTAATTAAGTTCGTTAGATAATAATATAAACACTTTTAAAATACCACAAATTTTGGCCCCGCAGACTTTTATGTTCTGATATATTGCTAGAGTATGCATCAAACCTTGGGTCTATTGATTCTGAAGCAAGCGCTCTAGTTTCTGCGGTGTGTCTAAATATATGTTTTTATCCAATCCTTTCTCGGCATTTTAAAGTCATGGGATAAAAAACAACAACTAATATATGCATTAATGCAGATATTAAATGCATTTAATCTGAAATAATTGTAGCCGTGGCGCAGTGGTTACAGTTCTGCCTTGGAACCAAAAGGTTCGCAACCAAGAGGTTCGACCCGGCCCAAAATGCGACATTAGTAAGAAAGGGGGCATGAACCTCCTAGTTAAATGCTCTTTCACGGTTCTCTGTGAGAAGACTGTAAGGACTTTTAAGAGCACCTTAATGACCACACACTCAAGAATAAAAAAAAAAAGAAATTTAAAAAGAATGAAAACATGTTTTCTCGTCACCGTTTGTAAACAAGAAAAAAAAAGTATATATCTACATATTACTTAAAAGTATAATTTAAATTTATCACAGTCAAATTTTATTTGGTTAACTCAAATAATACTTAGATAACTCAAATAATAAATATCTTTTTTCCAACAATGTTTGTTTATATTTGCAACTTCTAAACGCATGTTCAACCTGTAAAGTAAAATTTTGTAAACACACTGCAATTAAAGTTAGATTTTAGCAATCATTTCGAGAAAATAAGCAATTTTGAAATCAATATAATATTAGATATAAAATATTTTCTTAAGTTTTCAGAACGTTAGGCTATCAAAATAGTAGTACGATTTAGTATACAAGTCGGTTAAGTATAAAGACTTGTCTCAGAATTCAACTCTGTCTTTACTCCGCGTAAAACTCATATCTGTCTTTGAACCTCTTAATACAATGTAATAAAGATAAACAGAAAAAACAAACAAACAAACAAAACATACTGAAACTTGTAAAACATGACATTCAATAATCAGGTTAAACGGCTTAGGCTGCGCATTTAGACTGAGGTTTCAGTAAGCCGTTGTTGCTATCATAGCTTAGTAGGTATGATAGCATTTTGCTTTATCACCAATAATGAGAATTACCTATGATTTCCTTACTTCATTATATAAAATGTGAACAATTCTTAATAGCTTCCATTCAATTTAAACATTAAACTTTTTTGAATGCAATGGGTTTCCATACCTTCCCGAGCCTAGTTAACCAATAAGATGTTCCCGAGCCTAGTTAACCAATAAGATGTTCCCGAGCCTAGTTAACCAATAAGATGTTCCCGAGCCTAGTTAACCAATAAGATGTTCCCGAGCCTAGTTATCCAATAAGAATATTCAGTGCAAAAAATATTTATCTCTAAAAGTATACCAAGTTGGATCTCAAAAGTAGAAAAACTTCATAAATAATTAAAAAAAATTTAATCTTTTAAATAACATTCAGTTTTTAAAATTTTATTGTTAAAAAACTGATACTTTTAAACAAAAATAGGACTTTTTATGACGTTTTTTCTCACAATACCTTCTTTAAGAAGGTTATATTTGAAAAACATCGTTATTTATGAAATCTTTCTAAAATTTCACTTCTTTCGAGGTTCAACATTTTTTGGTAAAATAAGACAGTTGAATAAAATAAGTTGTGGGCTAAATGATTCCGATTGTCTGGAACGTGAATAGGAAAGTTGACTATTTATGTTAGAGATTGAGAAACACAAAAGTTGCGGGGTTCCACCATGCCATTGAGTGTCTTTGTGTAGAATTTTTTTTTTTTAAAACCGGTTCTAATAATAATTTTTGAATAATTAGGTTACAAAAAAGTTTAACTTTTGCGACACGAGTTTTTCGTCATAACCCTATATAGACTTAAAATAGGCACAGATATGCGCAACCTGATTCGCTAGTATTGAAAGAGAGGCTTGCGTGTTTCTTAAAAAATATATTTAAAAAAATCAAAACAAATGTCAAAAAGCGTTTTAAAATATATAAGTGTAGTAAATAATACAAGTAAATTGCACCCTCTAACATCGTGTGCAATCCTGTCTGCTTACTCTATGCTATCTTTCTAACTCGACTACTTCTATCTTTCACTCTAACATATTTTCGTTCTTCCCAAACTCACCTTACTCTCAGTCCGTAGAGCGGGTATGACTCTCCTTCGGGAGCTAAACTAGTCTTTGCGGA
>NC_061158.1:37857083-37929583 GCF_022113875.1 Hydra vulgaris | reverse complement strand
ATATATATATATAGTATTATAATATTATATATATATATATATATATATATATATATATATATATATACATATATATATATATATATATATATATATATATATATATATATATATATATATATATATATATATATATATATATATATATATATATATTTATATATAATTGTTAAATAACAGATATGCAACTTGAGATTTTTATATTTTAAAATTTATACTTTAGCTTATAAAGTTGTTTTTGTTAACTTCCAAAAATTCTTAGCTTTTTTTAGAATTTAATTTTTATCCAATTATTTTGTGTAATATGTCAAGTGGTTCTTATTGTAGAGTATAAGTTACTTTAAAACAATACTTCTAAACAATGTCAATTTTTGGTTAAGGGGTCGGATGTTTTTATTTTAATCCCCCCCCCTACCCCCCACTGCATTTTGCTATACACTTTTTATAAGATGATGAAGATGAGGCTTTGCAGGTTGAAGAACAAAAGGAGTTTTTACAACAGAATACAAATTGGGAAGAAAGTGCAGCAGCTTTGGAAAAAAATCCAGCCCTTATCAGCCCAAAATGGTGTCAACAATTGTCTACTGACATTAAGCTGATACACTGTGTTATTCACACTTTGCAGCTATCAATTCGTATGATTAAAAAAAAACATATATTGCTCAACTTTTGGAAAAAATCACTTATGTTGTAAAGAAACTAAGAAACTTACATACAATATTTTTAGCAAGAAAGCAATACAAGGTTGTTTCATTTTAGATAATGAGAACTCACTGGAGTTCTACATTCCGGATGATTGAAAGATTTTTACTTTTACACCCACTGTGTGAGCAATTTGCTGCAGTTGATTGAATTTTCTATGCCCTGAAATATGGGATAAGAAGAAGAGAAGAGGATGAGTTTGAAAAGAAGCTTGATAAAAAAGAAAAAAGGAGAAGTGAGACCAAAATTAATTTCAATGATGAAAATTCTTTTAATAAAAATTTTATGGATGACTGTAAAATAATGAAAGAAATGAGACATCTAAAAGTGAATTCAGCTTTTGAGGGAATTGAAAATACCCAAAAACAATACAAGAAATGTGCAGAGTAGTCTTTTCTATACCTATCTCACAAGTAAGTGTAGAGAGGCTTTTTTTTTGCTCTTAAGTTTGATATTTAGATATTTTATTTTTAAGGATGTATCAAAATTTTGATTAACAGAATAATACTTAAGTTAATGTCAAAAAACATTAAAATTTTTTTTTTTTTTTTGAGCCGCTCTGAAGCTGCTCCAGAGCTGGAGCCAAAAATTCTAATGGAGCTGGAGCCTTTGACCTTAGCTTCAAAACCCTACAGTGCTGAACTTATAAAAGTTAAAATTTGTACTTAATAAAATTATTCTTAATAAAAGCTGAACATTTGGCCTGATATTTTTATATTTTATTTTTAAGGATGAATCAAGATATTGATTAACAGAATAATACTTAAGTTAATGTCATAAAAAATTAAAAAAATTTTTTTTTTTTTGTGGAGCTGCTTCGGAGCACTCATAATGAGAGTTTGTCGCATTGGTTTGACAAAGTTCTAATAGAAATTTTTTATGTTAGGAGAATTTAAAAAAAAATCTTTTAATTTTTTTTTTTAATGTTTAATGTAAATTGTTTATATTATTTTTTTATTTTATTTGTTTATGTATTCTTATTTGATTGATGTATAAAAATGCATAAATAAATAAAAAATAAGTATATAAATATTTTTATTCAGACATTAAAAAAAAGAATTAAAGATTTATTTGCTATTCTCCTATTAGTCTTGATCCCGGTCTAGCAAAACTTTTAAAGCCTTGGTATTGGTCATACGTTTACTTTTTGATGTCACGGTCTTAGGGCATTCAGTATTACTCTTGGTCTTGGTCTTTAGCCCAAATGTCTTAGTCTTAGTCTTGATCTTGGTCCATTCTGTCTTAACTACATCTCTGATTTTAATACCTTTCAAATTATATTTTGTAAATATAATTATTATTAGGGCAGGTTAGGGTCTTTTGGCATAGTGAAGATAATATCTATAAGAAAAACTTGGATATATGTTCTACAATTTAGTTATGGGTAAAATTAATTTGTGAATCATAAAACAGATTATTTATTTTATATTAAACAGATTATTTATTTAAAATATAAGCTATTCTATAAAAAAAAATATAGTTTGAGATCTTTATTTTATACGATTTTTTTTTACCTTTCTTATTTTTTAAACTTTAGCTTTATAATATTTTTTAGGATAACTTAAAATTCATTGGACATGATATTAATGTAACAGGTGTATGGGAAAATAACATTACTGGAAAAGGTGTCACTGTTTCTGTTATTGACGATGGTAAATGATATATTTTTTTAGATATTATACTTTGTTCTTTTAATAACATTGAGCACTCTATTTTGTAGAATACATTTTAACATTGTTTATATATATGTATAAATATATATATATATATATATATATATATATATATATATATATATATATATATATATATATACATATACATATACATATACATATACATATATATATATATATATATATATATATATATATATATATATATATATATATATATATATATATATATATATATATATATATATATATATATATATATATATATATATATATATATATATATATTCCACAAATCTTTTAGAATACGCAAATGATTGAATAATTGAGCAATTTAATAACGATGTTGTATACATTGATTTCTAAAAAAAAGTTAGACTCTATCTCACATCCCAAACCATTAACTAAATATGCATCGAATAATTGAAGAAGTAACCTTCTTAACTAATATTTTTCTCACTGATAAATATCATCAAGTTAAGGTTGGAATGTCATCTTTATCAATTTTACTATATGTTAATGATTTCGCTATATATTAATGAACTACAACTAACAGTTTTATTTGTTTTTTAAAACTTTATGTAGTGGTATAAAGATTAATTATATTCAAGATTTATCTGTTGTTCTAAATAGACTCATACACTGGGCAGAAAGAAAATTTAAATCTAATCTAATAACAAAACAATAAAAATTAAAAAATTAAAACAAATCAATAATACAATGTTTTGCTTGTTTATTATATTCAGGTTTTTGCCATTTAAATTTTAAACTTTCTTAAATTTATAGTTTAAGTTCATTTTTAGCGTAATCCAAAATCTATTCTTTTAAAAAAAAATTATCCTGAATAAGGTTTTTCAAGTTAAAAATTTTTTGGTTTTTTATCATCTTTGAGATGCTCATCAATAGATTGAGAAAAGTTTTAGAATTATTGTCCAATATAACAATACTACAGTTTGTTGGTAATTAGACTTGTTTTTTAGCAAGTTATTGATTTATAGATCAATTTATAAGGTTAGCAGGATATTGATTTTGTTTTAAAATGGTTTTAGTGTTTTAAAAAATCCTTATAGTAATCATGACATAATACAAATTTATTTGTTTATTATTTAAGACCTGATAAAAACAGCAGGTTGTTATTTTAAACATTACTGTGATTTTATTCACAAAATTAAAATTTAGTCATTTAGTTATAATCTTGTTAAATAGCAATTCAGTTTAGCCTTAAACATTTGCCAAAAGGTTTTTTCCTTTTTATATAGTAAATAATATACAAAGAGAAATGATGATATCTTTTATATTGACAAAAGTTATGATAATTAAACAAAAACAACAAAAATAATTATATATAAAACACATATAGTATAATATCATAGGCTACATAACGTTTAAACAAGAGTTTGATTTTTGTGGGGAAAGCGATGATTTGTGGCAGTTATTTTGATTGATTAAAGTGATATCTTAAATGATTTTAGGCATTTGATGTCTGATAAGTTAAGTTGTTCGATTTAGAAACAATGTCATTTTTTGAATTTAGTTTTTTGCATGATTGAATAAAAATTTAAACACCATTTGTGTTTTATAATCTAGAGTGTAGCTAAAAATTAAATTGCTTTTTATTTTATCAATATTTAGATGCATATATTTAGCCATGTATTAGTTTAATTAACAATGTTAGCTATATGAGTTTACAGTTTTTTAATAAAAATCAGAAAAATGAATGGCAAACAATACTGGAATTAAAACAAATCCTCATCGACCTCCTGTAGAAAGAGCCCAACTTAAAAGAGATTAACCAAGAACAACATGTGTTTGGTTTTTATTTATATATAAATATTAGTAGTTATACATTTTTAAATAAATTTAATAAGAGATAGACAAAAAAATTTTAGGAATAAAAAAAGTTTGTAAATTAAAAACCTAGTTAAATACATTTTAAAAGTTTATCAGTAGCAATTTTAAATTTGTATAAGAACTTATAATTCATACAACCAATAGAAGTTGTGTGTGTGTGTGTCTATAAAAAAGAAAAAAGGAAATATTGTTTTATAAAAAGACTAAAGAAACCATGAAATTGTTTAAATTTACAAAGTTATGCTGTGCATTAAATTTCTTGTGCACACACATTTCTGTAATTAAATATAATATTTTATACACATTGTATAGTAATTGAATAGTGGATTGTAAGTTTAAAATTTAACATCAACTTGTATCTGTAGAATGCTCTTTTTATTTATATAGAAAATTCTATTGTTGATTCAATTCAATAGTTAAATTTAAGAATTTTTTTTAGTATATTTAAAAATGTTTTAGATGCAAGCATTTATTTTTAAGATTTTGCACTTATCTAATACTTTTTTAGAAGTTAAATTAATTTTTTAGGTTTTGGCTGAACTTTTTTAGGAGTCGACTGAACTTTTTTAGGAGTTAAATGAACTTTTTTAGGAGTTATATAAATTTTTTAGGAGTTGAATGGACTAATCCAGATATTCTTGATAACTATTCAGCTCAAGGGAGTTGGGATTTAAACTCAAATGACGGCGATCCAATGCCACGAGTAGATGAAGCTGGACTTAATCACCATGGTACAAGGTACGTAATAAAATATCAAAAAAATAAAAATAATTTTTTAAACTTTTTTATTTATATTTTTAATTCTGTTGCCACTAACTTGCAAAGTTTAAAATAAATTAAGATTAGAAAAAGAAAATTCGTTTAAATGGGCTGCCTGAATCTTATTCAGACAGAATAAGATTCAGGCAGCCCTAGTTTCTGCACTAGTTCTGAAACTTGATGAACAACCCCAAATTCTGCACTAGTTCTGAAACTTGATGAACAAGGCAATTGTGCTGAAAAGCAAGTTGAGCACTGTACAAAGGACATGATGGGAATCTTGGAACTTCTTGCTTGCAAAGCAAGCATTCTACCAATGCACTACTACCATAATTGGTGAGGGTGGGTGTGAGTGCAAATTATAGTTTGTTATTTCGGTCAAGGCTTGATATACATATCTTTATATATATATATATATATATATATATATATATATATATATATATATATATATATATATATATATATATATATATATATATATATATATATATATATATATATATATATATAGATATATATATATATATATATATATGTTTCCAAAATTTCCTTTTTGCACAATAAAAATAAAACAATTGAGAAAAAAATACAATAAAAAAGATATTAAATTGTTTACTAAAAGGTTAACCACTAATAAAATGGTAACTTTTAGTGAAAAGTGATATCTTATAATGGTTTAACTGTTTGTTCATATCTGGATTTTTCCATTCAATGAGCAAACTTTCTTTAATCTTAATTTCAAATTTATTGGAGGCCTGGAATCTAATATCAAGAAACAGTCATTATTATAATTATTAAAACAATTATTGTTAGCATTGAGATTTTTGTATATGTGTAAGTTTTTGTCTCTCCTGTAGTGTTCAATCATTCGTGTTTTTAGGTGGCAAAAAGTTCTGCCTATATAAATTTTTTTTCTTAATTGTTTTATTTATATTGTGCAAAAAAGAAATTACATCTTGCGCATACAAATTTATAAACAACAGATAATTTGAACTCTACAGGAAGAGGGTCATTTGGTGAAAATGTATTAGAAATTTAGGTAAAAATTGAATTAAAGTTTATAGGTTTACAATGTTTTTTAATGATAAAGTTTATGCGCAGGATGTAATTCCTGTTATATAGGCAAAACTTCTTGCCACCTTAAAACACGAATGATTGAACACTATAGGAGAGACAAAAACTCACACATATACAAGCATCTCCATGCTAACAATAATTGTTTTATTAATTATATTAATGACTGTTTCTTGATATTGGATTCCAGGCTTCTAATAAATTTGAGCTTAAGCTTAAAGAAAGTTTGCTCATTGAATGGAAAAATCCAGATATGAACAAACAGTTAAACCATTATAAGGTATCATTTTTCACATAATAATTACCATTTTATTAGTCGTTAACCTTTTGTTAAATAATTTAATATCTTTTAATTCAATATTGGAATTTTTTTTTTAACAATGAATTTTTTAAATAAACAAACATATAATAAAAAATACATTTAATTTCAATATAAAATAAGTTGAAAATTTAAATGAATTAAAAATTAAAAAAATATACTATTTGTATTAGAAAAAATATTTAAAATTTGTGAAAAGTTGGAGCCACTGCTAGAACAAAATCTTCTTTACCTGGCTCTGCCTTTCTTTTAACAAGTAAACTCAATTCATTCAGAATCAAAATTGTAAACACAATAATCTTGTAGAATATAGTAACTACAGGCTAGGTTTACTAGAGCAGTTTTTTTGATGGTGGACAGCATGGCCCTAGTATGGGGTTAAGAGCAGCCCCAACATAATCAGACTCTTATAAAAAGTTGTTGACCTGTTTATTCTAGTGTAAAAAATGTACAGTTTTGAAATATTGTAATATGATAGGTGAAGTTAGGTGAAGGTCTGAAAAATCTTTTTTTTTATTTACAAGGATATATAAATTTATTTATTTATTAAATTTGAACAAATCAGTATTCACTTTTTATATACAAAGTTTCATTAATTTTTGGTGAGGAAAACTTACTCTTCTAGTTTTTTAAAATTTGGTTTCCAAGTTTTTTAAAAATTTTTGGTTTCCAATTTTAAATTTGGTTTCCAAATTAAATCTGGTTTCCAATTTAAATAACTTACTATTCATCAATGTTAAATTAGCGCTGTCTTCAAACTTGGCATCTACTTTATTGGCATCTACTTTATCTACTATAATTGACAGGATTAAAATATATTCCTTGGTTGTAACTTGCTGTTGGCTAGAGCCAACAGATAATTACTAGGTACAAATAGGACTAACTAAGTATACTTAAGAGTGCACCAAACATCACTGGTAATGTCATACTAAAATAAAGTTTCTATGCATGTATTGATTAAAGGTTAGCTTTGCTAGGCATTATCTACTTTATTTTAAACAAATTTATTACAAACAAGGTTGCAGGCAACCACTAATAAAGTTGGGAGCTACTAAGAAGTAGAGAAAAAAATTAAAGGTTTACAAAACAATTGATAGAAGACTTAAAGAACTGTGAATTGTTTTATTCAGGAAAGCATGAAGACTGGTAAGTTTCAAAACACTATTTGGGGGGAAAAACTAGATAAATTTTTTTGACAGCAACAGTTTAGGATACAAATTTGTTAAATGGCCCAGAGTTTATTTTGGGCTACCAATTTTTTATAGATCAGAAAGAGGGATGGCCAAGAATGCCTAGCCCCACCTTACTTTTTTCCCCAAATTTTAAAATAAAGTATAATATTTTATATAAAAATCAAAAAACAAAAAATTTTCTACCCATTCTTCTCTCCCATTATATAAACCAGCTAAAGCTAAAGCTATTTCTTAAGAATGACAATGGTTTGTTAAAACGGAGAGAAAGTGCACTTATTTTATGAATGATTTTTGCTGTTGATGTAAGCTTACTCTGCGGACGTGAATGTAAGCTTACACTGTGGATGTATGCTTATGCTGTGGATGTAAATGTAAGCTTATGCTGTGGATGTAAATGTAAGCTGTGGATGTAAGCTTACGCTGTGGATGTAAGCTTATGCTGTGGATGTGAATGTATGCTTATACTGTGGATGTAAATGTACCCTTACGCTGTGGATGTAAATATACGCTTATGCTGTCAATGTAAGCTTACACTGGATTAAAGCTTACACTGTGGATGTAAATGTAAGCTTTGCTGTGAATGTAAGTTTGCTGTGATTGCTTAATCTGTGGATATGAGTGTAATGAGGACTTGAAAAATCATTTAGTAATTTTATAAATGAAAGGGAATCAGAAAAAACTTTGAAAAAAAAACAGTCTTGGAAAGTAGAAGAATGATAAAAAACAAAAAGAAAGTAAATATCTAGGTCAGCCATTATACAATAATGGCTGACCTAGATATTTATTATAATATTATACAAGGATTAAAAAAGAAACATTAAAGAATAGTTAGAGGACTTGATACATAGATCTATACCAAGATTAAAATCTGGTTCACAAAGACTCATAGAGGATTTTCTTCTTTGAATTTCTGGAATTCTGAAAATTCCTAGAAAAAAATTCAATTAAGACTCTTTGAGTTTGCGGTAATTTCTGGATGTTGTTTGCTCTTGATTTGTGATTTTACAAAATTTTAAAAACTGTAACATTTGTATGTAAGCAACTATATTTTCTATTACTCAAACTTTATATATTCGCAATAAGTTTTTTTTTTTTGTAAATAAAATGCTTATGAGTTTCCGTACTTTCTAGATATTGTTTGCACTTGATTTGTGATTTTATAAAATGTTATAAAACCATATTGATTTTATAAAATTTTCAAAACTGCAACATTTGTATGTAAGCAACTATATTTTCTATATTTTATTAAATATTTGCTTCAAGTATTTTTTTTTTAATAAAATGCTTATGGAATTTTAATTCATTTAAACTATTTATTTCAAATATTGAAACTTTCTTTTTGTAAGAAGTTAATTGATGTTAATTTCATTTTGAAAGAAGATCTGTTTTTAAAAAATAGTTAAAATTGTTTAATTTAAACAAAAAGTAGTTAAAATATATGATATTGCTAGTCATTTTCAGAATTAAACAAACTTTATTAATATTTTATAAAGATGAAACTCAATTATTCAGGCAATTTTTTTGGAAAACTTTTTTTGGAAACTTTTTTTGGAAAGTCCTTTTTATTATTTGTTAGTCCACCTGCCTTACGAAGAACTCCTTTAACTATTGCCCAAAAATCTTCAATCTTGCGCTCTTCAGGACGGTTTGGAGGGTTTGCGTCTTTAGGAACAATTTTCACATTTTTATCTTTGCACCACTGTAAAACTTTTTTAGAATAGTGAGAGGCAGCAAGATTGGGCCAAAAGAGACATGGTATTTGTGTTTTTTTTATAAAAGGCAAAAGTCTTTTTTGGAGGCATTCTTTGATGTAGAGATTGACAGTCAAGGTCTTTTTAGTGACAAAACAAGAGGACTCCATACCACAGCTATAAATTGCTTGCCACACAAGGAACTTGGATTCAATTTTTTCTCGTCGAATATATTTAAAATGATCTTCGACAAATTTATCTTTGTTTTCATAGTAAAACTGTTAACCAGGAAGTTGTGAAAAATCCGCCTTGCAATATGTTTCGTTGTCTTCAATTATGCACATACTTTTATCCGCCATTATTTTAACCAACTTCTTTGCGCGTTGAATTCCTTTAATTTCACAATTTAAGCTTCTCTTAGGTGTATTTTTTTAAGAAATGCTTTAATTCCAGCATTTTTAAGTACTTTTTTGATATAAGAACGAGAAGTCTTGAATTTTCTTGCTAGATCTCGCTGTGACTGATTTGGATTTTTTGCTATTGAACGTAAAATTGACTTTTTGGGTTTATGGAAAGTTTTTTTTCTTCCACTTCCAAGTTTTCTTTCGAAGCTTTGAGTAGTCTTGAACTTGTTTATAATATCTATGACTGTAGATTTTGGGACATTTGTGCGTTTAGCAATCAAGCAATAGGAAGTCAATGGATTTTTGCAAAAAAAATTCACAACTTTTTTACGCACCTCAACTTGTTTTCAAAACATTTTGAAAATCATTAATTTGTAAACAAAAATTTATCAACACCATTTAAGATAAGGAAGTAAGATTTAATTAAAAAAAAAAAGTTAAATAAAAAGTATTTGTGGTTTTGGAGAAATTCCAATTTAAAGATGACCAGATTTTTCCGTGTCCACCCGATATTCCTTCTTATATTCTATTCTTATAATCTTATATATTCTAATATATTTTATATTTTATGAGTTGTCTAAGCAACATAATATCAAAAACTATATCAGAATAAAATAATTGAATTGCAAAAATAAGTTTTTCAACAAAAGCTAATTGTAAAGGTACAAAGCGCAATTGCAATATACTAAATTTAAGCTCTGTATATATTTCTGCTTAAACATGCAGTGTCCCAATATACTTTGCACATTTTAAGTTTTAAAATGGTCACCAGACTTTTTTCAAAAAACAATGAAAAAAGCAAAGAGTAATAAAAAAAGCAAAAATATTTTTTCCTTGTTTATAAGTCCTTAATAATTAGCTCTGATATATGTGTTGAAACTCTGCAAACAGCTATTTCAGTATGACACCATTTATGGTCTTTCAAGGCTAAAAGGCTTGAAAGGCCATAAGTACTCAAAGATATATATACATATATATATACACACATACATACATATATATATATATATATATATATATATATATATATATATATATATATATATATATATATATATATATATATATATATATATATATATATATATATATATATATATACTTATTTATCTATTAGATGCGCTGGTGAGATTGCAGCAGTTGCTAATGAATATTGTGGTGTTGGTGTTGCTTTTGGTGCAAAAGTATCCGGTATTCGCATTTTAGATGGACCAATGACAGATAGTTTAGAAGCAATGGCCTTTAATACAAAGTCAGAAGTAAATGATGTTTATAGTTGCAGTTGGGGTCCTGATGATAATGGTAGAACTGTTGATGGACCACATCAGTTAGCTCAGGTAATGATTCCTATTCCTAATAATTTTGAGTTGTAGAATTTTATAGAGATTTTTTATTAAAACTGATGTGTTTGTGTTTTTATTCAAAATCTTACAACAACAAGGAATAAGTAAATTTTGATGCAAGATGAGACAAGTTTTTAAATTTTTATTCTAATTTTTATGTTATAGTAATATATAAAGAAATTTAAGAAAGAAGAAAAACCTTTTTTTGACACCAATCATAGAGTAAACATTCAAGGTAAAATAAGTAAATTCTTGAATAAAGTAAATTCAATCTATTATTTTTATAGGCAGCATTAGCACATGGTGTTATGTTTGGTCGTAAAGGTTTTGGAAGCATATTTGTAGTAGCATCTGGAAATGGTGGTCATTTCAAGGATAACTGTAATTTTGATGGATATGCAAATTCTATCTTTACTGTTACCATAGGTGCTGTTGATGAACTTGGACAAATGCCATATTATGCAGAGCAATGCGCTGCTATGTTAGCTGTTACTTATAGCAGTGGACAAGGTCATCAGAGAAATATAGTTAGTATTTTGTTTAACAAAATAAGTTAATTTTAAAAGTTTATAATAGCAGTATTTATGTATAAAGGACCATTATGTATTGTAACAAAACCGAGTTAGGTTACATTAGACCCAAAGTATTTGTTATTTTTACGTAACAAGACGTAACATTTTTATGTAATGAGGTGTAACATTTTTACATATTAGCACTTTTACTTTCAAAAATCATAGCTAGTATGTTCATACTTATGTAATTTAAGGTTTTTATGACAAAAAATTTCACAAAGTTTAGGAATAAAAAGTCTTTAAAAAGTAGGATTGCCTGCCAAATTGGAGTAATGGGGAGCCTAGCTACAGCTCTAATATATATATATATATATATATATATATATATATATATATATATATATATATATATATATATATATATATATATATATATATCTATACAAGCGTTCCCAGGAAATGTGTGCTATAGATATATATCCACGTATAGATATATGCCCACGTTTAAAGTAATTTTTGACCATGTTTTTATATAGTTAGCATTTTAAAAATTTGCAGCAAAATAAAGCTAAAACTACAGAGAATAAAACAGCAATACTCAAAAAAGAAAGGAAACAAATACCTTACGAAACAGAAAATCTAAATAAAATAAACTAAAAAAAAATTTAAAATTAAAAAAAGGTTTAGTAAAAAATATAATATACATACATATTTTACTGTTTTTGTTTTCTTTTTTTTAGGGTGTTTGTTTTTTTCCAATACCAAAAGAGAATACAAGTCAAGGAAAAAAGCATATAGGAACATAAGGAAAATAAAAACACTTTTTTATATACAATTTATCACAACTTTTGTTGTCAGTTTTAAGCAAATATAAGTAAATATATATAAATAAATATATTAAGGAAATACTTTATCATTTGCGCTAGAAATACGGACAACTTTAAAATTTGTTTTTCAAATATTTTTGCTAAACTTTATTGCTTTTATCAATACACAAGTAAATGAGAAACAAATTGCTATTTATTTGTAAAAATTTTATTTTAATTTTTCAACACGTTTTTTCTCAGTAGATAAGTTTTGCCACAATTTATTGAAATGCTTTTAAAGTTAAAAGATACGATCTGCAGTCAGGGTTGCCAGGTTTTTTTCGGGCACAAGCCAAAAATGAAACAAAAATAAACCAGAAATAAACCAGACCATAAAAAAAAGAAAAAAATCATAATTTTTTGTTTTAAAGCCTTGTTTATAATTTATATTTTGAAAAAACTGCTATTTTATCAGAAAATTCATCCTTGAATATTAAAATTTAATTTGTAAGAGAGTGAGGGAGGAGGAGAAAAATGACTTAGTGATTGTTTAATTGGGTGCCAGACCAGCCTTTAAAGTGGCATGGGTAAATTAGTTCACTCCCAAACACCTATACTAAATCCAACACTATCAACCTGTAAAATATATATATATATATTTTTGCTTGCATATGGATATAGATTTCTTTTCCAACATCTGCGATAATTGACTCAATTATTTCAAAGTCCTGGTAAAAAATCTTTTGCCTTATTAAATATGATTTGACCCAAATGACTGCGTGCAAGACTTAATTTGATATTTTCTTAGTCTGATTTTTATGCCGATGACCTGTGAGAAGACTCAACAAAATAGTTAGAAACGGAACACATACACAGCCGTGGCAGTAAATATCTATATTGCAGAGGTCTAGGTCTCAGGAAACATCTAAATGGTCTCACGTTGCAGTTTAGAATTCAGCGGTGTTTTTAGAAACTCATTTTTCTTATAAGTTTTTAGACTCGCTCTTATGATGCAATGTTAACTAATTTATGATTAATGACAACTTCTGTAATGATTTTTAATTTCCCTCAAATTAACGTTTTTCATGAAATAAAAACTTGATTAAACTGATTTATTATTAAATAAACCAGAATTAAACCAGATTTTGAAAAACATACCAGAACAAACAAAAAAAGACCAAAGACTTTAAAATAAACCAGATTTAAACCAGATTTTCTAAAATAAACCAAAACAAAAATTCCAAGCCAAGCGATAAAAAAACAAACCAGGTTTGAGAAATCTGGCTTAAAAAAACACCAGATGGCAACCATGGCTAGTCTGTCTAAAAAAATTACTTTAAATGTGGATGAACAAGGTGTGCGATTGCATGTGCTTTCTAGGAAGGCTTGCTATATATTATTTTACTGTCATATCTTGTTTTACATGTATATATATATATATATATATATATATATATATATATATATATATATATATATATATATATATATATATATATATATATATATATATATATATATATATAATGTAAAACATAAACGAAATATTTATTTCTATTTTACATTAACAAATTTAATAATATAATAAGATAAAAAAATAATACAAATTTTGTATGTACGCAGCTGTACAGCTGCGTGCTAACTAAATTTTTTTTAGTTATACCCCAATTGACATCATCAATTGAAACATTTTGCATCTCAAATTGAGACGTCAATTGAGATGAAATGTTACATAAGAAAATCTATATTTGAGACCTAATTAAAATTTCAATTTTCTTACAATATGTTACATCTCAGTTGGTTACACTTTTGTAAACTATTTGGCTTTTAAAAGCATAACTATTTTACATAACAATGCAGATTGAAACTTTTTTTTTTTTTGCGCCACAAATTAACCAATTGAGATGCTATTTTACAATAAAAATAAAACAAGATAAATAGAAATATGTTAAACAAACATCTACTGTGTTATAAAGTTTATTTAGTTAATTTTTAATTCAAAATAAGAGAATGTAACCTTGTTACCAATTATAACTGATTGAGACATATCTTAATTTCAAAAATGTTAAGGGGTATATATATATATATATATATATATATATATATATATATATATATATATATATATATATATATATATATATATATATATATATATATATATATATATATATATATATATATCATATCAGCTCTTGGAATTAGGAAAAATGTGGATTTTGATGATCAGAAAGTAGGTTATGAGATTCAAGATGAGAGATTAAGTGTTTGTTAATTAAAGATTCAAAAACCTTGCTTATGATAGGAAGAAGACTAATCGGACGGTAGTTAGACGAATCGGATCGCTCTCCAGAATTTTTAAAAATAGGGATAACAGATGCTGCTTTCCAGCAGGCTGGAAAACAAGACTCTGATAAGCACTTGTTAAATAGTTTTGGAAGGATAGGCGACAGCTCCGGAGAACACTTCTGCAAGACTATAACAGGTATGTTGTCCGGGCCGCAAGCTGTAGAAGAGTCTAAGCGGGAAATCACTTTAAATACAGAAGCTGGAGTGATATAAATGTCAAGCAATGGATCAACCTGTTTGACGGCTGTATCAAGTAGAACGCAACTAGTGGGATCAAGAGATGATATTGATGAAAAGTTCTTGGCAAACAATTCAGCTTTGTCTTTAGGTGAGGTGACAAAGTCTGAACCATACAAAAGAGGTGGAATTACAGACTTGCCCTTATTATTGATACTATTAAAGATTCTCCAGAAGTCACGAGAGCCTAACTTTTGTGATGAAATACGAGATTTCATGATCTGAGAATAGCGGGCTTTGGCATTAGACAAAACCTTTTTACAATGGTTCTTAGCAGTAATAAACAGACGTCTGTTTTCTGGAGAATTGTTTTGCTGATAGATATGGAAGTAATGGTTTCGATTGGCAATTGCAGCAACACAATGTGAGAAAACCATGGAGAAGAGTGAGGTCTGACCATGAATTGTTGAGAGGGAATAAAGGATTCCATGCCAGCCTGAATCCACGAAGTTATGTAAGAAGCACATTTGTCAACAGGGAGACGAAAGATTTTTACCCAGGGGCCATCACGAAGAAAATCACGGAAAGAGTCCCAGTCAGCTTTAAGGTAGTTGTAAGATGTACAATGATAGGGGGATTCTGATGGTAAAGAAGAATGAGATAATAGTTTTAGAGAGACCAAACCATGATCAGAAGCATCTAAGGGTGAGTGTGAAGAAACTGAGCACTGACTAGGATCAGAAACAAGACTTTCTAAATATTTTAATTTTTTTAATGTTTACATACATCAACTGACAAATAGATAGAATATGCAAGAAGTACTGCTATTTTGACGGACAAATAGGTGGAATGTGCAAGGAGTGCTGCTACATTAACTGACAAATAGGTAGTATATGCAAGGAATACTGCTGAATTGACTAAGAAATAGGTTGGACATGCAAGGAGTGTTAGTACATTGACTGACAAATAGGTAGAACATTTAGGGAGTGCTGCTACATTGATATATATATATTTATATATATATATATATATATATATATATATATATATATATATATATATATATATATATATATATATATATATATATAATATATATATATATATCTGATAATATGAATATGCTAATTTAATATTATTATTATTAGTCGAGTTATGTCATTTTCTAGGCTTTTCTATACCCAGTTTTTTTTTTAAATTTATTTACTAACAATGCGTATTACAGGTTGCTTACTGCTAGTATATATATATATATATATATATATATATATATATATATATATATATATTATATATATATATATATATGCTAGTGATGATGATTATTTGATTATCAGGTAACAACTGATTGGAGACTGGGAACTGGCACTGGGTGCACAGACAGACACACTGGTACAAGTGCTGCTGCACCATTAGCTGCTGGTGTTATTGCACTTATGCTGCAAGCTCGAACTTGTCTAACCTGGAGAGATGTACAACATTTAATTGTTTATACATCTGTCCGAATTGATATTGACCCAGAGGAATGGCAAGTCAATGGTGCTGGATTTGCCCACAGTCATAAGCATGCTTTTGGGCTTTTAGACTCATGGAGAATTGTAACAACATCAAAGGTAAAAATTGTTATGTTAATCAAAATTCTGAGGTGTTATATGAGCGTTTACTGCACTTATCCCTATAAAAGTCAGGTAGTGTATGTATTCATAAAGAAATGAAGTTTTTTCAATTTTTCAATTTTTTTTGCTAGTATATTATTTACAGGGATTTTTGTTCCAGTAACTTCTTTTTTTATATATTATATATAAACTTTTAATTTTTTTAATTTTAATATAAATATTTTAATATGAGATATTTAATATTTATAAATTATAATAATTAAATAATTTAGTACAAATTTGGTATTTAATTTTTAAACACTTTAATATAAATTTGTTTTTTTTCTTTTCTTTATTTTGTTATTTTTATGCAATTGTTGCACATAATAATTTATATAATTGTTTGTTTATATACAAAATTTAGCTTCATTGAAGACTTGCTGTTTTAGACTTGTTACACCAAAATAAAGTTGGGATGTGTGTGTATATATATATACATATATATATATATATATATATATATATATATATATATATATATATATATATATATATATATATATATATATATATATATATATATATATATATATATGTATGTATGTATGTATGTATGTATGTATGTATGTATGTATGTATGTATGTATGTATGTATGTATGTATGTATGTATGTATGTATGTATGTATGTATGTATGTATGTATGTATGTATGTATGTATGTATGTATGTATGTATGTATGTATGTATGTATGTATGTATGTATGTATGTATGTATGTATGTATGTATGTATGTATGTATGTATGTATGTATGTATATATAAATATATGGATATATACAGTGCTCGATGTGGAGAAAAAAAAGTAACGGGGATGGTATACGGTAAAATAAAAATACCATCCCACCTAATCATTGTTATATATAGAGTTTTATAAAAAGGTAGCGGGATGGTTTATAGTTTACAAAAAGGTGATGGGATGGCATCCCGCCACATCCCGCCTCACTTCGAGCACTGGATGTATATATATATATTTATATATATACATATATATATATATGCATATACATGTATATATTTATATATTTATATATATACATATATATATATATATATATATATATATATATATATATATATATATATATATATATATATATATATATATATATATATATATATATATATATATATATATATATATATATATATATATATCTACATATATATGTATGTATATATATTTATAAATACATATATATATACACATGTATATGTATATATATTTATATATATATATATATATATATATATATATATTTATATTTATATGTATATATATATATATATATATATATATATATATATATATATATATATATATATATATATATATATATATATATATATATATATATATATATATATGTATATATATATATATATATATAGATTTGGCCCTCAGTTCCATTTATGACATCATGGAGAAGTAAAGTTATGAAAGTAAATGCAGTTATTCCATCCACACCTGGAATTAATTTAACTCAGTATATAACAGGTATATTTTACAGTATATAACATATAAAAGTTATAGTATAAGTTCAGCGCTCGAAATAACGGCTAATCAACGATCAATGATCGGCTATTTTTAGGTAAATTTCGAAAAATTCAAGGGAAAATAACCTGTTTTTGTTAAAAAATTACATTTGATCGGGAAGCTTTGAAAAACTATTTCGAGCGCTGTAAGTTATATTTCCTATCAATTTCATAACCTTTTATCTTTTCTGGTCATTTTTAGTTTTATTTAACAAATACTTACTACTTGTATAATTCCAAAACTTTAAAACAAGTTTTTGAAACTGCCTTGACAATAATAAAGTTGACAAGTTTTTGAAACTGCCTTGACAATAATGTTTTAAAATACATCTTTGGAAATACATAACGACAATAATGTTTTAAAATACATCTTTGGAAATACATAATGACAATAATGTTTTAAAATACATCTTTGAAAATACATAATGACAATGTTTTGAAAATGTTTGCTAACACATAAAACATTTACAACAGTATTTTGAAAATTATTACAAATACATAAAATATTTTAAAATAAATTAATTTATTTATAGTAACAGAAACGATGGCTGCTGAAGTTATCTCTTTAGAGCATGTTACTGTGACTGTAAGTAAAACTTTTTGTTGAATTATTGATTCATTTACATTTTGTTAATTTATACATAAGTAAATTTTTTTCAATTATTCTAAATATTTGTGTGATTTTTATTTTTAACATTATCTACTTTTTCTTTTCTTTTACATAGTTGTTATTTAAAAACTAAATAATAACTTTATTGGTTTGGAATTTTTGTGTAGAGTAAAATGAATATACTATTATAGGTTAAAATATAAGGCTTTATGAATATAAGATTACAGGTTAGAAGGTTATATAAGTTTATAAAACTAAAACAAAGTTTTATATACATACTTTATTTGTACAGCAACATATCCAGGCCGATTTTGATACCGTATACCAGTATGGGCCCATAAATTTCTGCCCAAACTCAGTTAAAACAATTTTGTCTTAACTCCTCAATGCTGTCATATAAGCATTTGAGTTGGCACATTGAGCAAGTTTTGAACTATAGTTGGCAATTTCCCAATATTGAGCACCTTTTTTTTTTCACGCGGATGAAATATGGAATATGTTACTATTGGATTAAATTAAAAAATGCACGTTTTGATTGGATTAAAATAAGAGAGAATCTCTTAAGTATGAGAATCAGAATCAACATATCTAATAAAAACACGTTACTATTGGATTAAATTATAAAAATGCACGTTTTGATATATGCGTTACTATTGGATTAAATTATAAAATGCACGTTTTGATTGGATTAAAATAAGAAATGGAAAATAATGAAATAATGCGGTAGTGGTGTAGTGGTAGAGCGCTCGCTTCATAAAACGAGTGGTTCCGAGTTCGATCCCCACCACGTTCCTGGTAGTACCGCGCTCAACTCGTTTCTCCGCGCATCGGCCTTGCTCGTCAAGGTTCGTGTTTCGGAGTTATAGAGTTGAGAGAGGGTTATAACCACAAATAAGTAGCCTCCTCGTCTGTAGTGGCCTTCTCGGCCTTGAGGAGGTGAATTAAAATAAAAAAAAAAAAAAAAAAGAAACGCTTAGCATTTTATATTTTTATAAATCCTTTCATAAAAACATTAGCTTGAAAAAAAATATACTTAAAATGAGTTTCTTCTCCGCTGACATATTTGTAACTATAATTTAAAATTCGATTAAACTCTATAAGCTTTAAACTTTCTCATAAAATAATAGTAAAATTGCAGTAAAAATGTAAATAAACGGTTTTAAATTATAAAATCAATAAATAAAACTTTTTTAAAACGTAATAAAATAATCACGCCAAAAAACTTGATTTAATAAGTAAATAACTTTTATTTACTATAAATCAACTTTTCAAGTCTTCTGTCAACCGTTTCCTTGTTCCATAATTCTGTTCTTTTTTTTTCCCAGTAACTCCCAACTTAATAGTGGTTGCTTGCAGCCTTGTTGGTAGTGAATGCAAATAAAAAAATAAAAATAAAAAGTATGAGAAGAAGAAAAAAAACGTTATTGACTTTCGAATGAATTAATGACCTTGCTATGTTATAACGTTTTATGTTTTTATAAACTTTAATTACTAAAATTCGTTCGCAAAAGTTTGTATGTTTTACTTAAGTATTAAAGTACATTTAACTTATGTAATATGGGTCAACCAAAGACATCTTGTAGAAGCCACAACAAAAATTCGTTCACATACAGATCTTTACATAGTAAAAATAACAATGCAAATTCTGGCCAAAAGTTAATTTTTGAAACATTTACCGTTAACCAAACTACAAAACAAGACACAGAATAAGTTCAAGAAGAGGTAGATCAGCAGTTCCTGAAATAAGAACAAACAAAAGCCAAGTTATTCTTGTGCGTGAATCCAACGAAAGCAAAGTTATTATTGTGCGTGAATCAAACGAAAGCATTATTCCTAATATCAACGAACATTTACTAGATGGACATATATACATAATGTCACCAATATCAGCAAAAAATTTTTCCATTTGCTATTTATTCTGCAAAAGATCAAGGTTTGTTATGTAGTATTTATAAATAATATGGGGATATTAGAGAAGTGTGGAGAACTTAAGGCACGAAGCTTTTTGAACATCCTCAAAGGACATTTACTGCACATTAAAGACACCAGGATGCTGCCAAAAAATGTCAACAGGTCAAAAAAATACTTTCAACCAAAGGAACTGTATACAATCAGATGGTTGATGGCAGCTGCTATACAGAATTGCGGTAAACAGCGCACCCGTTACGTCATAAAAAATTTTTTTTTAAACTGTTTACTTTGTAATTTAATGTAATGTTTTGAAAGCCATGAAATATTCTAGCATTAAGGCCTTAATATTTGATGAAGCGTAAAATGCTGACAGTTTAAAACCAGCGAAGTTACTTAAAGCTGCTCCAACGCATTGGTTATCTCATGATGCTTCTTCAATATGACTCGTTTCAAGATTGGAACAAGTTATAAACAACTTTGATGCAATTGTTGATGAGAAGTACAATGCTGAGCTGGAAGGTCTAACATATCAATTACTTGTTTTTGAAAATATAGTATTTTTGCTTTTACTGGCTGTTGTTTTAGTACCAATAAATAAATTTGCAAAGTTTTTACAAATACGAAGCCTAGTCTACTCAAAGATAAACTTAAAATTAGACCTTTTAAAAAACAAGCTTAGCGACATAGCCAACGGTAAAAGGGCATTCTTTACCACTCATTCAAATAAATATCTCAATATATCTAAATATATCTAAAAAATAATTTGTTTAACACGTCAACACCAGAAATAATTGATGAATTTTTAAAGAAAATAAAAGTGCCATTTATGAGGAGATTAAAAGAGGAAATTGATGCAGCAATGCGAACTAATGGCAATGTATTTTTAGTGTTTGATACATTTAATGCAACCAGTGAAAATTTTAAGCTAACAGTGAAAATTTTAAGCTAACATTAGTAAACTTTCACAATTTTATGGCCATGCAAAACCTGCTGTCATTGACGGATTAAAAGTTATTGCACCACCATTGTTTAATCCTGTTCAAGATAATGAAGACAATATCCATCGTTTTCTTACTGACTATAGAGAAATTTTATTTAACCTTGAAATAAAAAGGAACCTAAAAATTCAAGTTTTAGTAAAAGAAGGCAAGTTAAAGAGTAGTAACACTTCGATATATATAAGCATGAACACCAGATAACAAGCAATGGTATTTACACTGTTTTCCATACCGAGTGATGCATGTGAGCAGTACTATGACATAATGAAGTTATTCAAATTTTCACTACTCATACCACCTATACCATGTCTAAAAAGGGTTTTCTCATACCATGTCTAAAAAGGGTTTTCTATACTAAACTTAATACATTCAAAACAAAGAAATCGGCTTAGTATAATGGCACTAGATCGCCTTATGCGAATATCTTTGGTTGGATCAGGAAATTTAACAAACTAAACATGTGAAAAGCTGACTGACATTTATCGAGACTTGAATAAGAGACGCATTGACTTATAAAATGTCTATCCTTTCTAATATCCCTTAAATAAATCTTGTTAGTTTATTTATAAGAAATATATTATTATATAAATCTATTGTTTATTAAATTTTGTAGTTATAAAACTTTTCTCGTGGGAGAAGCATTAAGGAAATAAATTTGATCTCATTCTTTACATTAGTAAGCAAATAAAAAGCATAAAGGAAAATAAGTGGTGAATCGATGTTGGCGTTAAATCTGTTAATATAACATTGATGATTATTTTGGTTACTTATTCCTATTTCTACTATTCAGAAAAACTAAAGTTAATTTTAAGATTCTATGTTTTTAATTGCTAAAAAAAAAAACAGGTCCTCAAAATGCAGACAGACCGGTATGCCCAAAAAACCTCTGGATATGTCACTGATGTATATCATTGTATTAAAGTTCTACAGTGGTTTTATAGACTAAAATTTATATATTTTTCTGTTTTAAATTTGAATAATAATAAAAAAGAACTAAAAGAATGTAAATGTTATTTTGCAATACTTTAAAAATAAAGATATTTAAAAAAGAACTTATTATTCTTTGTTTGTTTGTATTTTGTTTTTAATATTAGGTGGACATAAAACATCCTGTTCGAGGAAACTTAGCAATATCTTTAATTTCACCTTACGGTACAGTCTCAAGATTAGCTAGCTTTCGAAAATATGACAAGTGAGTAATTTTTAGCTGTATTAAAAAAAATTTTAATTTAATTTTTGTTTTTTTGTTTTTTTCTAAACAAATAATGCCACATGTTTATAAAAAGGTTGTTTTTAGATCTCAGGAAGGATTTAAAGATTGGACATTTTCAACTGTGCGATGCTGGGGCGAATCCCCACAAGGAAACTGGGCAATTGTTATTGTTGACAGAGGATCTAACACAGAAGATGGGGTTTTAAAAGCATGGAGGCTCACACTTTATGGTTCTTCTATGACCCAACAAGACATTGCTGAAAGAAAAAAGTATATGTTTAAGATTTCTATTTGATTTTTTAATTTTTTTAAAAAGAAACCATCATCATAATGGTTTGTATAGATTAAATAATATATATATGGCATGCTCCATATTAAAAGTATTTTTTTATTTATTTTTATTAGTCTTTAATTAATGAGTATTTATATACACCCTAATATACACCCTAATGTACACCTTAATGTAGATTCATAAAAGTTTTATTAATAGTTTTATTATGGTTAGTTAATTTTCTTTTCAATGTGATATGATTAAAATAAATCTTTATTGTAAATTATTGCTCTCATTATGAATTTAATTTGGTAATCAAATTGGTTACTCCTTAACAAATTGTTTGTTCCGTAAACAAATTGTTTAATTTTGTAAACAAATTGTTTACTCTGGAAGAAATTCTTTAATTTATTCTTGGTCAAAAACTTTGTTAAAAGTAAAAAATTTTAAAAAAAGTAACAAAAAAATAGTTGATATTTGACAAAAAAGGTAAAGAAGAAAACATTTAAATTTACAAAATATTTAAAAAAAAACAATAAAAAAAAAAAAAAGAATAGAAATTAGGTATTGTTTAAAAAATTAAAACAAGTTATTATTATTTTTTTTTAAGTGAGGTCATAATTCATCTCTGTTTACAGTTTTCATGTAAGTTAAATAAGATATTGACTTTTTGCTTTTTTAAAAGTTGACTAAAAGTTTCTAAAAGTTTTTAAAAGTTGTTTTAAAAGTTGTTTTAATATATGTACAAGCATTAAATCTTTTATTTTTACATTTTAAAAATTCTTGTATAATGCGCTTTTTAGTTTCAAGTTTCTGCGACATAAGTTAAACATTTTTTTCATCACAACTTTTTAAGTGGAGTTTGAGTAATTTAAGTACAGATTTTAAACTTATGGTTTTGTTTATAAGAAAAAAAAAAAATTTTCACATTACATTAATAGCAGTAAGTTAAATGTATAGTGTCAGCATTTGTTCTCCTGAATTGTTTTCTCTTCTTCTACAATATTTTTTATTTTTAAAATTTTCACAGCGTTATTGTTACAATTAATAATTTTCAGAAGTTTAAATATCGAACCATTTCTTTACTTAATTTTTCAGTGTAACAAGTTAAACTTCATTTAGACAGTTTTCATAGAAATTTTTTAACCTTATTCTTTAGACAGTTTTCATGGAAAATTTTTAACCTTATTCTTTAGACAGTTTTCATAGAAAATTTTTAACCTTATTCTTTAGACAGTTTTCATAGAAAATTTTTAACCTTATTCTTTAGACAGTTTTCATAGAAAATTTTTAACCTTATTCTTTAGACAGTTTTCATAGAAATTTTTAACCTTATTCTTTAGACAGTTTTCATAGAAAATTTTTAACCTTATTCTTTAGACAGTTTTCATAGAAATTTTTAACCTTATTCTTTAGACAGTTTTCATAGAAAATTTTTTATCTTGTTTTTTTAGACAAACAGTTTTTTATACAAAATTGCTAAAAACATTTGTAAGAGTTTAAATATAAGAATTTTTGATAAAGTTTAAGAAACATTAAATGTGGAACAAGCATTGTGGAACAAATATGTGAACAAATATGGAACAAGCTGTATATATTAATAAAAGAATGTAGAGAAAACAGTTTATATTAGATCTTTTAAATAGGTTAGTGACAAAAGCAGTTTCTGGGCGTTACTTACACCTACCTGGTCCACCTTGTCCAACACCTCCAGCAACTCAACCAAAAAAAGACATTGTATCTTCTAGAGTACTTAAGGTAATGAATATTTATAATATCAATCAATTTTTACTATGTTGACTTTTTTTTTTTGCTGGTTAATTTTGGAATACACAACAATCTATTTAAATTTGCTAATGTTTTAATGTATAATTTTTTTTATATATATAGTTGGTTCTTTTGCTGAGTGGCTTCTTTTTTATTGTCTCGTTATACTTTATTTTGGACGCTGTATGCAACTCTGAAAGAAAAAACGTCGAAAGAAGTAAAGCATTTGAAGCAGATGGAACCTTAGAATCTATTTCAACAGATACATTTGATTTTGATACATTTATTCCTGCCACACTCACTAAGAATGATGAACAAAGACTAAGGTTTTTTAAAAGAATTTCTATTATTAGTTAATTCCTGCTACACTTACTAAAAAGGACAAACAAAGACTAAAGTTTTTTAAAAGAATTTCTATTATTAGTTAGTTACTGCTACACTTACTAAAAATGACGAACAAAGACTAAGGTTTTTTAAAGAAATTTTTATTATCATAATAAAGAAATTGTATAAGTTATAATTTTAAAGTTTTGTCTACTTAACAGCAATATCATTGAACATGGTACAGCACGCCCACTTATATCATCATTCAATGAGAGCCTTGAAACTTTAAACTACGAGCCATTAGTTCAAACACCTGATGAGGCTGCTCGGGTTGCAGATTTTGAAGAAAGAATGAAGTTTGCTTTAGAGCAAAGTTTGAAGTTACAGATGAAACAATTAGTTCAAATAGATGATTTAAAGCAGGATATGGAGGTTTTTTTTTTAAGTTTTTAGAAAATAGTATATATATATATATATATATATATATATATATATATATATATATATATATATATATATATATATATATATATATTTATATATACATATATATATATATATATATATATATATATATATATTATATATACATATATATATATATATATATATATATATATATATATATATATATATATATATATATATATATATATATATATATATATATATATATATATATATATATATATACATATATATATATATATATATATATATATATATATATATATATATATATATATATATATATATATATATATATATATATATATATATATATATATATACACACACACACACACATATAATTGTTTATTAAATATATGGTCATTTTTTTTAAATCTAAGTTCAATTTTAACATGTTTTTACTCAGGTGATAATGCGTGAGATGTCTGGAAAAGATTTTTTCAGTGAAAAACCAGGAAGAAAGTGTAAGACGAGAAAAAAATTGAAAGGAATTTTAAAAAAACCGAAACAGTAAGCAATTATTTATTTTACATTTCTTTAAAATTTATATATATATATATATATATATATATATATATATATATATATATATATATATATATATATATATATATATATATATATATATATATGCGTGCTAGTGTGTCCACAGGGCCGCAGAGAGCCGTCACGCCGCCTGGGACAACAACCCTGATTGGCGCCCTTATTTATCAAAATTTCCCTAATATTATAGATGAAGGATCTTTTTTATTTTAGGTACCTTTTTTTTATTTGGCTTCCCTTAAATATCTGCCGCCCGGGATAAACTGTACCTTCCCCCCTCCTCCCCTCTCGGAGGCCTTGTGTGTGTGTGTATTGTAAGTATTGTAATTAATATTTTAACATTTGCTTTTTTTATGTTATAATGCTGTATATTGCTATAAATGATAATGTTTTTGTGTTATATATGTTATAATAATTTGCTTTAGATGGAAAGAATAAGGTCGTATTTAATTTTCCTCTATTTGTACCAATTTGAAAAAAGAATGTCTCGTGATAATTCTGATGCATTTGTACAAACGTAAATAAAAAAAGATTAGCATATCTTTCTACGTTTTACCAGAAGCAAAAGAAAAACGAAATAAAATCCCGCCCCGTAATCGAATAGACAGAATAAAAGCAAGTTTTAGTGAATATATAAAACATCTAAAAAAACAAGCTTTGCGTCAAAAAATACAGTATGAAATTATTAATCCTTTCTTGAAATTTTTATCGAAACATTCTCTCTATATAAAAGAAGTTATTTATAAGACCACCGTAAATATACGTTGAGTTCAAGCAGGACTACCATAAAGATTCTCGTTTAAGACATTCAGCTTGAATCACCAAGCCATGCAAAAAAATTGTGAATATTTGATTATAAAAACAGTTTTTTTTAAAAAAGAGTGTTGTTAAATAATATAATTGTAAATAAATTAGTTTTATTTTTATGAAAATTTTTATTCAAGGTTGTTTGGAATATCAGCTTTTTTTTGTTTATTTTCACCAAGACGTTATTTCCGTTATCTCTGACCTTTTTGCTACAGAATTCCGATTTTAAACATGACTTTGAAATTGGTCATTTTTAGACCAATTTTAAAACAAATAAACCTTACTCAAACCTAGTATAAACTGAAGCCTAGCATAAACTGAAACAGAGACTTATAAAGTCGGACAATGAAATCTCAAAAAATGTTTTTTTAAGTAATTGGGCTGGAAATTTAACAGATCTTAAAATATCTAAGATATTAGTTTTTTTAAAAAGATTTACACAAAGCTGATAAATTTTATTACTTAACAAAAAAATAAATTTTAATTTTGAAATATTTCTTTTAAAGTAGTTTGTTTTTGCATGCTTTTAAGGTGTATTGTGTATGGGTGTTTATTGATAAATAAAAAGATTCACCAAGATCAATAAGATAATTCGATAACAAAAATTGATTGCAAAGTTTTTGACTTAGCCTTGACTTTGATAAAGAATTATTTTATGGAAAAGTGGATCAGTAAAATTATTTTAATAAAAAAAAAACTTTTTCTGTTTATATATAGACACAACTAATTTAAATTGGTTGATAGTTATTTAATATTCTTGTAAACAAAAAAAATGTTTTATAATCATTTGGTCCACTAATGGTCTGTTGATCCACTCGTAAATACACTTTTGAGGGCTTTCTATAACAGGTTGAATTTTTCCCATTTAACAATCGAAGATTATTTTATTCTTATAATTAGATATAAGTTGTTTTTTTAATAGTTTGTTTTATTAATTTATTCTCAATAATTTGATAACCACACACAAGACAAAAACCTTTTTTATAATATGAATTTCTATGCTCAGAACACAAAAGTTACCTTCTTTCTTTGGCAGCTTGAAATTTCATATTAGCTTGGCTGTTTAATTCTAAGCGGTTTAAAACAAGACGTAACTTGTGGTCTTCATTTCTTAATTAATGCACCTTATTCTTTACTTATTCCTTAACTTATTATTCAAATGATTTTTGCTTGAAAAGCTTTCTTTTCAGAATCACCGGTAGTTTCACATTATTGGTAAAACCATTGTTGGTACGTACAGCACTACTAATCAATATTACAGCGTTCTTTTGTAATCAAACACCTGATGCTTGCACATTCTCTTACTTTATACCCCTTTACTTTATCTATTGGAGGAGTTTTGGAATATGAGTTTTAATTCAGACAAGTTTTATTACTTGCAATTAAAGACTGGCACAGTCAACTTGTTAAGAGCCGAATTTAACTGAAAGACGAATTTAGACTATAAGCATTCACCGAATGTGACTGAAAGACGAATTTATGCCATATGAGTATCCCAAATTTAATTGAAAATCGAATTCGGATTTTAAAAACACATTTAAATGAAGATGAAATTCGGACTTTTATATCGAATTTTAACTAACTTATCATCCATTAGCCAAATTAATATGCATTTAATAAGTTTCACGGAATGCAAGTACATTAGTTTTTAACAAATTACTATGAAAAACTATATTACTAACTAAATTGTTTATGTTTACAATATTACCAAAAACATTGAATTTCTTCGAAAAACTAATCCTCAAAAGCTTTGGAACAATATCCGAAAAATTAAATCTAGTCCAAACACTTGTATTTTTACGATAAATAAGAAACAAGATAGAAAGAAAATTGTAGAAGAATTTTGACAAAACTTTAATACGATTCTCAACACTCCCACAGTTACTAACAACAATTCCGAACATCGCAATATTCCCCAACTTATAGTTGAACCTATAGTTGCATTACATTCATTATACCGCTCGGGTACAGCTAAAATATCATATATTGATATTTTATATAAATCAAATAATTTCCGCTTGTCTCAAGGTGTGCGACAAGGACTCATTTTATCGCCACATTTATACAACATTTATACTGAAACTATATTAAGTCAAATTATTTCCGATTCTAAAGTTGGAACAACAGTAATGGGTTTATACATTGGTATTATTGCTTACACAGATGATGTAAACCTGCAAAGTCCTACTCTTTCTGGGCTACAAGAGTTGATTAATAAAGTTCAAACGCAATGTCAAAACCTCTATATCAAATTAAACACAGAAAAAACCAAGTTCATTATCTCCGGTAAAAGTTTAGTTACAAAAAACATAATACAAATTAACGGTTTTTTTCTTTTTATGGATTAGAAATTTGTGATTATAGCAATACTTTTCTTAATAATTTTCTTAAATTATTACAATTTTGAAAGAAGGAGACTGTTGCAATATTAGTAACTAACGCCCTATATCTATCCTTTCTACTTTTTCAAAAATCTTAGAGCGTATTATGTACAATAGAGAATACAATTATCTTGTCTTCAATAATCATTTTTATAATAACTAATTTGGTTTCAAAAAAAATAATTCTACCAAACATGCAATCATCCAATTTGTACGAGAAATCTCAAATTCCTTTCAAAGATCCCAATTTACATTAGGTGTTTTTATTGACTTGTCGAAAGCTTTTGATACTGTCGACCATGAAATCCTGCTTGAAAAACTAAAAACTACGGATTAAACTATATAACTATAAAATGGCTTCGTAGTTACTTATAAAACCGCAAACAATTTATTCCTGACTAATAATGACATATCCAAATTCTTTTCTACAATGAATGATGAACTTAAAAACATATCTACTTAGTTCAAATGTAACAAGTTAACTCTTAACATTAAAAAAACCAAATGGGTTCTTTTGCATTCCCTCTCTAAAAAACTTTTCCATTCACTCTCTAAAAAACGTTATTTACCCCAAAATTTACTCAAAATATTTATTGATAAAGTTGAAATAAAAAAAGTTTTAGTTTACAAATTTTTAGGAGTGGTTATCGACGAGAACATTACATGGAAACCGCAAATATAATATATTTGCTCAAAAATATCTAAAAGTAACGGAGTCTTATATAAATCCAGATCAAATTTAAACAAAAAAATAAATAAATAAATTAGACGCTGTTGGAAGATCAGCATTAAAATTTCTTTTTAGTATTTTAAAATACAGCAAAAACTATCTGTATTCCTACTTTAAAATCGATGACGTATCTACCATCCTCGTTTAAAACAAATTGAATCTGTTTATCAGATTACTGAGCAATACGACTTGTTTTTCCTTTATTTTAAAATATCTAATGTTAATAAGGAAAACTGCTTTATCAACGAAATAATGAAAATTTGCAACCGCCTGGAGCTAAGCTTCATGCAGTGTTTGATTAAGGGGGAAAACATCATTATCAAACGTCGTAACGATGACGTTGATTGGAAGAAAATTGATTTAGCATAAAATTTAAAACAACAATCCGATACCACGATCGATATAACGTAAATAGCGCCAATATGGCTATAACGAACTAAATAACAATTATATGGCGACTATTTGAACAGTAGTGTTTTTTTGTTATTGAACAAAATTTTTGTATAAATAGAGTTTTTTTTTTTTTTTTTAATTTTATTTAGGTGCCCCACGAAGTCCTTATGGTCTTATCACAAAGCACCGCGGATGAGCATTTAATCGGAAGTCCACGCCTTCTTCTTAACCGATGTCGCAAAACTTACTCAGAGGTGGAGTTTGAACCACGGATCCTTTGATTCTGAGGCAAGTGCGCTACCACTGCGCCACGGCTACTCTACTTACTCGTTTTGTTGTTGTTTTTCACATACAAAAATATAAAGAATATAAGATAGATATAGTTAATGTAAAAACGGTTAAGATCTTAAAAATATAAGTTATAATACATATTCGGTATTATTTGTGATCGCCATCAGATCATAATTGGTAGCAGAGGGTAGTTTCTTCAACACGGAAGAATGGTAAAAAGAAAAAATCAAGAATCAAATAACCAAATGGAAGATCAGTTAACCGTTTAAAATGAAGTATCTGCATTGAACATGAAGAAAATAGTTCTAAAGTCTTCGTTTACGCGAACTAAACATCAAATTATTCAGCAAATTGGAGACGATAAACCCACTTGTAAAAACGAGTTACGCGAATTGAGTAATCAATTAACAAAGACTCAAAACGAAGCTCTCGAGATAATGGTTGAATTATCAAAGAAATACGAACTTCTGGAATTAAAAGAAAATGTAGGAAAACTCAATAAAGAAATTGGAAAACTAAACGACGAATTTGCGGAAATTATGGAACATGTAAACGAATGGATATTGCGCAATGGAAGTTTAAAATTAAGTTTAAAACAACAAAGGATGGAAAAAGAACTTAAAATGGAAACAAAAAAGCAATGTTATCAATGGTTAAGTACTCAAAAAAGTAATGACCAGTATGAAGATAATAAAGAAGAAAATGGCAGTAGCAAAATTGAACCAATCAAATCAACGCATATCATGCGTAAAATGGAAAATGAAATAATTGATTTGGATCAAAAGACTGCAAAAATTGGACATGATTTATGGAAACAACTAAAACGCGTTTCTATACCAATGTTTAATGGCGATAAAAAGAACTATGAAAATTGGAAAGCTTCATTCTACGCATGTATTGATCAAGCCCCATCAACATCTGAGTATGAATTACTTCAGTTACTTCAGAAACGCATTAAAAGCAATTAAAGGACTTGGGCATTTGTCATTCGCTTATGAAGCTGCAAAAGAAAGACTTGAAAGAAAATATGGCGGTACAAGGAGAAAAGTCCTTGTGTATTTGGATGAAATGAACAAATTTAAATCTATTAGGGAAAATAATCCAAAAGACGTTGAAAAGTTTGAAGATTTGTTTGAAATGGCTGTAACAAACTTGAAAGAAGCATATTGAACAGAAGAACTTGGCGATGGGTAATTGTACCATCAACTGCAAAAAAAAGTTCCTGAGATAATATTAGTTAGATACAAACGATAACAAATTAAACGAAAATGTTGAAACTCTAAAAAAGTTTATTGTTGAATAAGCAGATTTTTAAATTGCAGCAATGGAAACTCTACATGGTTTAAAAAAAAACTGTGGCACTTTATAAAAAACTGCAAGAGTTTTTGGTGTGAGTGAAATTTGCAGCTTGAGGTAACTTGTCTAAAACTTTTTAATTTTCAACTCAAAATCAGGGTCAAGTGAGCAGCCAAAGCAAGCTGTTACGACATCTTTAAAAGATGCCAAACAGATACAGAAATCTACTGCTTGTAAACCATTCTCTGATTCAGGAATATTTTTCAATTCATCCACTTTCTTCGACAGCTTCATGCAATCATTGCTATTGTAATGGCCTCCATGGTAGGGTAAAAGTGGAATGTGGATTGAGTTGAGCCATTCAACTGCTCTTGGCCATTTCCGAGTCAGGTTTTTGACAATCTGATTTACCACACCAATAAGCAAATGTAACTCCATTCGTGGAATCACTTCCAAAATGCTCACGTGATCATCAAATGAAAGCAGTGAGAGATGAACAACATTTTTTAAAGATTTGGCATTCTTTGTGTCCCTACCAGACTTCATGAATTTTGAATGCTGGTTTCTTATTTTTCCAAGAGTTCTGAGCTCACCACACTCATGCAGATTTGTTGCTTCAATTTCACACTAGCAGTATGGGTGTTTGCCCAGAACTTTTTTTTGCAGTTGATGGTACAATTACCCATCGCCAAGTTCTTCTGTTCAATATGCTTCTTTCAAGTTTGTTACAGCCATTTCAAACAAATCTTCAAACTTTTCAACGTCTTTTGAATTATTTTCCCTAATAGATTTAAATTTGTTCATTTCATCCAAATACACAAGGACTTTTCTCCTTGTACCGCCATATTTTCTTTCAAGTCTTTCTTTTGCAGCTTCATAAGCGAATGACAAATGCCCAAGTCCTTTAATTGCTTTTAATGCGTTTCTGAAGTAACTGAAGTAATTCATACTCAGATGTTGATGGGGTTTGCCGCTGTGTGACTGGATCCCACGCATAATATTTGTGAGTTTTAAGTCACAAGAAAAAATAAGTTTTTTTAACTTGGAGGAGGCCAAAAATTGATTTGACATTTTCATATGTCTCTGGTATATTTTCTGCCACTGACTTTTATGTCTGTACTATTAGCTGCCTTTTAACACTTGTCCTTTTGAGGCCTTCTTATGAACACAGCTTTACAGACTTTTGAATGGGGCTTTTAGGCTCAGGTTCATCGAGTTTCATGTCAAGAAGACTCAGACTCACTTTCAAAAATGAGCCACCTCCATTTATTTCAAGTTTGAGAATCGTGTCCTAATCAAGACACCTGGAGTTACCAACAACCTGCTTCAGTTGATGAAGGTCATGACAATGAGCAACGTCACGTTTTTCATTAATTGTCAGTTGAAGAGTGTTCAATGTAAAATTCTCTTGCAATAATTTGCCAGCCTCTGCAAATTTTTGTTGAAAATTTATTTCTACAAGCCTTACAGGGCTTATTTGATTGAGCGCTGATCCAAGTTTCCTCATTCCTGTGTTTGAAAGCCCTGTATTTTGTTGATTTGAGACCATATATTGCGTGCTTAAAGGATTGGGAAAAAGTTGTTGACGTGCTGCTGTTGACCCTGTAAAGTAAAATAATGTCAATTAAAAATTAATTTCGATTTGAATTTAAATTTTTGACAAAATTTTTTGAAATTTTGAGTACCTATTCACTACCAATGGTGCTCCTTGAGATTTTCGAATTCTTACTGTGCAACCTGGTGAACCATCTTTTGATGAAAATACTGATGATGCTATCTGCTCTGCTCCGTTGGGATCTGCCATTGTTAATATTCTTAAGTTCAAATTTCGAGTCCCTTGAGTACAATGATGAGGTAGTACACGTGCAACCACGGCTAAGCAAATTGTACATGTCTTTTCTATTAACGGATTCGTGTGATTTTGAGCTTCGGTTTTTTTGGTTTTATCAATGGATGCATTTCTTTACCTTTGGTTTTTGTAATTCAACAAATCAAGCAATCACTAGCACTTGTCTGTCTTGTCAAAGTTTTAACTTGAATTGAATCAAAGTTGTTAAGAGCAGGAATATTTGGGAGGCGAATTTTTGTCACTGGCTTTGTTAATCTTGAAACGACAAGTTAAGCAAATTCCGTTTGGAACTTTGTTATCGTTAAAATTAATGGAATTGGAAAAAATTACTGCGATCTTCTGTTTGAAAGAATCTGTTAATTCACAGTCTGCTTTTTTCATGCAAATGAAGCAGACGGACTTCCTGCACTCATTGTGGTCTTTAGCAAACGTAGGCATTTTAAGAGTTTCACTTCCGCCCGGCTTTTTGTTTGTAAATGCGCGCGCTTTTAATTAGGAATGTGGCAAGCCAACAATTTGGCATCAATAACAATATCAGCATGATTAAATCATATATCTTTTCAAAAGTAAATGAAATTTTATGCTTTCTTGTCAAAAAGCATTTTGTAAAAATTAAAAAAAAATTTAAACTCCCTTCATCTCCAGTTGGATTATAAGATTGAAACTTCAAACCCTAATAACTCCTTTAGATTTTAATCCACGATTTTAACTTTTATCAATATTTGCTTCTATTGACATCTAGAATCATTGGTTAAAAGGGCTTTAATGTTTTGTTGGTATTAACACCTCAAAATTTCAGGGTGTGCGCTTATAAATAGCTTTAAAATTCACTTTAATAATAAATTTTTATTTAAGATTTTAAATGGATAGCGTTTCTAAGCGAAATATGTTTCTCGTGAATACTAATTAGTTTAATTAGTTTATTAAAATAAATGTTTTAATTAGCATAGGCTTAATGCCCCCTGTTAATGCTAACTGTTTAAAACAATTGATTAAAACAACCAAATAACATTGATCAGATAAATAAAGTTCATGTTTTAATTTTATAAACATTACACAGATTTAGTTTAAATTGAAAAGAAAAGCTATTTATTTGTAGAAATAGTTTAAATTTTTGTATTAAAAGTACTTTCCATCACTAGTACTCACAATGATTCTGCCTCAACATCACTACTACGTGTATTGCTGTTAACATCATAGTCATCTGCAGCATCATCAACAGAACCCTCACCTTTATCTTCAGCACTTACACAAAGACCACAGACACCATTATCTACTTCATTTTCAGAAAAGTCATTTAATGAAGATTTTTTTCTTAAAGAAGTGCAGCCCAGATTTGCGCAAACTTCTGGGAATGTTAGGTCGGTTAGAACTATCAGATTTGGATACGGAGAAAGCCTAACAGGTGATGAATGTTTAAAGCGATTGAGAGAAAAAGCAGTAAAAAAAGATAATGCTCCAAAAAAAAGACCACAACAAAAAGAAGAAATCTTCCAGCCCGAGATGATAGGGACAGTGATAAAGATGACGACACTGTGTCTAAAGTATGGTATTCACAGTGGTCAAAAAGAAAAATGGATGTGCTGTGACTTATATGTTGTTTGGCAACATGTTAAATTGTACAGAAGGCCCAGAAGGAGCTGATAGTGAAAGGATGGGCTGGATTTGTGAGAAGTGTCTAAAAATGGTGTAAAAATATATGTTTTACATAGTGGAATTTATTGCCCCCACTTTTTAATATATGTGTCGGCGTTATTTGTAACTTTTTACCTTTTTTTTTTCACTTTATGACTTTAAGTTTCGCTATATAAAACTTTTAAACACATAGAATTATGTGTTGTTTATAAATAAAAAAAGTTCCAGTTTGAATTTAATATTTATTTACTTATTTCAAAGGGTGATAAGAAAAATTTTAAAACAACAATAGTAGTTAAAAAACGTAAAACTACTTCGAAATAAAACATTAAAATTAAAAATAAGTTTTCACTTCGGAGAGTTCGAATTTTAGACATATTTACGTATCTATAGTTAAATAAGTTATATATTTACATAACTATATACCTATTCCTTAAGCATACTCAACTTAATATAAAACTGATCGTTTCGCGAACTTAACTGTAAAAAACTATTAAAAAAAACTTAAAAAGCAAAACTGTAAAACTTAAAATAAATTTTAAACTTTACATAAGTTTAAATAAATTTAAATAAGATAGATATTTGAATACACTTTCGTCCACACATTCTTACAAGTAAGTTGATAATAGGTGATAATAGAGGAGATGTTTTTGAAAATAATGAAATTGTAAAAATATTTAATGACTTTTTCATAAATAAAGGAAAAAAACTAGCCGGCGCAACTCCGGAGGGAAAAAAATCACTTAAATTATTTTTGAAAAAATCAGATTACTTCATGGATGAATCGGAGCTTTAGGTTAATAAACTTCGGTGTGTAATTAGTATGTTGAAAACAAATAAGAGTGCAGGACCGGATGAAATTAGCCTTGATGTTGTAAAAGCAGTCTCAGATATTATAGAGAAACCTCTTTTTATAACTTTAAACCTATTTTTAAAGGACGACATTTCTCCTGACCAATTAAATTAGCAAAAATAGTTCCGTTGTACGAAAACGGCGATGATAAAATCTAACTATTGACCAATTTTGATACTTTCCTGGTTTTCTAAAAAACTAGAGCGTATTATTCACAATTGTACAATTATCTTGAAAAAATTAACATTTTTTATCATAAATAGTTTAGTTTTCGCAAAAACCATCTCACGGATCATGCAATAATTGACCTTGCGAACCAAATTTTGAATGGTTTTGAAAACATTAGTTACGCACTCGGAATTTTTCTGGATCTATCTAAAGCATTTGATACTGTCAACCACAAGATTCTTATCTATAAACTACGCATTATGTAGTAGTTCACTCTAATTTAAAGTGGGTGCAATTTTATTTAGAAAATCTTAAACAAGGAGTACCATACGATTTAACATGCACACGATTTGAATCAATAAGTTGCGGTGTTCCACAAGGATCAATACTTGTATCTTTGCTGTTTTTAATTTATATAAATGATATTTGTTTGTCGTCAAAAATACTTAATTATATTATTTTTGCTGATGACACTAATGTTTTCTTTTCAGACTCAAATTAAGAAATATTTTTCATTATGTAAACACAGAGCTAATATATCTTAATAGTTTATAGTAAATAAACTTTCACTGAATACTGACACAACGAAATATATTTTGTTTGCTAAACCATCTAAATTGAAAACCTTCCCCTTAAACTACCAGATCTAACAATTAACAATATTAAAATAAAAAGAGTTTTTTCAATGAAAATACTTGAAATAATTTTCGATGAATATTTAAATTGAAAAAGCCAAATAAAGTTAGTCGAGAATAAAGTTTCAAAGACTCTGGGGATTGTGTACAAGACAAAGACATCTTTTAAATAAAATATGTTTAAAAAATTTATGCTATTCATTTAAACATATTTATATTAACTATTGTAATATTGCCTGGGCAAACAATCATTCATCTTTCCTAAAAAATGTTTATACAAAACAAAAGCAAGCAAGTCGATTAGTTTTGGGTGCAGATACAAAAGTGGCGAACCGTTACTCAAGAAAATAAATCAATTAATTAATGTCTTGTTTCATATTTATGATTAACTAATTAATTATAAATATAAAACAAGAAATTCAATAAGTAATTACTACATTCCATTCACATCGCTAAAAAAATCTGACCTCAATTACACCACGCTTGTGAAACTCGGTTTTTGACGAAAATATGAAAAGAATGAAATCTGTTAAAATATTAAAAAAATTATAAAAAAAAACAAACACTTAGGTAGATTAAGGTAATATGAGCACCTTGTTAAAATGAGCATACTCAAAAATTATGTAGTTAAAGTTGATTTGTATTTTTTGAATCCTCTTTATGTGGTGATAACAGAAATCAGTATAGTTAGCGTAAATTTATATGCAATAATTAGTGCTTCTCCTCTAATTAAAACGCCATTAAATTTTTTGCGTTGCTAAAATATTATCATCTCGCATTAATGAGTCTGTGGCGCGAAATTTTGATGTTAAAATAATGAATTTTAATTTTTCATAAAGAAAAATATGTCAGCTAGAAGTTCGTTTCATTTTTGTTTGAAAACAATGCATAGAAACATTTAGTTTTGACTTTATTTAAAGATACTATTTTTGCTTAATATGAGCATGCTCAAATTACCCAGTGTTTTTCATTGAAATTACCTTGTTTAAAATCTTAAAATTGCAGTGGTTTTAATTTATTTTTGAACACATTCAACTAATTTTTTTTTTTTTTTTTTTTTTTTTTGCGTAAAACAAAGTAATAGTGTTTCAATAAAAAGTGGTATAAAATTTAATCTTTTAATGATAAGTTTTCTTAATAAAGAATCATTATATTCCACAAATTATTTATTTATTTAACTATTATAGATACAACTGCTACAGAAATATTCTGTGAATCTAACAAATAATTTTTAGACTATAGCAATCCAATTAATTTACAATAATCTGTCACTTATTAGAATGTTTATCAAGTCTGTTTTTAAATTGGAAAACATTATCAGCCTCAACAACTTCTCTGGGAAGTTGATTCCAGTGTGAAACGATTCTATTAGTAAAGAAGAATTCTCTTTGGCTAATGTTTATCTTGGTTTGCTTGATGATGGGATGTTGATTATTTCTAATCGCTTCTGCAGGACCTTGGAGCTGATGCCAGTACGGCTGATTTATTGGGACTTGCCAATTTACTTTTATGATGCTGTTGGAGATTTTAAAATAATAATCAATTAACATTCCCCTAATTTGTCGTTCTTTAAGGGTAGTTAAACCAAGAAATTTGAGTCTCGATTCATAGTTTAGTTTACACAAAGCAGGTACTAGCTTATTAGCTCGTCTTTGTATTCTTTCAAGATTTTCTATGTCTTTTTTCCTCTAAGGATTCCATGCTGAAGAAAATGTTTCAAGATGAGGTCTTACAAGTGATGTGTACAAAATCTTGAATGATTTTACATTCCAATAATCGAAAGTTCTTTTAAGCATTCCGAGAATATTGTTAGCTTTTGAAGCAGCTTTTTGGTATTGGATTTCCCAATTTAAGTTATTTGTAATTACAATACCAAAGTCACCCTCGGCTATAGTTTCATGTAAATCTTGACCATATATATCGTATACCTATGTTTATAAATGTTAATATTTCATTTTTTTGTAATATACATAACCTTGATAGTATTTTTTCACTTAATGTTATTTTTTTGTTGAGCTAATTCAATGTGCTCATCAAGACCAAGTGGTCTGGATAATACGAGCACTTTTGCTAGCATTTTAAAACCTCTGTGTTTTTAAGAAACATTTTTGGGTGCCCAAATATCTATGTGGATCATGAATAGTAATCCCTAAAAATTGTTCATCCGCAAAATTTTTGAACCATCATAATTATTTTTTATTACTTTCTACTTTTTGCTTAATGTGCTCATAATAACCCGATCTAACCTACTAAATTTAAACAATACATACACTCTATTGTTTTTTTTTAAAGAATTTTATTTTATGGTATATCTCTCTTTTTGTTTTGGTTTGTCAGTTTTAATTTTGTATAAAAAAATAAATAAATAAATAGATGAGTTTAAATCTTCAAATTGTTTTGAATCTTCTTAAATTCTAAATCTCTTTTAAATATTTAAATTGAATATGTATACGTATATTAACCGATTTGTAAATTTTCTTAATTACTTTTTGTAATACGATTTATTTATATTTACGCTATATTACGATACGTATATGTAGGGGAGATGGGGACGCATTGATCGCCGTTGCAGTATTTTGAAAACTGCGAACAACCCGATCTAGATATAAAAACTTATTAATTACTAAACTAAACTAGAACAATCTGTCTTTAAGTAAAAATAAATGTTTTAATAAAAAACATTAATGAACTATATATATATATCTATATATATATATATATATATATATATATATATATATATATATATATATATATATATATATATATATATATATATATATATATATATATCTAGATATATATATATAGATATATATATATACATATCATTACAACCTAATACACACCAGTGTATAAAGTTTACATTAGAAGAATAACCACAATTCTATCTATGAAAACAAGCCCTTTATATTCTACTAACATATATATGTGTTAAGTTTTACACAACTTGAAGCTTATAAAGTCTATAAGAATACAGTATTTTAAGTTTACAAAGAAAATACAAGATTCATACAAGACTTTTATTAGAACTAAAGTTTACAAGATTATTTTTTTATATTATCATCCTTTGTCAAAATCAAGTCGTGACGCTGCTTTTACATTACATTGTTTTTTGTTCCTAAGCAAGTAGTTTTTTCCCTTTTTTTTATCTTTTGCGATGAGTTTCTTTTGTTGGTTGATTTGTTTCAGGTTTTTTTTTTCTTCTGACAAACGAATTTCATTTCTGATTGGAATATCAGTCAAAATCCTTGTTTTTAATTGCCTACTTTTAACACTTCTTTTTCTAGCAGATGCTTTCGGGTAAGGTTTCGAAACTTCAGGTGAGAGTAATGAAGCAATGCTTGGTGACACTTTGTTCGAAAAACTTGTTTCATGATGTACTACAGGCATTTCAGGCTCCATGCCATCAACATGTGCTACAGTCATTTCAGGTTCCACAAGAATTGTGTTTACTACATTTGGAGCAGCACGATCTGTAATTGATGATGGTAAATGTTCATCATCTTTAAAAATTTCTGGATTAAATGGCTCAATGCCAGCTACTTGAAATCCTCTCTGTATATTAGGTGGTGAGAAAGCTTTTGTATATGGTTCGAGAACTATTGAAACAATATCATAAATGGTCATAGGTCTTGGATGTGTGACCATCCAATTATCACACGCAGCATTGTAAAACCTTTTCAATGGTCCAAAAACAGTTCTATCCAATTGTTGCAATTTATGGGTACAATGGGGAGGAAAACTTAGCATTGTAATTCCATGTTGAATTGCAAGATCTAAAGCTCTAACAGAAATATGACTTTTATGGCTGTCCAGAAGTATCAAAACTGGAGATTCATGAGAACAGTTTGAATACCTCACAAAATGTTTTATCCGTTCTATAAAAATGTCTGAAGTCATCCAACGAGAAGGATTTGCAAATCCCACGCATCCAGGAGGACCTTTCTTTATCATGTAATCATGAAATTTGACCCTAGGAAAAACAAATAGTTGAGGAATAGAGTTTCCAATTGCATTTGAAACACAACATACAGTTACTAATTTTCCTCGTTTTGCAGATGTGATTCTTCCTACTTGTTTACTTCCTTTACCTGCTAACACTTTTACTGGCTTTTTTACTGTTGTTAAACCAGTTTCATCAACATTATATATGCAATAAGGATCAAACTTATATCGGTTTCTAACTGTTTTTAGATTTTGGAAAAATTCTCCAACAGTGTGTCGGTTAAAGGCAGTTGATCCAGCAAAGCTAGTTGCTTCAGGTGTTCTTAAAGACAACTCTGGTTGTCTTTTCATAAAACCTTGCAACCAATCAATCCCTGCAATTTTATTCTTGATCCATGATGAAAGGCAAATCTTATTATTTTTTACAGCAAACTCAAATGCCATAATCGTGTTGACTTAGTTGAAAGTCCATAGTTCATTTTTGATGCAAGTAGTAAATAACTTGACAAAACTTTATTCATCTTATGCAGTAAAAACTTGTTTATTGTTGTAATTAGGCTTAAAAGATTCTTTTGGGTTGAGCTTCTTTTGTTACAATATCTTTTTAAGGTCATTTGATTTATGCTAAACTTGCGAGCTACAACATTCACTGGTCTGCCTTCTAAAACTTCATTAACAGCTGATTTCATTGTATCACATGATATAGCAACTCTGTCTGTTTTTTTTTTTCTATACCTAACCATTGAAAGATCTGAAAATTTAAAAAAAGTAAAATAAAATGATTGTTTAAAAAAAATATTTTATATAATAATATTATGTAAACTAATTGTAAAACTTATGTAAAACTAAAAACTAATGTTATTAATATTAGTTTTTAACACTATTACATTTTAAAAATAAAATTTTAAAAGTTTATATAAAGATTTTTTATTCGTCATAAGTTTAAATGTATAAAATTTAAACAAAAAATTTAAGTCCTATAATATAAGTTATATGGGGCACTTTGATCCTCCGATCAATGAGCCCCGCATAGTCAACGATCAATATGCCCCATTAGGTCATTAAAATCACTTTTAATGATGAAAAACAGTCTTTTCAATTTTCTTAACGCTGAAGTTGATCTTATCAAAAATTATTACGATTAAGCAATGAAGGGTAGTATAATGGTTAATTAAATTAAGGCAAAAATAAACGAGTAAAAGCTAAAAGATCATACTGCCCCGGCGATCAATGCGCCCCCATCTCCCCTACTATTATTACAATGTAAGTACGTTTCAATAATACTAATTTTAATAGTTATAATAGTACTTTTAAAAATAGTATTATTGGTTATTAATTTATTATTTGTTAAGTATTTAAATTATTAAAGTATTAATTTTAAAGTATTAAAAACGTAATTAAAATATAGTACAATATTACTATTAGGGGCCATTCGTATATTACATATGCACCAAGGAAGAAGAGGGGGTGTCTAAAGTTTAGTAATTTGCGTACGAGTGCATATAAGGAGGAGGGTGATCACGATTGCGTGCGGAAATGGAGTTAGGGGAGGGGGATTAGACCATCAAGCATATGAAACTAATATGGGGGGAGGGTAAGATCTCCAAGCGTACGTATATATATATATATATATATATATATATATATATATATATATATATATATATATATATATATATATATATATATATATATATATATATATATATATATATATATATATATATATATATATATATATATATATATAGATATATAGATATATAGATATATATATATATATATATATATAGATATATAGATATATATATACATATCATTACGACCTAATACACACCAGTGTATAAAGTTTACATAAGAAGAATAACCACAATTCTATCTATGAAAATAAGTATAATGGTTAATTAAATCTCAATCTTTTTGCAAACTGTACAATTTTTGTCAAACTTTTTAATTTTTTTCATTTTTTCAAACTTTTTAATTTCACTATTTTGTATAATATTAGAACATGTAAAATTATATTTTTCTCTATTTCACGAAGGGGCTGATGATAAGACATTTTGTCTTCTACTTGCCCAAGTCAGATTTTAATTATATATACTTATTAGAACATAAGGATAAAATTGTAAAGTTTATGCATATTGACAAAAAAATAAAACAAACTAAATTACTGAGTTACTCTTTCTCGCCATTTACTCGGGTTAAATGACTGCCGTGAGTTTGGCGCACGAATGAAAATTAAGTTGAGCAATGCATAATATGCTGATGATGATGCTGATGATAATGATTCATTTGTTTTTTACCTTTCGGACTTTTCGAAAGCGATAAATAAGTTTAATATTTAATAATAGATGAACAGACTTTGTGCTGAACGAAGTTTTTTTTGGTTATTGACTTTTTAGGACTCTTTTTTTATAGAATCTATGTTTCAAGGCCAAGGGGATTACTTCAGTGTAGGAGGCTTTCTTATTTTTGAATTTTTTGATTATTAATATTATTTTTATAGTGGTAACAACCCTCTCTCAACTCTTTAATTCCAAAATACGAACCTTGACAAACAACCCAGTGGGCACCGGACCAAAAAAAGACGTCTTTTGAACGATCAAAAGACGTCTAAAACGTTCAAAAGACGTTCAAAAGACGTTCAAAAGACGTTCAAAAGACGTCCAAAACGTGTATAAGACGTTCAAAAGACGTCTTTTTTACGTCCGTGTCCACTGGGAAGGCAGCTGCTCAGAGAAACAGGTTGATACACATAAAACATTTAATATATTTTGTTACTATTTTTCTTTTTTAATTGAAATATTTTTAAATTTAACTGAAATTTAAATGAAATGCAAATGTTTAACAGAAAGCCTAATATCTATTTTAAATTCGACACCAAAGTCGAAGCTGAAGTCAACTTTGGCTTTCAGTAAACTTCATGATTCAAAACTAAACGAATATTTGTCGGTTCTTACAGGCAATCTATTTTATCTAGATTTACTAGGTCTACACAATTCTTGTCTAATTAACGCAAAACTTCTGTGGTATTAAAATATTCAACACTCTTAGCAAACCAAGTCTCACTCGTTCTCGCATCTTGATTATTAGATGAAGTTAAACTAGGCTGACAACTACAGTCTTACATTCCTTTGATAACAATTTATACAGTTTTCACATTGTTCTTTACATAATATGAAAAAAATAGACTTTAAAAAAATAGCAATTGTACGCATAGTTACAAGTTACTCTCGTTCAGCAAAACGTTTTAATCAACTTACATCGATCACGCTGAGTAATGACATATTAAGTCATTTCTCATTTTGACATATTATGTTATTGCTCAGCTGAACAAGAACAACTTGTAACTATATGTGCTGTTAACAATACAGTTGGAAACTCTTTAACAACAATTTTTATTATTTTCAAATCAAGATGTTACAAACGTAGGCTTATAAGAGGATCTAAAGATTGCGTTAGTTTCGCTAACAACTCCAGTAGCGGGCAGAAGCATTTTTATACACGTATTCAAGGATTTAAATTTACATTAAAAATGCAATAAAAATAATCTTGCTGTTGCTAGATAATTGCATTGAATAGTTTTACTTATATTTTTTACCAAATTGCAATCATAATCTTCAACCTCTTGACGTTTCAATAATAGGTTCTTTTAAACGAAAGCTCTCTGTAGCTTAAAATGAATGGTTGTTGAATCACCTAGAAACAAACTTTAAAGGTTCATTATTTAGCCATTATTGTATATAATAGCTATATACTCCCTTACCTTTGCATATAATAGCTCATTTACTCCAAATAAACTATGCGGTACAAAAATTGTGTTATTTTCCGTTTTTTCAAGAAATGCGTTTACAAATGATGATTTTGAATATTTACAGTTAATAAACCAAACCTTAACTAAATCTCTTTTCAATCTAAAAATAAAAAAGTAATGTGCAAAGCTAGGTGGATTTAAAATTTTTAATGTTAGTAATCATTCAATATAAAACATTGTTAAAGCTACTAAGCCGAACAATCAGCCAATTACTTTATTTCAAAAAAAAAAATGAACTTTACTCTTGAAATGATCAAAAGCACCTCTAAAACACATTAAAAAGTAAATAAAAAAAGAAGTTAAGAGTTAGAACAAACACACCAGAAATACCACCAAAAATCTTTTGTTTAGCCCAATATGAATCAATAATTAACAACTCAGAATTAGCTTTTGTTTCCATAATTGAAGAAACAAATGCAAATATTTTGGTTGTTAATTTGTTAAAGAAAAAAGTAGGATTTTCTGAAATAACTTTTTTTACTGAAGTAAAATATATATATATATATATAAATATATATATATATATATATATATATATATATATATATATATATATATATATATATATATATATATATATATATATATATATATATATATATATATATATATATATATATATATATATATATATATATATATATATATATATATATATATATATATATATATATATATATATATATATATATATATATATATATATATATATGGTCAGTGCCAATTGCAGATGTTTTTGTTAAACTTCCTTGACTAAACAATGTAGGAAGCAAGTCAAGATGTTCTGGGATGATGATCAAATTTGATTTTTAACATTTAAACTCGGCCGAATGTTAAAAAATATGAACTTAATTTTTTCTATCGGATTAAAAAAAAATCATTTATTCGCATTTATTTCTATCCATTTTACAATGAAACTTTTTTTTTTTTTTTTAATATAAACATTTTTGAATTGATGAGTGTAATTGATTAGCATTGGAATTGCTTGATTATGATGTACAAAGAAAAATACTAAGATTATATAATGGTTTGAGATCTTGATGAGATTAATTTTTTTAATTGTTAATTATGGTATTGTTATTGATTCTGTTATTATTCATAATTAATACTAAAAGAAAAAAATGCCTTTTTATAACGTATTTCTTGCTTTTATACTTCCTAAACTATTCCGACATCAAACAAAGCAGCCGTGGCGCAGTGGTTAGAGTTCTGGCTCAGAACCCAGAGGTCCGAGGTTCGACGCCAGCTCTAGCCCAACAAGCGACATTGGCACGGAAAGATGCGTGAACTTCCTGTTAAATGCTCTCCCGCGGTGCTCTATGACAAGACCGTATGGACTTCTGGGAGCACCTAAATACATTAAAAAAAAAAAATCATCATCATCATCATGTTGTCGTCCAAAACTACCTCTTATTGTGGACTAGTTTTAGAAAATAACTCTTTGTTAAAAACAATGAGCAACTATACTTCATTTGAATTAGCTCGGCCGAGCTTTTTTTTTATTTTTTTATTTTTTTTTGAGAATTAGTTGCTTAACCTTTTCTTAAACAGTACAAAACAGTGGCAGGTTTTTTAAAAGCGTCGTATTATGCCTCCCTCTTCCCTCCTTGACAAGTTAAAATCAATAGGCAAAATAAAGCTTATAAAACTAAATAATTCCTTTTTTAATCAGAAGACTAGGGAAAGTTAAATTTATCTTCCCAGCCAATAACAATATAATATAAACAAATAAAATAATATTTATTGACAAATATATGTACTAGATAAAAGAGGACTTAATATCCTATCTGATACTAGAATCAGATTATCAACGAGAAAGTTAATTTGCGTAACTTTAGCTAAAAAATTTGTCTCGCCAAAACAGTTGTTTCCATAAAATTTATGAGATATTAAGTTGGGATGTAATGCATTTAAGATTACGTCATCGCTTTAAATTGTAAGAAAACAAACAAATTTTTTACGCAAAAAAAAGAAAAAAAAATAAACATTGTTGCTTAACATGTCAAGTTTGAAGACGTATTTGATAACATAGCTAAAGGTACAGAAAATAAACTTTTGATTTTCATATGCATAGATGGGGGAAATTTTAATTATAAACTACACGTTACAAAAATACTAAGTTTTGTATTTTAAGTTGTTAAAATTAAATATATAACTGCATTAAAAACTGACATTTTGTAGCTAACTCATCATCATGCAGTAAAAATTAGATAAAATAGACTATCAAATCAATAATATTTTAACGAAACTTATTTGTATTTCTCTTAGCGTTTAATTTAACAAGAAAAGAACTTTTATATTTTTATTATTTGAATTTTTATTATTGTATGAAAAAATTACTTGCACTTTAAAATCAGTAAATTTTGATACTGCCCAGGAAGCATTATTTTAGTGGATTTGCAGTAGACCTATATAGACATTTTTTAGATTCATTGGAGTTTTGATCATCGGTTACTTAGTGGACTATTAGTGGCAGCCGGTATAAATGGCAAGCCGATATTTTCCCGACATTTTAATTGTGGCTAGTCATCAGATAGCCACTTTTGTTGGCTGCTACTAACGATCCACTAAGTAACCGATGAGCGAAACAACAGCGGTCCGCTCAAAATTTCTATACAGGTCCACTGTAAACCCACTATAGCATGTTTAAGCATCCTATAGCCGCCAAAAGTGGCTAGCCAATGACTAGCCACAATGAATATGTCGGAAAATTATCGGCTTGCCATTTATAGCGGCTGCCACTGATGGTCCACTAAGTAACCGATTTGCAAAGCTTCAATGAACCGCAAAAAAATGCTTATATAGGTCCACTGCAAATCCACTAAAATAATGTTTGCTAGGTATTTAAGCGGACATTATTATTTGCTAAACTTATGACATGGTCACTTCAACATCACACGAAAAACAACCGTGCTTACCTATTACATAAAAGACTAATATAAACTTTTTATGTGAGTTATTTTATAATGCAAGACTGCAGTAGACCGCTTAAAATGCCCATATAGGTCCACTGAAATTCCACTATAGAATTTTTTCTGAGTCGCACCTTCAAACTAGTAGGAAAAAGAAAATTTATTACAACCAAACTGGTCAAATAGAGCATGTCAAAGTAACTCAACGAAAAAGAATAGAATAAAACAGTTTTGCAGTATATAGTTCATTTGTACTCTCTGCCTCAATTTTGCCTTGAGTTCAATAAGCGTTGGTAATGTCTCGACTTTATTTGTACGTACCTTATTCCCACGACAAAGTAATTTAAGTTGTGTATATAACTGTTATTTGAATATCTGATTAAGTATTTATTCTGATTTATTTTGTATAACAAGTTAAAAATATTTGAAATAATACTTTTATTAATCTTGAACAAAATAAATTTGAAGATTATAATTATTTATTTGGTGGATAGCAGATTTTTAATTAAATATATAAGACTTAGATTAACAACCAAAAACAAAATTTATATATAAATTTATTAGTTACACAATTGATTGTGTGCAAGATTTTCCCCAATGGTTTCATTAAAAGGTGTTTTGTTTCTCTTGGTAATGTTTCGGATAATGTATTAGATAGTGAAGATAATGAAAGGTATGAATTGTGGAGAAGATAAAAAGTTGAACGGATTCCAACCAAGGCCCGTCCAACTTCTCTTAATCCAATTGAAGCGCTTATTGCTAAAAGTACTTAAGTCACAAATGAAATGTTTTGAGAAAATCTACTTTGATTAGCCATTTTAAATCCTTACTTTAAAGTGTTATACCTCTGATCAAAGTAGATTTTCTCAAAACATCATTTTGTGACTTAAGTACTTTAAGCACTAAGCTCTTCAATTGAATAAAGTATTATTCTAATACTTAATCCAAAACTTTTACAAGAAAACATAACGCTATTTTGTGAACCATTATTGCTGTAAACAACAAAAGCATTAAAAAGGTTATCAGTTCAAAACGTAGCAACTTTATAAACACAAGCAATCAATTAACCATAAATTCATTTAACAATTTTACATTTTACCTTTTTAACGCAAGAAGTCTTGCCAACAACCTTAATGGATTTTTTTTTATACGATAAGTCAAACAAACCTGCCTTAATTTGTGTTTGTGAAACTTTTTTCAATAATAAACTCCCCAACTCCATGGTCTCTAGCAAACATTTAGTCTAAAAAAGACGTCATTTAGATGTATAAAAAACGTCAAAGACGTCTAAAAGACACATTTAAATGTCTTTTTTAGACTGAATGTTTGCTGGGTCTGTCCAAAAAATTGTTCCATTTGTTGCTATATACTGCATGGTGTTGCTATATACTGCAGAAATGACGTTAAATTTACCATAGTAAGTATTACTCAAACTGATACAGACTTTGACATCATTTGTGTTGATTTAATTTTTGGGTAAACTCCGCCTAATTATTTTTTACCGTCCACCGTCCTAATCTCTTGATTATTATATCTATCTCGAATCAACGATATTGATTATTAGTAATCTCTGTAAACCTGTTTCTCATTTTTTCATTGTTGGAGATTTTAACTTACCGAAAATGGATTGGGTTAACTACGTTTCACCAAATGAAAAATGTCATAAGTGTTTTTAACTAAGCAAATAATTTTGGAATGCACCAATATGTACTGGAGCCCACTCGAAAAAATAATATTTTTGATCTTGTTCTTTAAAATATCATTTTCCTATTAAGTAATATTTCTGTTGAGTTTCCATTTAGTTTAAGTGACCATAGTTTAGTCCATACAAACACCTTCGATTATTATCAAACTGAAACAAACTCTGAACCTTTTTACGATTTCAAAATACAAATAATTAATCATTTTTATTTCTCATTCATCAAAAACAAATTAGGACTACAATTTTTTTTTGTTTTTACAACTGAAGAGTATTGGAACATCTTTTTTGATCATCTTATTCATTGTTCTAAACCAAAACGATCAAGGTATCGATTATTTTGGTTTAGAACAATATACCATAAAAAAAAGTCGTTCTCATGCAAAGTATATTTATAAAATGCTAGTTCGCAAATCATTTTTATGGAAAAGATTAAGAATCACTAAGATCTTTGTGGAAAAAAAGGCATTTATTCATTATGCATCAAAATCTAAAAAAGCCATATCAAACTGGTCAAAGAGAATAACTCTAGTAAGTTTTTTAGCTACGTAAATAAAAATCTAAACAACTCCAAAAAAAATAAATCCTCTAAAAACTAATAGCAACTTTAGTACTAGCAATGGTGAATATGCTGAATTATTTAACAAACACTTTGGATGTGTTTTTACGGTAGATGACGAAAATTTGCATGAAAAAAATTTTTTATAGTGAATATAATAAGAATATTAAGATGGGTTTCGCAGATTTTTCAGCAAAGATAGTTTATCAAAAACTAAAAAAGCTAAAACCTAACACATCATTTGGACTTGACGATATACCAATTATACTTTTAAAACAGTTAGCACATATAATATAAAAAGTTATTTAGGTCAGCAATTCTCTTGGTAAAACGTCTTTGCACTCTCCGTTTGGCGACCAAACCGGAGAGCAATATTCTAAGAACGGTCTTATGTAAGTAGTAGAGGCTTTTACGAAAACACGTGAATCACAACTTTTAAAATACTTAAGGATTAAAAATCATCAAATGTTTGATTCAAATCATAAATATTTTTATAGTTAGCGGACGCATAAATGTTTTCATAGTTAGTGGACGATATTTAAAATATGACTATTGGAATTTAAGTAAGAATCCATAGTCACACCAAAATCTTTTGGGTTTGTAGACTAGGTTAAATTACAATCTCCTAAATGATAGTTGTAATTTATATCTTTACAAAATGAAGTAGGTGCTATTCTATGAGTAAAACACTTATTATTGGCTACTTTTAACTGCCATTTTTTGACCATAGATAAACTTTATAAATGGCAAAAGCAAGATCGTGACTATAATTGGCATCCTTAAATGAACTATATAGATTAATATCATCAGCGTATAACATTAGAGAGCAATTAACATTTTTTCCTATAGAGGGTAGATCATTAATATACCACAAGAATAACAATATATAATGAAGGAAGTTATCTATTAATACATTATCTATTATCTATTATAGTTTATCTATGGTCAAAAAATGGCAGTTAAAAGTAGCCAATAATAAGTGTTTTACTCATAGAATAGCACCTACTTTATTTTGTAAAGATATAAATTACAACTATCATTTAGGAGATTGTAATTTAACCTAGTCTACAAACCCAAAAGATTTTGGTGTGACTATGGATTCTTACTTAAATTCCAATAGTCATATTTTAAACATCGTCCACTAACTATGAAAACATTTATGCGTCCGCTAACTATAAAAATATTTATGATTTGAATCAAACATTTGATGATTTTTAATCCTTAAGTATTTTAAAAGTTGTAATAGATAATTGCAATATTTACATACATATATGTAAATATTGCAAGTTTTTTCATAAGTTTTGAATGAGGAACAGAGTCAAATGCTTTTTGAAAATCAATGTACGCCACGTCAGTTGTTAATTTGCTATCTAAAGTTTATATAAATCATTAGTTGACTCTATAAGATTTGTGATCGTTTGGATAAAAAAATGTGTTGATTAGGTGTTGTTAGATTATTTATATTAAGATAATCAGCAATACTTAAATTAACAATACTTTCCATGACTCGACAGCTAATACATGTAAGGGAGATAGGTCAATAATTGTAAGCATTTGAAGTAGATCCTTTTAAAAAAATAAGGGAAACCGAAGCTTGAAGCCACTGTTTTGGTAACGAACTTGACGTAAAACTGGATTCGAATATATACGAAAGCGGAATACATATTTTAATAGACTTAGAATTATTGGTTTGGAACGAATAATAATTAACCATTTATTTAACCATAAAATTTGAACATTTACAGTAATGTTTTATAAACTCACACAAATAAGGTTAGGTGTCACTTATGTAGTTAAAAACTAGTCAGCGGAGTGACACCTAGAAAGAAAAGAAAACAAAGAAATAAAAAAAACAAGCAAACAAAAAAACAAAAAAACAAAAAAAAAAAAACACAAAAAAAAAATAAATAAACAAACTATAATTAAAACATAGCAAGAATTTGAAATAAAAAGAAAGGAAAATAAAGCACAATAAATAAAGATAATATTAATAATTGCAATAATAATATAATAAAAATAATAGTAATAATAAAATGAATAAAAAAACATTACAAATAGTAACTATATCATGATAACTTTACTAAAAATTATAACTAATGATAAAAACTATGGTAAAAATAATTATAGTAAAGTTTATAACTATGACAGAAATTAAAATAAACATAACATTAGCAAAAACTAGGACAATAACCATAAAGCTATTACTACAATTAAACCACTATCACTATCATTATAAATAATAATAACAAGATTTATAAAACAAAGGTAAATTAATGATAATAGTAATATTAGTAGAGTTAAAAAAGACAGTATAAGATAAAAGTAATAATAGTTTATAAATACAGTAATATATAAAAAGTAATAAAAATAAAAGATAAAATTAATTTTCATTTAATATATGCTCAAATAAAAATATCTTAACTTGGTTTCGATTGAGAAGAAGAATGTTGATAATAAAAGGGTACTTAGTTAAAATATTTTTTTATAAATGGTATTATTTGGTTCCAGTGAGAAATACTTTGATGTTTTATAGAGAGCTTGCCATATTTGATAGTGTTGAAAAAGGAAGTGTGCAAGTTAAAATTTTCAGTATTTCAAGTAAAACTACTAAAAATTCGTCGCTTTAAGCAAAACATGATTAAATATTACAAAATTCTGAACAGTTTAGTTTGCCTAAATAAATCAAGTTTCTTTTTAATAAACAACTATATTTTCCTTCGAGGTCATAAATGCAAATTACGAAAACTAAATTGTAAACTCGATGTCTATAAATATTTTTTCTCACTCAGGTTTGTTAATATTTGGAATAACTTGCCGTCTGACGTTGTTAATGCCAAAAGTATCAAGAGCTTCAAAATTAAAATTAACTCAATCAACTTTAAAAAATACTGTTCCAGCTAACTAGTTTTTGTTTTACAACTGTGGTCTTATATATAATTTTAATATATATATATATATATATATATATATATATATATATATATATATATATATATATATATATATATATATATATATATATATATATATATATATATATATATGATATATATATATATATATATATATATATATATATATATATATATATATATATATATATATATATATATATATATATATGTATATATATTAAGGTGTCCCAAAATACAACTTTTTCACAGAACCAAAAGATATCCTAGTTATATACCTTAAATAAAAGAAAAATGGAAAATTTGAGGTCTCTAAAACTAGATGTAGATTTCCATTTTTCTTCAAAATATCTAATATCTAAATAATAGAATAATCATTTTGAAAGAAACAAAATATGTTTTATCTCTGACTTTCAATATGGTTGTCTGCCAGGAAATCTTGCACTAGAAAAATATATCGTTTAAAACAGTCATTTATGCACTGAATATTTGAAGCAAAATTTATAAGAAACTTGAAGCTAGGATGAAGATCTCAAAATTTTCTATCAGAAATCCAAAACAATATATTTTGTACATTAAAGTTGAGTATGCAAAAAGTATATAAGCTGTTTTTCCCAACAAACTCGTGTAAATGAGTGTATGGTTAATGATTATATTATCTCTAATCTCTGGTTTCTTTATTTCAAAATAAAAAATATCATCGGAATAGGAGTAGCTAATAAATTTTTGTATCATTAGTAGTTTCCTTAGTTACGCCTGGATCTGGCGTAACTAATCTGATTAATAGCTACGCCTGGATCTGCTAGTGATACAATAACAACATCTTCAGCCAAGTTCCATGTATGCTTAAGAAGAAAAATTTTTAGATTTTGCTTTATATTTTGTCTTCTTTTTCTATGCTTTCGGCTACTTTAATAGATTTGAGATCATTAGATGGTGATTATAATAGATGACTTCAGAAACCAAGGAATGTAAAATGTTGCTACAAAATAAGAAGTTTTGTTAACAATTTCTATTTCTTCTGCTGACATTCTTTTCAGTTTCTTATGAATTAGTTGAAGCATAAATAAATATTTCCCTTGGCCATAAATCTATCTTCATGACAAGTAAGGGATTAATGAAGATTTTGGGTATTACTTTGGGTATAACAGTTTTCTAACTGGAGTTAATCTGCTGCTAGCTTTTTGAAAATTTGAGTTGTAATCACTTCTGTTTTTCCACTTAAGTCAATATGTGTGATAACTTGAGACAACTTATTAATGTGGGATATATCGGGTGTGCTTTCAAACATAATAGCGTAATATTTTGCCTTCCTAATGTCATCCAGAATAGTCATCCTAACGTGATCACAAAGCAGAGTTTTAAACTCATTCTGTATTGTAGGAGAGAGATATTACACCATAGGTTGCTTAGTAGTACGTGCCCATTTATTCTTATCAACCTTATTGACCTACCACTATTATCAATTATCAACTGTTAACCTACCACTGCTGTTATTAACTGTAGACCTACAAGATAAAAAACAATTATTGTGGTTTTTTGCAAATGGTCTTTCTTTGTTCTAGATTTTAAATGGGGCCCTATTTTCTCCTTTTAATCTAATACTAACGGTCAACAACCTACATTATTAAATACATGTAGACTGATTACTTTATCACCCAAGTGTTTGCTAACTTATGCATAACTTGATTCAGCCTCAAAAAAGCCTCTTACGGGTTGTATTATATTCTCTAATTCTTCAGAAAACATTTCTTCTCGCGTATCATCTTCTTGATTGATGTCATCTAAGTGTGGACATTTATCGACGTGTAGATTGTTATCATGGTATGAGCTGTTTTTTTATTTATGTATTAGCTCTAATCTCTTTAGACAAGGCAGCAAGTTTGTAGAAATTGTCAAAAGATTATTGTGCAGTTTCTTCAGATTTTTCATACCCATAATTGAGAGTTTATCATACCAATGAGTTAAATAACAAACATACCATCTGAGTCATGTGTTATGGTATTGTGCATTTTATGTAATTGTGATTAAATAAAATGCACAATATCATCTGTACAGTACGTAAATTGTAAATACGAACTGCTCAGAGTTTTTCAAGGTTGGCACAATCATTATAAACTTAATAAACATTGTATAAACTTGTCCAAAGCCCCAGCTTGCCACTGCTGCGCACTTCAAGTGTACAAGCACAAACTGCAAAAAAAAAGTAGATTATTCCATTATTATTTTTGTTTATTATGAACAAATATATAAAAGAAAATGATAACGTAGCTGTATAACATAATAAGGATTATTTGTAACTAAAAGGATTATAAAATTTATTAACCTTTTAGTACTTAGTATAGTCTTGAGTACTTTTAGTACTCAAGACTATAGCAGATAAACTAGTTTCTCTTTATTTTATTTAGTACTTACACTCAAGACTATAGCAGATAAACTAGTTTCTCTTTATTTTATTTAGTACTTACACTCAAGACTATAGCAGATAAACTAGTTTCTCTTTATTTTATTTAGTACTTACACTCAAGACTATAGCAGATAAACTTTCTCTTTATTTTATTTATTATTTTGAAAAAAACTTATATATTATAAGTATACTTCTATATAAATTATATTTTGTTGAGAAATTAACAAAAAATAAATGTAGGGGAGAAAAAGGCAATTTAGAACAGGGGTAGTTTAGGACAATACAAAAATTAAAGAAAATACAAACTTATCAATTATGTTAGATGTATTAGTTGATTGGAAATAATTTTGTACGTAACCTTCGCAGGAGTTTTTCAGGAAGGGATTTAAATTTTTTAAAAACGTTATGATTTTTTTTTATAGTTTTTCTGATTTATTTAATTTTTAAACATAAATGTTTAATGAAAAAATTGCTTCTCCAAAAAAATTATTTTTTAAATATTTTAGTGAAAGGGTTATGTTCTACGATAAGCATTGGATTATTTTCATGAGGCACATTTGATACTGCGCGTCTCTTGACAACCTTATCGGCAAATTAAATGATTAAAAATTGAAAAATTAAACGTTTGAAAATGGTAACTATGGCAACTATAAATTGAAATGTGAAAGATATATAATCCAAGAAAGTTTAAAAAATTGCAATAAAATATGGTTTTAATAAAACAATGAATCTAAGAGACGCTGCAGGTGTATTTAGGTTCTCAAAAAGTACATTGGCTTACAGCAGGGGTGGCCAAACCACTACCCGCGGACAAAAAAATGCCCGCAGAGACTTTTTTAAATGCCCTTAAACGCTTTGGATATTTAGAAGACAACCATCTTGGTAATGTGATACTTCTATCTACCTCAAAAATCAATCCAGACATTAAAAAACTAGTTACAGACGGTCAAGTTCACCACTCTTAATAATTATATTGCTTTGATACAAATGATTATAATAGCTATTAGTCACCTATATTTTCGTAGAAATAAATATTTTTTGCCCGCAAAATTGTTTTTTAACTTTTTTTTGCCCGTATCCTAAAAAGTCTAGCCACACCTGGCTTACAGAATAAAAATGCTTGGAAGTAATAAAAAATAAAAAATTAACAACTTTTCCACCAAGTACTCTATTTCCGCAATCAAACCTGGTTGAATGTTATGAACTTTATTTTTTAATTGGGTTACAAGAAAATTTATATTTATGTTCATCTCAATCCATTTTACATTCAAAATCTTTAATTTGTTATTTTTTAAAGTTAATATTTTTGTATTTATGAGGTTAATAGGTGATTTAAAAGAACTTTCATTTTAGCTTGCTTGAATATAATATACAAGAAAATTATTTAATGGTTATATATCTTTATAAAAATAATTCTGCTGTAAAAATTCTCTATACAACGCTATTGTATATAATTACTTCTCAATAAAAAAATGAAACTTTATGAAACATTTTGAATTTTTATCAAATTTCCTATACTGCTCTAATGTTGTCAAAAACTACCTTCTTTTGTGGGGTAGTTTTAGAAAAAGAGTAGCTTTATTTTTTTTTTTTAAAAAGCAACTATAATTTATTTGAACTAGCTGGGATTTGTTTTAAAGAGTTATTAACTAAATTATCTTTTTCAGTAAAAATTGAAACATTTTTTTAGTACAAAAGCTGTCTCAATGTGTCCCCTTCTCCCCTAATTTTTGCAACTCAATTTGTTTTGTATTGTAATGAATTAAACGCCTACCATCATATCACCTATCGACGGTAGGTGATTTGATACATATGATAACATCTATGATATGATAGATATGATAACATCTATGATGATGATACATATAATGGTATCTATGATGATGATACATATGATGGTATTTATGATGATAGGATGTTAGTCATTGCTATCGCAACGATTTATCTCTTGTGTTACTTGAATACAATTTATTCTAATTATATTTCAATAATAACTTACGAAGTCAGTGTTCTTCTTTAATATAATAAATAACAACTCCTAATATAATCTAAAAGTTTTATAATAAACTCAAGTAAAATTATATAAGAGGTGACAAGATAACATGGTAGAAGAGAAGACAAGCAAACAAAAGAGAAATGAGAGCGGCAGGAGAGAGAGCATACATGCTTGGCGTAAATATATAAATAACATAATAAACAAGAATCCTTTAAACTTTAGACACGTCCGCGTGATAGAGCAACACTGTCATCTACAGCAGTAAAAAATAAATTGCACTCATTGCCATGTTAAACCATTGTAGAAGGCACAAGTTCTTACCAATAATTACAAAGATACAAAATGCAAGAACTTAGATAAACAATCATTGCTCAAACAGGTATATAAAAGAGGCAAATATTTTACTCCTTTGCACAATATTGCTGGTTTTCAAGATATTTTATATCAACAAAAAAAAATTAATCAACGTGAATTAGCTTTCTTATAAAATTTAATCAAGCAATACCTTCAATGCCGTTGCTAACAATGCCTTTACCTTTATCTTCTGAAACAGCTACAGTAACTTTAAGGTCTGACAAGTTTAAAGCACTACAAAAAAAAAAAGTAAAGCAATATGGTAAATAAGATAAAGAGTTGCTTTTAAGAAAAAAGTCTCATGTGTAAAAGTTTAGGCAATCTAATTTTCTAAAGGTTGATGGTCAAAGTAGTACAAAATACAGTAATATAGATAAATAAAAAAAAGAAGAAGAGGTACAGTAATATAGATCTTTCAGTTAATTTGAGTAGCTTTGCTTTTTCAGTTAAGAAGCAAAGCTGTTCAAATTAAATGAAAAAAAAACTTATTAACGTAAAATCATCTGCAAGCTCTTAATCCCATTGCCAAACATAGCGCAAAAAATAAGTAACTCAGGACGAAGAGCGGATTATATTAAATGCAGCCAATTAAAAAAGATATTAAATGCAGAAAGTTTTGAAAATAATTACATTCAGACAAGTTGTTATGCAAGAACCTAAATTACTACGATACATTTTGCAAAAGAGATTTATAATGGGTTCAGCCTTTTTTTTGGTTGTAAAAATACAAAATTTAATTTTTTATCATATCTGTATGCAATGTAAAAAGTTTTCAGAAAATTTATAAAACTTTAAAGTTATGTACATTTTATTTTGATTGGTTTTTAACAGAATTTCTGCCAAAAGATATTTTTATGCGTTTTTGACCTTTTCAAGAAAAGAAAGAACATCATCAGAAAAACCAGCCTAAATATGACAACATTATTCCATACAGGGACAAATAAGAGATTTATAGAGGAAGAGAGAAAATGGTGAGCACAATAAAGAGAAGCAACCTTAGCAAATGCTAATTTAGCAATCGGTTGTGTATATGGTTTCCATGAAATGTCAGAAGTAAAAAAAAATCCAAGAAAACGTAAAAAAAAGGACTCAGTGAGAGGGTTGCCATTAATATAAGAATGTCGAAAGTATTGGGATAGTTGTTTGCAGTAAATAACTGAGTTTTGTTGGAGTTAAAATTTACAAGCCCCAATCTGCTACAGAAGTGATATCAGATTCAAGGTCGGATGTCTGTTCTAAGCATTCAAAAAGAAGACATTTTGTAAAGACAGAAGTATAAAGTTAAGTCATCAGCAAAAAGAACGGACCTTTAGAGGTAAGGTTATTGGGAAGATCATTAATGTAGATAAAAACAAAAACAGGACCAAGGAGGTACCCCAGATGTTACTGTAAATGAAGACGAGTGTTGGCCTTTGAGGATGATTTTGATGATTTGAAAATCTCAAAAACTCTCCCAGATACACCATACGAAACAAGCTCATGGAGAAGACCAGCATACCAAACTTTGTCAAAAGCCTTATATATGTCAAGAGCAATAGCTCTAGCCTCTCCGCCTTCATCTAATGCACGATAAAATCTTTCAGTCACATCAGTTAACAAGTCAGCCGTAAAGGGAGAGGATCGAAAACCGTATTGATTGTCTCACAGTAAGTTATTTGATTCAAGATGAGATGTGAGAAATTTGTTGATCAAAGACTCAAAGACTTTGCTAATAACTTAACTGAATAATATTTCAAAGGGTCAGAATTTTCATTGGAGTTTTTAAAGATTGGAACAAAAGATGCTATTTTCTAGCATGCAGGAAAATAAGACTCAGTCAAGCACTTATTAAATAATTTAGAGAGAATTGAATAGAGTTCTGGAGAAAATTTTGAAAGACTATGACAGAAATGTTGTCTGGACCAAAAGACGTAGAAAAGTTTAATTGAGATATGACTTTAGCAACGGAAACTGGAGTGATTTGAATATCTAACAATGGGGTAACCTGTTTAATTGGAATGGAAGGAAGAGTATGGCTACAAAATTAAAGATTTGAATTTGAAGAAAAGTTATCTGCAAATAAAAATTTCTGCCTTATCCTCGGGAGAGATATAATAAGATCAGTCCTATGAATGAGAAATGTAATTTTAGACCTGCCCTTATTAACAACGCTGTTGAAGATTTTCAAAAGTCTCTAGTGCCTAACTTCCAAAATAAGACGCGAGATTTAGTGAACTGAAAATAATAGAGCTTACGTGAATATATTGATTTCTTACAATTCCTGTCTGAATCCAGGATATTGCGTTGGAAGCGCATTTATCAGCTGAGAGAAAAAAGAAAATCAAAAAAAGAATTCTACTCAGCTTAAGGGTAAGGTTATAAAACGAGATAAAAAAAAGAGATCATTGCATGGTCAGAACCACCTCAGGGAGAAAAAAGGGAAACTGAACACAATTTAGGATCAGAGACAAGACATAAACTATTGAGTGAAGGTAAACACTTAGGGTTGTCAGGAAAACGAGTCACAAAGATACCTGAGTAAGAGATTGAGAAATGCAGAAGTTACAAGCTTTAGTGACACCAGTGTCAGTGGCTTTAAAACCAAGCCATTCAGTGTGATGAGCATATTGGGTAAAGATGGTCAGTTTGATTAGAAATTACATCTAAAAGAGTGGAATTTTGGGAAGAAGGAGAAAAATAAGAGAAAGGTGATAGTGAAGAGGTGCTTAGCGGAAGCACATAAAAGAATGGTCAAAGGATTTGAATTAGATTTCACGACAAATAGGTAAATTGTTATGTATGTATACCCCCAAGTCAAGCCTGTGAATATTGGAGTATTTACAAATCAAAGGATAATACCCATCAACACTGATATCTGAAAAAGGAATAGTAGAATTTATGTTGGTTAAATTGGTCTCACTAAGAGCAAGCAAGTTTGGTAAATTTTACAAGAGCTAAGATTCAACTGATGGGAAGTTGCTTTGCAAACCACAAATATGTGTAAAAGATATATTAAAACAGTGAGGTGGTGAGGATGGTTCTTTATGTTTAATATTTTGGTTTACTTTTGGAATGATTTAAGTTTAAAGAGAACTTGACTCATTTATAAATAGAGAACGGCCTCCTAAGCAATGAGCTATGCATTTTTTTCAGTCTTGTTAATTAACCTTAAGTCTGTTGATGGAATCAACCTCTCTGAGAGCTACCACAGAGTTCAGGAAAGCTAAGCAATTTTAACTGATTTTCTCAAAGGAAATGTTAAAAAAATGTAAAGCTTTTCATTAAATTTTCATTTACCTGCATTTCACGACAAAAATTTGCAAAAATTAAAAAGCATAGTTTATAATTGGAATATATTGCGTTATATAATATTTTTACAATTTGTTTTTAAATACTAATAAAAAACTAATAAGAAAAAACAATGCATGGCCAATGCGGCATCAGTGTATTTAAAAAGTACGACAGAAATAACAAATATAATGTTTATATTTAACAAATTTTACTATTTATTACTATGCTTATAAATGGATAAAATTTAAAACTCAAATTAAAAAATAATTTATATCGCAGTAAATGTAATAGAAAAGGACAAGGACGGGGTAGGGGTTATACGTATAATTTCAATAATGTTATTCTGGCAGAACATTTTTGCTAAACATAAGGCTGTTTATTCTTGGTGTCACATGTACATTAAACTCTTCAGGAGCAAGGGTAATGCTGCATTTTCCAATTAAACTTGGAAGCGGACAACCCGGCACACCTTCAAATTTAAAATCACGAATCAACCTGGTAAAGAAAAAAAAAAGCTCAGTTTCAGCAACTGTTTTACCTAAACAAACTCTGGTTCCAGCTGAAAATGGCAAGTAACTTGTTGCTCTGGTTGCATCAAACTTGCTATCGTCATCAATCCATCGATGAGGGTTGAACTCGTTAGGATTTTTCCAATGATTCGTATCGTTGTGAATTTGCCAATGATTTATAATTACAGTAGTATTTTTAGGAATGTTGTATCCTATGAGAGTTGTGTCACTCATTGTTTTGTGCGGTACTCCTAGAGGAATAATTGAAGATAAACGCAAACACTCTTTTATAGAAGCCTTCACAAGATGTAAAGAATCTCGGTCACTTAATTGTGGATATCGGTTTTCTCCAATAACCCTAGTTATTTCTTCAAAAATTTCTTCCTGATATTTTGGATAATGTATCATGTAAATAATTAACCACAATAAAGATGTTAATGTGGTCTCACTACCCGCTATAAACATATCACCAATTACATGCTCTAAATGTTCATCTGTGAGTTCTTCCTCAAATTTGTTTTCCATTGTTTCGTCTTTAGAGAACTTTATAATAGAATCTGTAAAGTCTCTTATGTTATTTTCGTCAAATGTTTTTTTGTGTTTTTTCAACTGATCATTTAAAAGACGAAAATATATTACAAGTGAACTTTTCAATTTTTTAATCTCAGAAAATTGTAAGTAACGCAACCCAGGCAAAAAATCAACAGCTGTTGTATTCGACAACCCAGAAACTATGTTGTTTATAGTTGTAAGTATTTCAATGAAAGCTGGGTCCGAATACTGATATCTTTCTCCGAAAACAATAAAACAAATCACATTTAAAACCGCAACACCTAAAAATATATAATAATTTAACATTTTTAAACATGAGTTTGTCAAGTAAATAAATATTTATAAAACAAAAAAATAAATCAAATAAAAAAATAACTTTAAACCTATAAGTAACTCAAATATATCTATCTATGTATATGCCAATCGAATCGAATTTCTAACCTTATAAAAGTTATTTTTGTTTCTATTTCAACTATTTATAAAAACATATAGAGCTAACTGTGAAAGTGCGGTATTATTTTTTTCTAATATTCTAGCGTGTATAAATGTGATCAAAACGAAGGGGTTGTAAATTTTACATCGTCGTAACTTAAGAACACTAAAAAATAATTAGATGAAATTGAAAAGCTGAGAATGAATTTAGTATAAGATAGTGAACTAAATATTTTATCAACTATTTTTCTGCATGTTAAGATAGAAGAGGTGAGCTCTAGGAGTATTTTTGTTTCCTGGGTGCAATTACTAAAACTTTTGGAAAAAACGCTCTGTTTGCTCTAAGAATGAGCATACTTACGTTTAGTTCAAATAAGATTTTTTTTTAACAGCTTTGAATCTTGAAAAAAGGTATTTTGCGGACCAATTCGCACACCAATATATATACTATTAAAAAATTATCCAAATCAAACATTTTATTGCATAAAGAAGGTAGAATAGAAAATTAGGCGTAAATCTCGACTACTTGTTTGAAGCTTATCTTTTGCTATACCATTTAGCTATAGGTTTGTTACGTTCTTAAAAACTTTTTTTGGCAAAGAACTTATTATATCTCTCCGGGATTTTATATTGTATTGTTCTATTATTGTCAGATTTTAAAAAAATAGCCATACTTTAAATATAGGAATATAAAATACCTTTTTGTATATTTGGGAAAAATACTACCAATTCTAGTATAGATAAATAGGCATAAATTAAATATTAATCTACAAATTTATTAAAAGCTGCTTCAAAAGACATAACATAAATAAATTATTATAAACTCTAAATCAGTAAATATTGATTATCAATTTAATTAAACATTTGCAATGCTTTGAATGGCGTTTTGAAACATCATCAATGGATAGTTTTTTTAAAAGTAAATGGTGATTAGTTAATTTTAAAATTATTTTCTTGAAAATTATGTTATTACAAAGACTGTTTCTTAAAAAACGATCTATTTTTACTTCGTTCCCCCTTCAGCTGTATTATACCTTTTTTAATGCACATTTCATATTAAAAAACTCTTCAAGACGTTATGGCAAAATTTTCAGCCAATTTATTTAATAAAGTTACAATCTTAAGTTTACAATAAAATAATTTATTTAACATAAAAATATATTTAGCTACTTGTATTTATTTAAAAAGAAAAAATTGTACAAACACCAAGAAAATCAATCAAAGAAACTGGTAAAACTTGTAAACAATCCTAATATCTTTTACACCACTGTGTAATAAAAAGTTATAAACTTTAAAATCTTAATAAAATTCTGGTTCTTTTGAGATCCAGATTGATTTACATTTTTAGTGGGTACAAGTTGTGTTTAAGTTGTTTAAAAAAACGTATTAAAAACGTAAAACGTATAAAACGTTATTTAGACGTCTTGCGCCCAATGGTTTTGGAGAATAAAAACTTCATTGTTTTATTAGACCCAGTGAGCAGGGCCGTCCCGAGAGGGGGGTCTACGAATTTTATTAGTTGGATTAGACGGTAAATTGGACACTGGAATCGGCAAAATTGAATTTATAGTTGGCAGTCGGCAAATGTCGGAAAACGAGGACCTTTTTTTTTTTTTTTTGATAAGATAGTGGTCAAAAAAATCAATTTGGCTTTAGTCGGCAAAAAACAGACACGTCACCCTTCCAAATTCTCTTCGGGATCGCCCTGCCAGTGAGGGGTGACTTTTTCTCAAAAAATAAATAAAACCAATTATTTTTCAGTTACTTTTAAACAAAAGTTCAATTTTTATACAGGAAACTGATAAACAAAAGGAGAATACAAATATGTCATTTTTTTATACGCATAAAATCCGTGTAATAACCATGTTCGATAGAGACTATTAGAGACCTACGTAAAAAGTAACCATGTTTGATAAAGACATGTTGGTCAAATGATTTCTTTAGAAATAATATGTTAATAACAAGTTTTATTTTTGTTGCTTCTTTTTTATCAACTTACCGAACTTAGCGAAAAACATACCGGAAAATATTTTTACAGAAAAAACATATCGGAAAATTGTTTATACAACTGTTAGAAAACCCATATCGACGCCTAAAGACGGACACACAAAATTTAGGTAGTGTATGGAGAAAATTGAGTGGTCTTTAAAAAAGTAAAAGCAAATGATTTTCAGTGATGAAAGTATTCTTAAAGTAATAAGTTTCTACAAGATATAGCAGTTTCTACAAGATATAGCGCCTGCCATATCTTGTAGAATATACTCGTATACTCGTACAGTCAAAGCATGAAAAAAAGAAGTAAAACAGCTCAGACTAACTCAATGATCAGGTTTAAAAATATATAATCTACTTAGGTTTTGATGGACAACTTGATTATAATCGAAGTCGAAGATTCGCGAGTAGTCTAAAGCAAGAATTAAATACTAATTGGATAAGAGTTCTAACAATCTTGTTGAATCAATGCACAAAGGATGTGTAGTTTGCAAACAAACATGTAGAGGATATTAGAAATACTAAATTAAATGTTTAGTTTTTTTGGGCCAATTTTTATATATCACTGCTTTTTTATTGATATATTTTGTTATTGCATTCGATAACGTTTTTGTGTACAATTTATGTTTTAGTATGATATCTAAGATGCCTGAATTGTTTAGCAAATCTTTTTTAGTTTTTATTTCACAATTTTTTTTATTTAAGGCTTTAAAAAATAAAATTATAAGACTTATATTTATTTACATATTTATTTACATTTTGACAAATGAACCGTTAAAAGTTTTCAAATGTCAGAAGTCATATATTTGGAAAACTTATCTAGAGGAAATAATAAGATAAGAACAAACGTTTATGTTCAAAGACTAATATTATTTTAGCTGTTTAGAAGCGTCCTTAATGGCCATTTAAACATCCTTTTGATATATTTATTTTTTTGGAATACTATATTTTGCCAAAATGAAATAAATTTCATATATATATATATATATATATATATATATATATATATATATATATATATATATATATATATATATATATATATATATATATATGAATATATATATATATATATATATATATATATATATATATATATATATATATATATATATATATATATATATATATATATATATATATATATATATATATATATATATATATATATATATATATATATAAATTAAATAACTATTAAAAAAATGTCACATTTAATTTAGGATTGATGAGTTAGATAAAAAAGAATACTCCAAACTCTATTCATTGCATTTTTTACATAAGACCCACGTTTGACATAACTACGTAAACAGGCATATAGTTTTAATTTAACTCAAAAACTAAAAAAAATACTGGCAAAAATCATGAATTTGTTTCTTCTTATCTAATAAATAAAAAGGGCTGACGATGAAACACGGTGCTTACATTTCTGTTTCATACATTAAATTCAAAAACAAAAAATAATATTTACCAAACTCGGTTTTCAACTCCATTGGACTATTTGATTTATCTAAAATTCTTTTATGTAGCTCTTTGCTTTCTTTTGTAAGTAACTTTTCAAAACGTCCGTATCCTTCTCCGTATATCTTTAATGAAGAATGCCCAACTTTGCGCAAAACTTTCCATAATGGTCCATAATCCATAAACGCAATATCTTTATATCCACGCGTAACAAGTTGAGCTACGTAAGATTTTGATCGCCCTGCATATATAGTTGCTTTTTGAACTAAAGCTTCTCTAGTAGCAGCTATATCTGAAATTATAACCATCCTATGCATTCCAAAACTTATACTGAAGACATTTCCATATTTCTTTGAGTACAATGCAAGCGTTTTATGTGGCTCCGCTCCTAGTAAATGCAAGTTACCCATGACGGGTAAGGGAATGGGACCAGGAGGATATTTCTTGCATTCTAACAAGTGAACACAATATGATCCAATAATATACAACACAACAGGAGCAATTAAACCACATACAATCTGAAATAACATTTTGAATTAACCTATTTATAAAAAAAAGGCTTCGTATAGAAAGAATAAAACTAAAAAAAAATGTAAAAAAATAAAACTGATTATTATTAATAAATAGTTATTAGATATAATTCTGTACTGTAACTTTCCAACTAAACATTTTGAAATAAGTTGATGATAAATAAAAGTGTTCTCAATACAACAATTATAAAAAATAAAATAAAAGAAAAAGAAGAAATAGATTCAAGCAATTTTTAAAAAGGTTTTTCAAACATTTTGTGTAAAAAGCAACTTTTATTATGCTGTAAACATAATAAAATGTGTATATAAATTAAATTTTTTAATAAATATTTATTAGGTACTGTACAATATATAATATATGGTAAAATACAAAATATGTTTTGTAGTTGTAAAAAAGTTAAACCGTTCTTATGATTTTTGTCATTCTTTAATAATTTGTTATCATATTTAGACCTATTACTAAATAGTATAACTCCTTAAGTACATAACAACATATTCTAACCTTGAATAGTTCCAAATACTGTGCGAAATGACGTAGTTTAAAGCGCTTGTTATTAAGAAAAGTTTGCGATTGTTTATACAAGCAAATCGGAGGTGAACCAAGATGATAACTAGTGATTGTTTTTCAGTTAGCCGCGTAATTATAGTTTCTCAAAAATATTTGAGAATGTTATCAATGCTAACAGATATCTTATGACAACAAACTAACAAAAGAAAACACTTTAAATTATTTGAAATGCATTTTATTTCAGGAAAATATACTTTTTATATATATTCTACTAAAACTATATATAAAAGTTACTTTTTTAACAATTTTATTGAAAATTCTTCCAACTTAAAAGAAATAAACAAGAATTAAAAAATATTAATAATAATAATAATAAAGAAAAGATTGATGTTTCATTTTATTTGTTGAAAAGCATTACAAGTGTAACTATATCAAATTAAAATTTTTATAAAGACCTTTTTACAATTTTTTTTTTTATCAAAACAATTAATCATGATTACATAAGTTGGCTTAATAATAAAGTTAACTGAGTATGAATAAAAATTTTAATAAAAACATTCATTCAAGAAAGAATGAAAACTATTTCTGAAACTGCAGTATACCCTTATGATTGATCTATATCATAAATGAAAAGTATAGTAATTTTGGAAAAAATTGAGTTAAATGTACTTAATAACTTTTTAAATTTGTTTACGTCTTTGTTTGATGTGTGTTGTTATTCTTTTTATTTTTGATTTTTAGACTTTTGTTTTGTGTTCTAAAGTTTGATCTTTAAAAAAAAAAAAAAAAAAATTTCATGATTTTTCTTCAAATAAAAATTAAATAATATTTTCATGTTTTAAAAAAATAAGTTTAAGCCAATAGCGTTTCTTGCTATTTTTTAATAATCAATGTTTTTTTTTGTTATTTTACCACTTTTACATTTGTTTATTTTATATAGTTTACGGAATTTCTTATTTTTAAATTAAATTATTAATTTACGGAATTTACCAAGACGATTGAAGATAAGACATATTAGTCTTCTTCTCGCCCCTGCTACCTAATATCTTGTTAGTAAATTACGGAATGTATATAGTTGCATAGCAACAATAACAAAAATTTTTAAAAAAAAAAAAAAAAAAGGCGTGTTAGTGATTTTATATTTGAACGTTCAAATTTTTATGTATTAAAAAATTCAAACATTTTATATTCAAATTTTCAAAAATTTGATTATGTTTTATTGTTATTTCATTTAAAAATATATTTTTCAAATTTTGTGACGTTGCTTATTATTATAAGCAAATTATCTAGTAATTACCATTGTTCTTTGTCAATATTTTTCATATTATTTAAACACTTCTCCATTCCAATAGTTACTCACATATTAAGTAAATGTCCCCCTCTGCATTGGAAAAGTATTTCTTTAATACTGTTATCTAATCTTGCAAAATAAAAAAATTAAAAAAAAAAAACTTGTTTGATATTAAAATAAGTAAATCTTTGCTTTTCATTCTAAAGAAGTTCTATGATATTGATTAAATGAGATTTTTCTTGGCGGTACACTTTTTATTTTCAAAAAAAACTCAAATCGAATTGTCAATAACTAATATATAAACACAGTCATCAACATTTAATACACAGTCTGTAATACTGTGTATTAAATATTTATGTCTGTGTTTTAAATATTAACATAAATATTTGCATTTTAATACACAGTATGTAATTTATATCACGTATGCAGTATGTAAGTAAAAAAACTACATACTCCTATTTTCTATAGCTTTATTTAAAATCTTTGCCAACTTTTTAACCTGTAACTCGGACATATTTGGACAAAACAATTTAGTGAAGTAAATATAATAGTGGACTTCAAAAATCCAGCAGAAAAGAATCTTTGAAAAAGACATGAAAGAGCGTTGTTTAAAGCATATTTGTTTTTTTACGATTTCAATATTCAAGAAAAAAAAATTTCAAAAAAAAATTAAGGGTAACTCCAAATATTTATGTTTACAGAGCATACTCTAAACATTTATATTTATACTTATTTCCGATACCGATGCAAATAATTGCAATAACCTGAGACAGGGAACAATAAAGCTTGAAAATTTGGGTATCCCAAATCTTAAAGTTTTTATTTACCTTTCCAACTCCCCCCCCCCCCCTATTCAATTTTTGAACACTAATTATTTATAAAACTTAAAATTTATTGATGAATATAAATTTAGTTAAGAATAGTAAACAAACAAATATTTTACAAACTCGTTGCACTCACGTTTGGAGTAGAAGATAGGGTCAAAAGCTAAAAAGTAGTTTTGACCCTAGGCTGTAGTCATTTTAATCTTTTACAAAGACTTTTTTGTTTCCAGGCTCCAATTACCGCTAATTTTTGCAAAGCACCCTTATTTGACAAAAGTAAAAACATATAAATGTTTAGAGCTAGCTTCATGTCTAGAAATTGGCAGTCTCAAATGCCAAAAAACGCTAGTGTTGCACCTGAGCCTCTGAAACAAGTTCTTAATTTTATTAATTAATAATCTACAAAATTTAAAAAGAAATATAAAAAAAACAAAAAAAAAAACAAGTTAATTTTAAGGCAAAAAAAAAAAAAGTTGATTTAAGTAAACTTACTTATTAAAAACTTTATCAATAAATGCTTAAATTCTTAATCACAACGTGAAAATGAACTTTTTACCAAGACAAAAAAAAGATCTGAATTCGCCGCAAATGTGACTATTCTAAAAATTATTTTTATAACAATACAATAATTATTTTTACAACAATCTTGCTATAAACAGATTGCACACGTTAAAATCGTTGTTTCGAACCTTTGACAATTTTTTGACTCAAAAACAACAGTTCGTAAGTACCACCGAAAAACTAATTAGTAGAATTATAAAACTCAACTAAGTTCATCAAATATTAACAGTAATTCAAAAACAAATGTTGTAAATTTAGAAAAAAGGAATAAACTATTGAGGCATACCTTTGGAACCATAAGCATTGGGGAAAAAAAGCCGTTGAGGTAATAGAACAATCCGTAAGTTTGAAGTTTTGGGTAAACAACCAAATTAACGTAGATCATTTTAAAATGGTACATTAACATATTTATTTAAACGTTCCAAAAAATATATTTTAACTTTGGCAAACATTTAGAATTTAATGAGAACCAGAAAGAATTTTAATAATCATAGACTAATACAGAGATAATATACAGAGACTTTAGCAATTTCTTATAGCATAATTTTTCTTTGTGAAATAGGTAACAAAACTCAAGTATTCTATAATTTAAACTATTTGTAAAAATTTCCATTATGCATATTGTAATTAGATAAATAAACATAAACAGGATTAACCTTTGTAAAAATATTTTTTTTTTAGATACTCTATGATATTTTATAGTACGTAACTCTTAACAAAAATGATCATATATTTGCAATTAAATTAAAAAATTAAAAAAACCATAGCAACGTTATAATAAATGAGATTTTAAGCTCTTCAAAATATTATTGAAAAAAACGTCAATTAATCATCTTCAAAAGAACTATAAATAGCTATGAAGTTAATGGTGAAGTTAGAGATTCATAAACATTTCTGTTAACGTCAAATAAAGTCCTCCGTGCATGTTTTTGTTTACTATAGATTTGCAAAATTGCAAATGGATAGATAATTATGACAATTATGATAATTATGACTAAATGAAAGACTCGATATTAGGAAACGATTTAACTCTATTAAGCATTGAAACAATTCTGGAGATTTCATTTTTGATATATTTAATATTACATTTAAAAGATTTTCCATTTTTATCCATCAAAACTCCTAGAATGTTAACTATTGATATGTGGAACTTGTTGAATCAAATGAGTAAGATTTTATCATGTAAGTAAAACTTACAAATTATCATAATATGCGGCCCTGGCGCAGTGGTTAGAGCGCTTGCTTTAGAAGCATGAGATCCAGGTTCGAAACGAACTCTGGACATATTTTCACGTCACGGTAAGGAACTTCCTAGTTAAATGCGCTTCTGTGGTGTTCTGTGACAAGACTGTTAGGTTTTCTTGGGGCACCTAAATAACAAAATTAAAAAATATATATATATCAAGATTTTACAGAACAAAACTCACCTTATATTGATCTTATACCTATAAGAGTTTTTTATAAAATCTTTCCACTGTTATTAATGGATCTTTTTTACTCTTTTTTCAAAGTTACTGATCGATAACCAAAAGTAAGCTTTAATATCAATTATTTTTAACTGATATTAAAGGTTACTATCGTTGAAAAATGTCAACAGTATAACAGAGGGTTTTAGTATTTAAAGACTTGTTTTAAGTATTCTTGTTCTGGTGAATTGTAGTAATACATGCTAGAAATCGCGTATACGCGTATTGAAAATCACGCGTTATTTAACTGTTTAACGACGATTGTAATTAAAAGGACTTTTTGACTTAGTATATACAGCGGTGGTTAAAAATTAAAGACCACTAATTTTTTTTTCAAAATTTATTTTTAACCTTAGTATAATTTTATTTTGGAAAAAGATGTTAAAAAAAAAAGAAAAACATTCTTAGAAAGAATTTTTATTGTATTTTATATTTATTGTAAAAGAATTTATAACTTTTTTTACAAAATAATGTTAAAAAATTAAAAAACTGACTAGTAAAAAATATAAATGGAAAAAAAAATTAGACAAAATTTAAAGACCAGTTTCAAAATTATTTCAAAAAGCAATAAAAAAATAATTTAGAAACGTGTTGTTCCTCCATTTGTTTTCAAGCACTCATGTACTCGTTCTGGCATTGAATTCAATAAAGTTTTGATTACTTCATCTGGCACATTATTCAAATGATGAGAGATAGATATTTTCAAATCTTCCAAATTGTAAAGTTGTTCTTTACCAAGCTTGTGATCAAGCCACTACCATAAATTCTCTATTGGATTTAAGTCTGGACTATTGGCAGGCCATGAAAGCACTTGAATTTTTTTAGAATTGCACCAATCACTAACAACATGCGCTTTATGACACGGCACATTATCTTGCTGGAAAATAAATCCATCTTGCAACTGCCATAAATTAATGCTAGGAATAAGCGAGTTCTCCAAAATTTTGATGTACCTTTCTTTGTTGAGTCTACCATCGAATAAATGAAAAACGCCAACTCCACAGGACTCATACAGGCTCAAATGCCTACACACTAAAAAAAATAACATCATTATAACATCATTTGATTCTAAAGTTTAAATTGTAACGTTATATATAACGTTATATTTAGATTTATAATGTTATATTATTAAAGTAACGTTATATTTGTACTTTGATGTTATATTTAACGTTATGCTTAACATGTTTAAATGATGTTAAATTTTCAGGAATAAAGTATTTAATTTAATTTTGAAACGAGGCCGTTTTAACTATTTTTACTAAACGAGGCCTCGTTTCAAGATTATATTTGATAACTTTAAAATGCGCGAAC
>NC_061158.1:37852083-37854583 GCF_022113875.1 Hydra vulgaris | reverse complement strand
ACTTTCAAATTCTTAACATTCCTGTAAAGTATAGAGGTAGAACATCATCTATTTTCCCATTGGTTTTTACATTTAGTAAGCTTACTAAAAATTTCATTTATTTTTCTTCTTTACTTAAAGATTTTAAAGAAACGATACAACTATTATATACAGGTGTAAAAATAAGTATTGCTGGAAAGTTAATGACAGTTACAGCTGAGGTTTTATACTTTTCTGGGGATTCTTTAGCAGCAAATTCAATCGGAGGATTTAAAGAAGGATTTAGTCAAAAAACTGTTCGCTGCTGTAGGCGGTGTAATTCTACACGGGCTGAAATGATTGAGTTTACAACACATGAAGAGTGTCTGATTCGAAATTTGCCTGAACATGTCATACGTTTAAATGAATTGAATTCTGGGCTAAGTAAAACTGATAGAACAAAATGGTCAAGAAATTATGGTATTGTTAACTTTAGTATTTTATCAGATATTCCAAATTTCGATGTCACCAAGCAGTTGCTTTTTGATCCTATGCATGATTTATTGGAAGGGGTTGTGCCATTTCATCTAGAATTATTTTTACTGTACTGTATACCAGAAAAGTTTCCCTTAGCTGATCTTAACCAATGGCTTCAATCATATAAATATCCTTCTGGTATTGAAAAGCCTGGTATTATTTTACCTTCACTTAAAATCCGAGGACAATTTGGTAGTGGACAAATATTAACTCTCTCTCGTGTGCTGTGTTTTTATTTATTAAGATTTATGGATTTATCTGATCCTCATCTTTCATGCTTAGTTAAACTTATACAAATAGTGCAGCTATGTATGTCTCCGTTAATAACTGATATTTATATTTAGGACCTAAGGGTTTGTATTCAAGCACATCATTGCAGTTTCCTTCAATTATATTCAAACAGTTTTGTTCCAAAACTACATTTTCTTGTACACTATCCATCACAAGCATCTCAATTTGGCTCATTACGTGGGCATCTCTGTCTTGCATTTGAACGTAAACATCAAGTAATAAAAAATTTCAGACATTTCAATTTTAAAAACATTCCATATTCAGCTTGCAAAGCAATGATTGTAAATACAACTGGATTGTTTTTTAATTCTTTTGGAGAAAGACGATGTGATGTTTATGGAGAGGTTGATCAATTAAAGTTTAAGGATGGTTTGATTTCAAGTGCAGTCATTAATGGAATATTTTATAAGCAAGGTGACATTGTTTCTGACACAAATGAAAATAAATTAGAATTCTATAAAATTCTTGAAATTTTAACAGAAAATGAAAAACGTATTTTCAAAGCGCAAAAGTTAATTATTAAAAGTTATTCTGCTTACATCACAGCTGAAATTTCATCTGGTATTAAATATATAGAACCAGACAGTCTTCTATTTCCTTGGTGTGTCCTTCAATTATGCTCTGATGACACAAATAAAATACTTTTGTTTCCAACAGCAATACCCAATTTAAATTTTTTGTAATATAAACATTGTTTTTTTGTGGAACTGTCCTTTATAAATTTACGTAAATAGTTATTAGTGATAAGCAATTAATTGTATTATTATGATTTTAGTAATAATAGTTATTCAAGAATTACTTTTGCCCCATAATTATTAAAAATGTGCTTTTTGAGTTGAAAACAATAATATTTGTTTAGGGATAATTTTATTACTTATTAAAAATTTTGTAATTGTAAATATTTTGTATTCTTTAGATCTTAAAAGTACCATTTCCTGAAGCTGGAATTCGTAGCATTGAAGAATATTTTAATTTTTCAGTGATTGAGTATTTGAATGGAAAAAGTATTTCTATCAACAATATAGAAAAACAGTTAAAAACCTCCTTAATTAATTATTGCAGGGATTTTCTGCCTCAAAGCAATGATAAATGGGTTAGGAGAGAGTTTTTTACACGTTTGAAATCTTCAATGATAAGTCGATTTCCATTATGTATGGAGGACTGGGTGCGTCTATTTTATTAATTTAAGTTCATGAATATAATATAATACAGTTTATGTTTTCAATATTTTGTTAGCAACAAATTTTAATTTGCAGATGTTGCAACAAATTTTTTGTTGCACATGTTGCAATAAATTTTTTGTTGCAGAGAATATTCTAAATTTTGTGTTACTGAGAGTGTAGCAATATTAAAAAAAAAAACAAAAAAATTTTGAGATATGATATTATTTTTAGGATAAGCTTTTAGGTTTAATAGCTAATACATTAAGACAGCAACAATGGACTAAGTCAAACAAAGCCAGTCCAAAATTTGGACAACTTTCTAAATCCAAAAAATCATCTTCTTTGTTGGCGTTAGTAAACTCAGCTGAACCTGTTTTAAGTAAAGAACAGTTACTTCATGAAGTTGAGGTTTGTATATAAATGGCTTTTAATTGTACAAATTTAAATTTTATATTGTAAAATAAATTTATCAATAAATCTAATCATTAGTGTTGTATTTATATGAAATATTCAATTTAATGTAAATTTTATATAATTTTTTAGTATTCTAA
>NC_061158.1:37807083-37847083 GCF_022113875.1 Hydra vulgaris | reverse complement strand
AAAAGACATATACAAATTCATTCAATTGGTCGTTTTGGTGTCGCTCAAACATTGCTTGCAAAATATCCAGAATATATCACGTAACGAGGTATTAAGCAGTAATACCGAATTGTAATCATTGCAACTCCATTGATCCTTACCCCGTAAAGTGAACGCATGGTCAACTAAACCTGGTAGAATATTATTAGAATCGAGTTACCATTGACGTATCTAGGTGCTGAACTGACTGTGATCAAAATTGACTGTGGTCTGTTGCGGTATACGATATGGTGTAAACTGGTAACTAAAACAGCTACTGAAGTTTTCGGAAAGCTTGAAGAAATATTCTCTTTATTTGGACCGTCAGTTTGTCTCCTAATGCCCAACGAATTTCGATCCAACAAGTTTAAAAGTTTTTCTTAAGATTGGTATGTTTAGTTGGAATATCGAACAGCCCATTGAGCTCAAGGTAACGGCATAATTGAACGCATACACAGAACGATAAAAAGAACAGTCGTCCTCTTGCATTGTTCAATCGCTCTGGCAGCCTTGCTGCACAACGAGACAATATCATCTAACTGTACTGAAAGTCCATTTAAGCAATTCAAGAAAAAACAAACTTGTTTCATTCCTAGTGTCAATACACGAAGGAAAACAGACGAGAAAGGCATAAACGAGAAATTCAAAAAGGGTGACAATATTTGGGTAAAACTTACTCAAGAAACAATGTGGGTCAGAGTGTGACAAAACTACAAAAAAAAAAGTTTATGGAATGATGCAAAATTATTCTATAAACATAAATAAAAAAATAAAGTTATTATTATAATAATAATAATATCTCGCCAGTATCTGTCTGAAGTTTAGACGCAAATAAGGCTTTCGATGGCTGTAACTGGGATTTGCTGTTTGTGAAGCTTTTTTACAACAAAAACTACCGCTTACCTCGGGTACAGCTAATATATCATACCTTGGACATAAATCAAATAACTTCCGCTTGTCTCAAGGTGTGCGACAAGGATCCATTTTATTGCCATATTTATACAACATTTACACTGAAAGTATATTAAGTCAAATTGTTTCCGATTGTAAAGTTGGAACAACAGTAATGGGTTTATACATTGGTATTATTGCTTATGCAGATGATATAATCCTGCAAAGTCCTACTCTTTCTGGGCTACAAGAGTTAATAATAAAGTTCAAACGCAATGTCAAAACCTCTATATCAAATTAAACACAGAAAAAACCGAGTTCATTATCTCCGGTAAAAGTTTAGTTACAAAAAACATAATACAAATTCACGATTTTTCCCTAAAACTCAATCATAAACTGAAACACCTCGGATTCCTATGTGAAAATCAAGGCCATAGACAAAATAAAACTACAATCCAATCAGCAAATGTAAACAAAATAATTATTCAATTTCAATCAATCTTTAGAGCTCTTATAAAATCTGAAATTCGTTTTTGTTTACCAGTAACTATAGTGCATTTGTTCAAAATCTCTGGCTATACCAAATCTATCATATGGATTAGAAATTTGTAATTATAAGAGCTTAATAAATTAGACGCTTTTGGAAGATCAGCATTAAAATTTCTTTTTAGTATTTCAAAATACAGCAAAAACTATCTGCATTCCTACTTTAAAATCGATGACGTATCTACTATCCTCGTTCAAAACAAATTGAATCTGTTTATCAGATTACTGATCAATACGACTTGTTTTTCCTTTATTTTAAAATATCTAATGTTAATAAGGAAAACTGCTTTATCAACGAAATAATGAAAATTTGCAACCGCCTGGAGCTAAGCTTCATGCAGTGTTTGATTAAGAGGGAAAACATCATTATCAAACGTTGTAACGATGACATAGAAGATAATATAGCCGGAATTTTAAACCAGTCTTTTGAATTCTGGAACATCAGAGAGCAGAAAATGATATTCAAAAATTTGATGGAAGAAAGCATTCCAAGAAAAATCTAAATTAGAATTTCACCTTTGTATTTTTTTACCTGTAATTTGGGTGATGAAAAGAATAAATAAATAAAAATAAAATAAAACAGTAATACTAATTACCCAGTACATTATAGCATAGAAAATTAGTACTTTTATTGTAATATATGGGCTGTAGAACAATATTTATCATATTTATTTGAAAAGATTATAGAATAAGAAAAATGTTATACAATTTTTAATCCTCTTTGACAATGTTCATAAGCAACAATTTCAAATGTTACTTTATTATTGCGAGATATATTTCATGATTTTTTTAAATAAGCCTATTAGTTTTCGATTCGCACAATTTACAATTATTTAGTAAGGCATAATAGAATTTAATTTTCTCAATCAAGTTGTTATATCAAAAAAATAAAAATATATTGCTATTTTTTAATTATTTTGTCTGATATTTTTTATATCAAAAGTTATTAGTGAACTGACAACATTTTTTAAAACTTAAATATTCATATATTATTTTTAAATAAACTTTTCCTTTATTTCTTTGCACCTCTAACTAAAATTAGACATTACAATAACCATGTAAAATTTGTAGCCCCCTCAAATTGTGGGGGTTTTAAACTTTATATGGTCATAATTTTTGAACGCTGAGAGATAATACTATGAAACTTAAAATTTATAAATAAAATTAAGTCTAATTGAGAATGCTACAAAAATATTTTATCACCTAGTTGTACCTCACATTTGGGGTGAAGGTTGGGGATGATATTAAAGAGTCTTTTCGTTCCCAGCCTTCAATCATTGCAATTTTTCGCAAAGCATTATCATTTGACATAAGTATAAACATACAAATATTTGGAGTTTGCTCCATGTCTGCAAGTTATCACAAACACCGAATAACCATGGATTTTAAACATATTTTATATATATATATATATATATATATATATATATATATATATATATATATATATATATATATATATATATATATATATACATATATATATATATATATATATATATATATATATATATATATATATATATATATATATATATATATATATATATATATATCCTATTAGATGATTGATCAAAACTAAAAAATGGCCTTCCAGAAATAATTTTGGTATGTTGCTTTCTAGACTTAATGAGGTGTTTGTAGAAAGTGAAATATATCGGTTAACCCACTGTTCATACTTTTTTATAAATTGTTTTGATTGACGATGACACAAGTTCTAGTATTTCTTCATTTTAAATAATACAGCTTTAATTTGGTCTTTGTGAAAATTACTGTAATTTTGTTGATCTTTATTAAACAAAGCTTTATAAATAGTATCACAACTTTTGCCAGATTCATATCAACACATGTTTATATATATATATATATATATATATATATATATATATATATATATATATATATATATATATATATATATATATATATATATATATATATATATATATATATATATGTATATGTATATATATAAATATATATATATATATATATATATATATATATATATATATATATATATATATATATATATATATATATATATATATATATATATATATATATATATATATATATGTATATATATATATATATATATATATATATATATATATATATATATATATATATATATATATATATATATATATATATATTAATTGAATGTCATTTTCTTGTTATACGTTAAAATATGGTTAGAATTCAATAAATACGGCTGCGTATAAACTTTTTTTTAAATATATATATATTTTTTCTTTAATATATAACTATTTTGATATTTCGCTGATCTATTGTGATCAGCGTCATCAGGTATAATAAATAAAATAGTTACAAAAATCGCTATAGTAAAAACAAACCGTTAAAAAGATAACCCCCAGGTTTTGGTTGTTACGTTATCACCGTTATCCCGATTGAGAACCACGTCACTACCTCTATTATTTAATTACTACTAATTATTAATTAACTACTAATCAATTGATGTATACATACATCAATTAATTGAACTTTCATTAAGTATATGCTGTTTTTTATATGAAAACAATATCCGAAAAATACCTAATTCAGGTCCTATAGGTTTATCTTTAATGGCTGTTATGGTGGAAGTGTTTTTACAGAATATAGAATCATCCGAACCAAAAACTTACAAGAGATATGTAGATGATTGTCATGCTCGCTTTGCTTCAATAAAACAACAACAAATGTTCCTGAACATCCTTAATGAACAAAATCCTGCCATTAAATACACAGTGAAACTTTACAACTCAATTTCCTAGATATTAACATTACAAACACAGGCTCTGGAACTTATGAATTTCAAATACATAGAAAAAAAGCTATTACAAATGTTCAACTTAAACCTAACTCGAACATTAATCCTAACATTATTTTTGGCGTTTTCAAAGGATTTTTAAGTCGTGCTAAAAGAATATGCTCTCAAAAATACCTTCAAAAAGAAATTGATTTTCTAATAGACATCTTTGTTGCAAATGGCCACGACAAGAACATTTTAAATAATATTACTAAAGACTACTTAAAAAACGGTTCAAAAAACGCCACATTTCAACCAATAGATACCCAACCCTTTATAAAACTACCTTGGATACCAATTGTTGGTCCAAAACTTCGATAAGAATTTCGAAAGCAAAACATAAAGGTTTTTTTCACATCAACTCCCAATTTGAAAAATGTTTTCTGCAACAATAAAACTAAACTACCACTAAACACAGACCCTGGCGTATACCAGCTAAAATGTTTATGCGGTTCGATATACATTGGCGAAACTAAAAAGAAGGTGATATTGAGATGTATTGAACACCAAAAAAACAGCTTAAAAGGAAAACGGTCCAGTTCGGGTGCAAATGAGCATTCTAAAACATGCTATGGTAAGTTTGATTGGTTGCACCCCAAAACATTATCTGTAGCCCCAGAATATCGAACTCGGAAAATCAGAGAGTCACTCAAAATAAGCAAGGCTAGGGTTCAACAGGAGTTGAGAAATGGTGACGTGACTTTGACTTTTGAAAGGCTATACATAAACATGAATATATAAATGTTTGGAGTTGGCTCGATCAAATTACATTCTCAAGTTAAATTCTCAAACAAAAACAAAAAGCTTGCTACAGGTCTGATTTTAAATATGTAATTTGAATCTGGTTGTTTAAATATTGTGATTTGCACTTTTGTTAACTTTTTTACTTTAAATTTTTGAAAATTTAAAGTAAATAAAGTAACAATAATTTACTGAAAAAAAAAAAGCAGACAACACCGGGGTGGGCTTGAAATCTGTGTCGTCAGCCCTGAGAACTTGATATTTTTTCATCAATCGGCCATATAATTTTAAATTTAAAAGTGTGCTTCTTTGAACCACCCTACTAAATTCGCTACATTAAATAAATTACAATAAGCGGCTGTTGTGGTTATAAAAAGTTATAAATTTTTTTAAGTTAATTACTTTTACTTTTAATTTTTTAACTTTAATTTTTTTTTTTAATTAATGTTGATGTTATTTACATCAGTTATTTAAAATTTTTTTTTATAAAAGACTGTCCGGTTTATTGTTCTTGCTTTGGAAATGGCTCTTTATTTCGCAATTTCATTCTAAGTTTTGTATTTTAACTTCTTTTATTAAGCCGGGCCGGGCCGCTATGTGATACCTCTTCGGAACGGCCCTGACAACGACCACGCTGAATAAGAGAAGCGAAAAGCAGCAGCATAGCTACAAACATGTCCGGCTCCTTTACGTTAAATTTTTATCAGGGTCACTAACTTATTTCCTCATGACAAAAAAATTAATACTAAAACAAATAAATCAAAAAAAAAATAACTTTTCAAAGCTTTTTTGCAAAAAAACTTTCTTTCTAAAAAGTGATAAACCTTAAATTTAAAGAAAAATAAAATATTAGAAAAGAAAATAAGGGTATGGCCATTTTCATCGGAACCACACAAATACTGTCAAGATTAAGTAAAATCAAAGTAAATTCTAAAAGATAAAGCAAAATCAAAAAAAAAAAAAAATTCAAAAAAATGTAGTTCTCTAGTTGGCTTTGAAAACAATTTTAACATGTACGTTTATTAAATTTACACAAATGCTGAAAGTTTCAGAGCTCTAGCTAGTCTGGAAAGTAGCGAAAAAGCAGTTTGTCGGCTATTAGTTGTCCTTCCGGGACAACTAATAGCCGACAAACAACTTGTGAAGTCAAACTAACGTTTGAAAAAAATTACAAGTTTATTCTGAAGCGCAATTTTAATTGAATAAGATTTTTTTTTTTTTTAACAAAATACTTTATTTAAAAGGCAAATACAATGAAAAAAACTGGAGAAAAAGCGCGCTCTAACGAACAGTGACTTAGTCAAGGTATACACATGCATGAATTATCCATAGCTTATAAATTATGCTCCCTCTCACCCTCTTCCCCCACCCTCCCTCTCCCGCCAAAGTTACATTATGGCCACTAACCTGTTTCAGCTCAACAAAAAAAATAAATAAATAAAAAATCAATTATTATTTAGCAGCTCCTATTAGCACTCATGCGGCAGGGAACCCGTCTCTACACTACTGGTATACCCGCATGTTAACTATATTTGCTCCTAATTATAATAGAACTACCCCTTATGATATCCGTGAAAAAAAAAAAAACCTTTCCCGTTGCCCCATCACAATCACTGCCCACATAAATCAGAGTATTATCTGAAGGATTACCCAGAAGCGCCCTCAAACAGGTAATGAATTTAAATACGCTACCTATCTCAAAATTTATGTTAAACCAACATAAAATGACTATTCTTTGAGAAAGTAAATAATATAACTAACATTTTACTTACTTACAAAGTAAAGTATAAAACTTCAAGGAAAAACATTACTCTAATTTGTAATTGTAAACAACAATTTTTTTTCAAATTACTTTTATGTAAGCTGTTTTTGCTAATTAGTTACTTTTACACGTAAAAGTAATTTGTTGTTATGATGTTGTTTTATTTTATGATGTAGTTTTATTATTATATGGAAAGTAAGTGTTTAATTTTTTTAAATTTTAAATTTACGTAAGTTTACTTCAAAAATAACTTTTTTTTTACATATAAAAAGTAAATTACATTTCGATGTAAAATTTTTACGTAATTATAACCAAAATTACTTTTTAAAGTAAATAATTTTACACGACTTACCATTAAAAGTAAGTTACATTACAAGTAAAAGTAAAAATGTAAATAACTTTTACTTGTAAAAGTAAATTACTTTTTCAAGTAACAGTTGCTAATTTAAGGAACTTATTTTAAGTAATTAAATTTTACACGTTCTATAATTTATGTAAAAAAATACGAATTACTTTAAATGTAAGTAAATTATATATTTTTACATGAGTTAGGGTAGATTAGGGTATACGAGCACCTCGGTAATACGACCATACTTAAGGATTTCTTAGACGTAAGCAGTGATGTAAAAGTTGCTTAAATCGACATTATGTGGTGATAACAGGAATCGGTACAATTAGCGTAAATTTATATGCAGTAATTAGCGGCTATTATCTAATTAAAACGCTGTTAAATTTTTTGCTGTTAATTTTTAAAATAATATCATCACGCATGAATAAATTTGTGGCGCGAAATTTTGATGTTAAAATAATGAAATTAATTTTTTCATAAAGTAAAATATGGTAAAAATTCAATCCATTTTTATTTTAAAAAAAAAGCATAAAAACACTTAGTTTTGACTTTATTAAAGATGCAATTTTTGTGTAACATGAGCATGCTGTCTTTATTAAAATTACCTAGTTTAAAGTTCTAAAATAGCAGTGGTTTTAATTGCCTTTTGAATAAAAACAAAACATAGTAAAACATTTTAATATTTCAACAATACTAAATATTTTTCTGTAACTTTAATTCATGAAATTCGAAATATTTTATATTATACTTTAAAGCTTTGAGTTAATAACATTTAAAAAATAGCGAACTATTTTTTTTTTTTTTTTTTTTTTTTTGCGGAAAACATAGTAGTATTGTTTCAACGAAAAGTGTCTTGACTTTTCAAACTTTCGTCAACGAAAAGTTTGATATTTTAATGATAAGTTTTGTTAATAACGAAACCAAAAAATAGTTCTAATTGTTAGGTTGGTATTTTTTTACTTAACTAATGTTATTTTTTTGAGAAAATAAAAAGTGCTCATAAATGATCTAGGTAATATGAGCACTTTTGCTACTTTTTTAACCTTTGTGTTTTTAAGAACAAATTTCGGGTCCCCAAATATCAAGTGGATCATGAGTAGTGATCCCTAAAAATTGTTTACTTGCGAAAATTTTGGATCCAGCTTTTTTGAAAATATTCCAATTTTTGCTAAAGGTGCTCATATTGCCCTAATCTATCCTAAGTAATTTACGCTTTACGAGGATATAAAAATTAAGGCAAAAACACTAGCTAATCCGTGGGTGAATAAATCGCTGTTAAAATGTTCTAAAAAAAGCAAAAATTGTATAATAAATTCCTAAAAAATAAAAACACTGAAAACGAAAAAAATTACAAAAAATATAAAAACTTTTACCAAGCATTAATTAAAAATGCAAAAAAAGCTATTACAGTACGCTAACTTCCAAACACAAATTTAATAGTAAAAAAAACATGGTCCATAATTAATAATATAATCGGTAAAGAAAAAACATTGCATCTTTACTACCTAAAAGAATTAATATTGATAACACTGATATATACAATGAAAACTTGAATTCAAAAGAGTTCAACAAGTATTTTACAAATGTTGACCCAAATCTTGCCAATAAGATAACACCAACCTAAGAATCATTTAAAACCTACCTACAACCCTCTAATGACAAAATATTGTATGACAATGAATTAAGCTATAAAGAATTTGAAACAGCATACTCTTCTTTAAAAAAAAAAAAATCCCCAGGATATGATGAAATACCTAGCAACATAGTTATTTTTAACAAAACTAGCTTATGCAAACCTTTATTTCATATACTAAACTCTCATTAAAGTTTGGTGTTTTCCCTGATGCTCATAAAATAGCTAAAGTAATCCCAACTTACAAAGGTAACGATCATTCGAACATTACAAATTATAGACCTATATCTTTACTTTCTGTATTCTCAAAATTGTTTGAACGCGTAATTTATAATAGAATATTCAAATATTTCACTTAAAATAACTTATTCTACCCAAAACAATTCGGATTTCAAAAAAATCACTCGACTGAGCATGCAATTATTGAAATAGTCAACCAAATAACTGATGGGTTTGACAATAACAAATTTACTTTAGGAGTATTTATAGATCTATCTAAAGCATTCGACACAGTCGACCATTGCATTCTCTTACAAAAAATTAAGCATTATGGTATAATTAATACAACCTATTTCTGGATTAAAAGTTTTCTTACTGATAGAAAGCAATATGTTCATAATGTGCAATCCGGAATATTAAATGTCGTTTGCGGAGTTCCACAAGGATCAATCCTTGGTCCGCTCTTATTCTTAATCTATATAAACGACTTTTGTAATGCATCATTAAAACCGAACTCAATAATGTTTGCAGACGATACTAATTTATTTCTTACCAATATTCATATTAAACATCTATATACAGATATGAACATAGAATTGAATAAAGTAAATAGTTTTTTTAAAGCTAACAAACTCACACTTATTGTTGAGAAAACCAACTATACTCTATTCCATAAAAAAAACACAAGAATTAAACATTCCTCTTAAATTGCGTGAACTGTACTTAAATGATACAATAATTAAAAAGCAAGTATAAAATTCCTCGGAATCCTTGTCGATGAAAATTTATCCTGGCTTCCCCATATGGGGAAGCCAGGATAAATTTATATGCATATAAATTACATACACTCAAAAGTTACCAAAACTGTTGGCGTAATGTATAGGGTTAGACCATACGTCAATATGTTAAGTCTCAAACTAATATACTTTGGACTGATACACTGTTTTATTAATTATGCAAATATATCATGGGCAAGTACGCAAACTTCAAAACTTCAAAAAATTTATAGGCTCCAAAAACACGCTTGCCGTATTATATACTGTAAACATAAACGTGAACCTCAAAACCTCTGAGAGATATGAAAATGATGGATATATTTGAAATAAATATTTATCAGCATCTAATTTTTATGTATAGATGCTATAACAACCTCTTGCCAGCAAACTTCAAAGATAAGTTTGAAATAAATTCAAATGAAAAGTATGGTCTAAGATCAAATATAAATAAAAACTTTAAATTGCCTCGGAAATGTAATAAACTCTCAGAATTTTGTATATCTTATCGAGGACCTAAATTATGGAATGACTGTCAAAAGGAATTTAAATTTATGGTGAAGTCTTTAAATTCATTTAAGTTTCAATTAAAAAAAGAAATTTTTAAAATTTGAACTTAAGATAAAGTTTTTTCTTTTTACTTTTTTGATTAATTTAACCTTGTCTTGACTTTTTAATGATAACATTGTTAGTATTATATTTTTATACGAGCTATTTATTCTTACGTTGTTTTATTTAAACTTGTACCTAGGGTACAAGTTTAAATAAAACAACGAATTTAAACTTGTACCTAGGGTACAAGTTTAAATAAAACAATTATAAGTAACAAAAAATCCATTACTAATTGCCACCTAGATACCACAATTAAAATATAAGACATCATTGAGTTTTATAAATTGGTTTATATAATTACGTAATTAAATTATAAATGTTTATGACAACAACAGAATTAATGAAAGAAAAATGCTTTTATAATTTGGAATAAAACAAGTTAGCACTTGAAATAGGATAATAGGATTTAAAATGTTTATTAAAAAACAACTATTGGTGAACGTTACAGAAAAATTTGTTGTCAGTGCAGTTATTGTTGCAAAAATATTTGTATCTCAACAACTTTTTTACTTTAATTATTTTTGTTGCAATACTGTTGAATTGATCTCCTATAAACACAATTTCTAAGCTAACAATTGTTTTTTACGCCAAACAATTATTTTTTACATTACACAATTGTTTTTTAATTTATGCAATTGTTTTTTAATCGACGCAATTGTTTTTTACCTTTTATTTTAATTGTGGTATCTAGCAATTATTATTGCATTTTTTAACGTTACATTGTTGTTTTTTAAATAACATAATTGTTTTTCTACAATACACATCTTTTTTTTACGCTACATAATTTTTTTTTACAATATTCAACTATTTTTTACGCTAAGTAACTTTTTTACGCTACGCAATTGTTTTTTTACGCTACAAATTTTTTTTGTTACGCTACGCAATTGTTTCTTATGCTACACAACTGTTTTTTACGCTACACAACTGTTTTTAAAGCTACAAAGTAATTTTTTAAGCTAGACAGTTGGACAACATTCAACAGAGAGGAACCAACCAACAAATTGCATATGAAATTTTATTGCCATAGAATTGACAACAAGTTTTTCCATGTGTATCAATAAAGAACCCCATGCAACACCCACTGCTTATGTATTATAACACAGTTTTAAAATGCAGATTTTATATGCCTTTCAAATGTAGTTTATATATATATATATATATATATATATATATATATATATATATATATATATATATATATATATATATATATATATATATATATATATATATATATATATATATATATATATATATATATATGTTATTATATTAAAGATTTTCGTAGTCTGTTTCTTTCTGTCGAATGTTGTCCAGTCGTTTTTACGCTAATCAATTGTTTTTTTACGCTACACAATCGTTTTTTAAGCAACATAAAATTATTTAAAACTTTAATTTAAATTATTTTAAAAAATAAAAAAAAAACTGTTTAAGAATAAACATTAAGATATAGAGATTCACCATGTAAATTTGGTCATCAAGTAACTTTGGCCATTTCGAATAAACAGAAAAAAAGCTTGCATAAGTCAAAATTTACAAAGTTTTGTCATCAAATAATGTGTTTTTGTGACTTTGTAAAATTTTTATTTGTAACTTTAGGCAAAATTATTTACCTGAAAACTTACCTGTAAATTTTGACATTTTTTAAATGAGTACTAATCATGGTATTTTAATTAAATAATTTTCTTAAAATTTCTAAACTTAGCTGTTATAAAACAGAAATAATCCGGTAAATTTATATCACATAGGAATGCATTACAAAATAACAAAGTACACTAAAACGTACTAAAAAAGTTTATTTGCAAGTTAAAATATCCGTGTCACTTACGAAATTACATGATGAAGCTAAAATGGAAGAAACTTTATGAGAACAGCTATGACATTAGGCTTTAAAAGATCTACATATTGATATGAGTAACGGAAAACACACTGAAGAGTGGCAAACCAACTAAGCTGAGCAAAATTTTTACTTACAATTTTTTGTTAAGGCTACTTACATTAAAATTGTAAGTAGCCTTAACAACAGTGCCTGTACCAGTCTCCATAGTTACAGTAACTGCTTCAAGTTTACAAAAATACAGACTTCAATTAAGTTCAAAAAAATTTTCAAGCGCACTAAATAATTTCATTAACGTGCTACATTATTGCTTGTAAGCATTTAGAGACATCCATTTAAAATGCTTTCAATGCTGTCATGTCCATTACATCCGTGAAAGAGTCATTGGTAAATGTTTCCAATACTAACATACTTCTAATAAAATATTACATTAAGACTTCTGAAGAAGCTTCGACAGAACTTAAAAGCAAACAAACGTTGGCAAAAAAAGTAGAAAGAAAAATACGGCGCAGCAACAATTATAGATACCTTGCAAATTCTGTCATGATTGGTTGTGTGGACTTTTATGTTCTAATTTGGTCAACAGTATGTTCAGGAATTGTCAATAAACATTTTTTCCTTTTCTTTTCTTTGTTTAACATAAAATAACCCTTACATTTTTATTTTTACAATATAACATTGAAATATATATATATAAAAAAACTACAGCATAAACTAACAGCATAAGATAAATAAATTAAAAAAATAGTAACAAATAATTGCTTAAACCCATTCAAACAAAACTAATTAAAAAATAAAAAAAGTTTCTAAAACACTATTACTATTTAATTTTTCAAAACTATTTTAAAAACTTCTTTTTTTGTTTGAAAACTAAGTGAACTTATAACCTCCCCATATACTTGTATGTTTTTCGACAGGCGTTCCATAATTTTAGCCACCGATGTGCTATACAATTTTTTTAGAGTTTGTTACGTTTCCGAGGCAATTTATAAGTTTTGTTTACATTTGATCTTAGATTATACTTTTCATTTTAATTCATGCTTTTAAAGTTTGTAGGTAAAAGATCGTTGTAAAATCTATACATAAAAAGTAGATGCTGTAGATATACAAGGTTTTGCATGTTCACGTCTATAGACGAATATATGACTCTAAACATATATGTTCAGAGGATATGATTTTGCAAGCGTGTTTTTGTAGCCAATAAATTTTTTGAAGTTTTTTCGTATTTGCCCTCGCTATATTGGCATAGTTGATGTAACAGTGAACTAGACTAAAATATACAAATTTGAGGCTTTGCCATATTAACTTTGAGATATTAAGGATACATCACGCCAATAATTTTGTCAATTATTTTACAGAATATATTTTATTTTGGAAATCCAAGATAGGTTTTCATCAATAAAAAATCCTAGAAATTTTAAATTGACTTGCTCTTTAATTAGTTTATTGTTTAAAAAAATTGATCGAGCATCTTAAAAAGCATATTTAATATGGAACAAAGTTTAATTTATCGATTTCAACATCATGTTCATTTACCCTAAACCAAATATTAACTTTATTTATTTCAATATTCGCAACCGTCTATAATCGTTAGAAAGAAATAGATTAGTATCGTCAGCAAACATTATTCAATTTAGTTTTAATGATGTATTTATTATTTAACATTTTTAACTTTTGATACTTGACTCTATGCTAAAATAAAAAAAAGATAAAAACAATTCCAAAACATATCATCGGTGATCACATCGTAAACAGAGAATTTTCAATGAAATTCGTAGATGCAATTCTAAATGAAAACATTTGGAAAGATTACAAAAACATGATTAAAAATAAATTTTCTAAAAATATTGGTTTATTTTATAAAGCAAAACCTCTATAAGATCAGCTATTCTTAAAATGTTTCTCATCTATTTGATTGCATCTTAAATATACAAACTGTTTGGTGCAGCATCAATATAACTAAGACAAAAAAAACTATTCAGCAAACAAAAACTTGCTATTCGATTATGATCAAACGTACACCGTCTCTCACACTCAAATCAAATGTACACAGTCTCTCGCATTCAAAACCATTGTTTAATAAACTGAATATACTAAATGTTTATCAAAAAAATAATAATATCAATTTATAATTTTTATGTATAAAATTATAAAAAAATACATTATAATTATTTAATAAAATTCAGCATGAATACCTTATCAATATTTTGAGTAACAAAAATGTTCAATCCAAAATTATATATAGTTCAATAAAATTCTTTTTTACTATTTGAAGATTCAATTTATGGAATAAGATGATCAGCAACGATATTAAAACAATTCCTTGATCCATTAAAAAAAAACTTTTGCTTCTAAATAATGAGATAATTGAGATTATTTCTAATAAAATTGGAAAACTGTGATATATATTTTATTTTGCATAGAAAAAGTTTAGGGTGATACAAAACCAAAAAAAAAAAAAAATAAATTTCCACAATAAAAATGCTTTTAAATGTGGGTTATTTAAAGGCTTTAAATAAAAATAAGCACAAAAATTTTATATAAATATATATATATATATATATATATATATATATATATATATATATATATATATATATATATATATATATATATATATATATATATAATTCATTTCATTTTCGATTGACAAGGTTGCAAAATTTGTCAACTTAGATTGGGATATTGTGGATCTTAGAAAGGTTTTTATTTATTTAAACTTTTAAAAACTTTTCTCCCCACTAGCAACCGTTACAGGTATAATCAATAATATTTGCAATGTTATCAACACATTTAGATATACCTCTTGTAAGTTGTGATCTTCAATGAAATACTACCATCTATATCTGTCTTAGATCTCCAATTTAAATTAACTGTGGACGATTAATTTAAATTGGAAATTACCACAAAGTTCAACAAGGTCAGGTATATCCGGAATCTGTTTTATATTGTACAAAAAAGACCATGATTCTGAATACTTACTTAACTGATCAAATCTTTTATTGAATGAGCTTAATGTAGAGACCAAAAGACAGTTAAAAATTCGACTTCAAATTTTTTTTTTGGGAAAGTTATAGGCTCATCGCGGGCAGTTTCTCCAGCTTGACGCTTAATGCATCGAATTTTTGATGTAGCTTTAAACACAGGTTCAATTTCTAGTTCTTCGGTCTATTCCTTTGCCGTTAAAAGAAAGTGCAGCGTTTTTTCAACATTTCTGTGCATTTACCGAGAGCCATGTCAGTTGATTGTAGAGAATTACTAACGGTACTTGAAAAAGGATGTCATACCAAACAACAAACGAAACTGAAAAGTGAAATCTTTTACCTGTTCAACTTAAGTAGTAACCTCATGAGGACTTGAACATCAGTCTTTTGATTTTCAATAGCCAAAGTATTTAAAGAATCATACATGGTACTAATTTCGATAACGGATTATTTTAACACTGTTTATTCTTGCTTTCCAACGTGCGTCACTGAGTTTTTTAATGATATATAATCCCAAATGATCGGTTAAAATTTTCCATTGATGAACCGAAGCTGAAAACAAGTGAACAACCTCTAAAGTACCCCAAATAAAGTGACTGATTTTAAATACGACTTAGCGGCATTACATAGTAGGAGATTGTTGCTATGACAAGCATACGGTACATAAACTGCTAAGGTATTTATGCCCAAAGTTCTCCTGTGAACTCCAACATGTTTTCCTTTCATGTTCGCCCTGCAAGTATAACCCTGACCCCTACAATCGTTCAATTCCAGTCCGTATTTATTTAAAACATCTGTAATAACTTTAGTGAGTCTTTCAACAGTCGACTCATTGACAGTTAATAATTCTATGAAATGTTTTTCCACTGATATTTTATCGTCATCTGATGATAAATCAACAAATCGTATTGTCAGTGAAAGTTGCTTTAAATGAGTAATGTCGGGAGTATAGTCAGCTACAATTGAATAATACTTTGATTTCTTTGCGCGCAATATAATTTCTTACTTCACTTTTTTTGCTGATCTGCTTTTTTTACTAATAACTGGATCAAATTCGGCTAATAGTTGTACTAAGCTTAAGAACTTTCGATTATTAGGCTTATATAGTTAGTCGGAAGTACATCTGAACGCCATATTATTTTCAGTTAAATCAAGTGTAATATACATCTAATCTAGACAAAACATTATTCCACCCTGTAGTTTCTTTTTTAATCAAATGTTGCTCTTGGTAGTCTATTGTTTTTCCTGTTTTTAATCGTAGTTCAGTGTCGATCCATGAAAGGTAAAATTTCTTAGTGCTATTCTCATGATTTTAACATTTCAAACAAGTTGTTACATCCTTCAGATATTAAACTCAAAGTTGATCTTCTATCAAATGGCCGGCAGCAAAAACAATAAATTCGATCCTTAGAGACAAAGTATCTTATTCAATGACGCTAAATTGTTTCGTTGTTTTCAAGTTTTTTTGTGAAATAACATTTAAAGAAAAGTCGGACTGTATCATTCTTTGGGTAACTATCGACGTGAGTTTGCACTTGCCAGTTAGATATTATATGATCATTAATTTTACTATTTCGAATGAGTGGCCATATGGCTGGATCGGATATATTTGGGAAAACAGTGCTAAATTCATCTGGAATTTGTATTTATTGCACATCGCCAACGGAGCCATCACAAGTAGATATTGTAGTTGTAGCACAACTTATATCCTCACTTCGGGAAACTTCCACAATATCTTCAATCGTGATCTGATCTACTGATGCATTCGTTGCTACTCCAGATGTAGATGCCACATTCAGGTCTTGATTTTTCGTTATGATTTATTTATCTATATTCATAAAATTTTTTGTTTTTTGAAATTCTTTTTCTTTTTCTGCCTTCCGTTTTCAATATTCTGACCCAAGTGGTTTTCTTTTGATAAGATCAACGTGTTCAGACATTTTGCAGTAATCAGCAAATTAGTAATCAACAAATTAAGTAAATCTCTGTATATTTTAAAATATTTTTAAAAAAGAATTACGACAATAGAACTTCGATTACCACAATAAAACTTCGTTATGTATAAACAATAAACAAACCATAGCACCCCAAATCTAAAATAAACAATACTTCAAACGCGTTATATGTTATGAAACGTGTCTAGTGGGGTAGGTCGTACTTTTAATTTTACTTGAAAGTTGTTACTTCATGTCATATGACTGCTTGAAAAATATAAGCCTTGTTGAGCTTAGTTTAAAGGGGGCAACTTTAATGAAATACTATGATATAAAATCCACTGTTATTCGTCTCCATATCACCTGAAAGTAAATAAAAATACCATGTAAAGAATAAAATCTAGATTCGTATACTGAAAAAGAATGTGAAAACGCAAAATTCTAATATAAAATCCTTTTTCTGGTCTAATTTTAGCTATGTTCGTTTCGATTTTGAAGTGGAAACAAGTATTACATAACTTTTTTCATAAGTTGTAACAATCTTGGATACTCGAGATACTTTTTTGACCAGACGTTTAACATTTTGTGAACAGCATGGAATATAAGGAACTTGAAGAGTGCCGTTTGTAACTTTGGTGTTGAGTTCTTCATTGTTCACGTCAGATAAAATTGGAGGAGGAGAGAAATTAACATTTGACCAGTCGATCGTTTCGGAATATGAGAAGACATAAAAATTAGGCATGAGAGAATACAGATACACTACCAGTATTTTTCTTCTTCATAATTTTCTTTGCTGCATCGACTGCTTTTTCCTTGACTTCATCCTTGATCGCTGACAACAAACACTTTCAGGATGAGCAAAATAACAATTTCTTTGCAATACTTTTTGGGCAATCGCTGTTGTATCAGGATGATTCAGACTCTGAATTCATAACATAATCCTAATGAATTTTTTTTATGAATAAAAATCAGCAAAAGCAGTAAAATTTAATAAAGTAAGTAACATTTTTTATCAGACTTGTAACTTAGCGTTAGTGGATTATACGGTTGACATGTACAACCGAGACGATGCAGACGATTGGCAAATGTGAGCCACCTAGCATGATAACAATTTCTGGAAGGAGTAATCGTGAAATATTTCTTTATTTTTACATACAAAGTTGGAATCTTTTGATAACAGCATTTCATGTTTTAAGTAAGTATTTTTTATCTTTGCTGAGATCATGTTTACGATGGCACTGGCAAAGTCAACTATCGGTAGAGAATGAATATCCTCTGTCCTCCAAGAATACCTTTGAATGCAGTAGGCCTAGATGAACTAGTGCTGTGAAAATTGCTCTGAGAAGCAGCTAATTTAAATAAAGTAAATAAATATACCATTGGAGAGGTCTCTCAATACAAGTTCAAGTAATTAAGTAAAGGTTAATAAAGAGTTATACAAACTATAGGGTTTATAAAGATTTTTTTTATTAAGAATTATAAAGAATATTAATTATATGAATTATAGGGTTAATAAAGCTGATTTGCAACATCCACTGCACTACCGCTTTGTAAACAAATGTGATCAATGTAGACAAATGTGATCAATGTAGACGCTGTTGAGTAGATAATGTAATTATCTTCTTTGATAAAAGTGGCTCTGATAACTTTATTATTTTCTTATTCTAATACTCTTAGGGTTTTGTCTATACGACCATCAAAACCAATTCTAATTGTTTTTGTGGCCAATTCTGCATGTTCTTTGACATCCTTTGTCCCCGCAGGTTTCTTTGTCTTCTTAATTTTGCTGTATCCAATTGTGTTGTGGTGAATCAAATGATATATCTTTGAGACAAGCGTTAACAATTTTGCATGCTTTTTCGTTGCAAACTCCTGTTCGTTTCATTACTTAACAAAGTAATTTGCACTGAAATACATTTTGATATTTGGGATTATGTCCAATTTATTAAAGCATTTCAGAATGTTTTTATAGAAAATTGTTGACAAACCCGTCCTCAACCATATCTTTACCGAATCATCAGCCGCTATCTTATTTATGTCTCTCATTGATGGTTTTACATCGAGTTTACGAGTCTAAGGATTTTAAGAAAGTCTTTGCGTGTCTGATGAATAGATAACGCTTAAAAACATTTGCAAGTGATTTTCTGGAAATTTACAAAGCTGGCTAAATACTGAGTGTTCTGTGTCAATTCTGTTTTGGAAATACTTTTACTTCAAGTTCATTGTGCAAAATTAAGGTAAAAATAAAAACGCATTCAAAAACAACATTTACAATAAATAAATAAAAAATGTCATGTTCTCCTGTGAACATAAATATCAAGAGCCCATAAATAAATACTCAAACATTCAAACAATCATGCAATGCGTTAAACTTAAACATTAACAATCAATACATATTCAAAGTATGCATTGTGTGAGTAATAAAGTAAAAATGGAGTTAGAAATAGGGTTAATGCAAAAAATGGATATACTTAATTCAATGAACTTTGAAAAAATGCATTTGAGTTATTGGTAAACTCTCTCTCTCTCTCTCTCTCTCTCTCTCTCTCTCTCTCTCTCTCTATATATATATATATATATATATATATATATATATATATATATATATATATATATATATATATATATATATATATATATATATATATATATATATATATATATATATATATATATATATATGTATATATATATATATATATATATATATATATATATATATATGTATATATATATATATATATATATATATATATATATATATATATATATATATATATATATATATATATATATATATATATATATATATATATATATATATATATATATATATGTATATATATATATATTGCATATTTTTTTTTGAGAAGTCTTTTTTTAATTTAAACAACAATTATGAAAAAACCAGGATACAAAATAATCTAAAAAAAAGTTTGGACCATTATGATTACATTAGAAAAAAAATTCTACAAAATATTGAGATTTACCTTGCGCTCAAAACCAAATAATATGGGACATTTTAGGGTTTTTTTGGGGAAATTTTGCCGCTTGAGCACAAGGTAAATGTGAATATTTTTGGAATTTTTTTTTTTGTTATTGTATTTTTTTTATATTTGCTCCAAATTTCGTTTCTTGCGTATTCGCGTTTTGGAATTTTTTTTTTTTTTGAACACCTCTTCTTAAAAGCCATTAAAAAGAACCTCAGATAATTTCTTTTAGAAATATGCATTAAATCTTTTCATAATGATGAAATTATCTTTTCACAACTTTATTCAATAAGTATATGAAAAAAACTGTTTATTAAATTACTCAATTCAATAAAACACCTATTTTCAGACTTATTTAAGTATTAAAAATAAATAATCTATAAAATACTTTTTGAGGCTACTAAAACCAGCAAAGTAGTTCATAAAATTAAAAATTTCAATTTTATGAGCAAATAATTTGACTGCAATCTATAAATAATTTGACTGCAATCTATAAATACATAAATTCAAATAAGTTTTAAGATTTTATAACTATAAAATCTCAAAACGTATTTGAATTTATGCAAGCTTAAATTAATTTATACAAATTTTAATTAATTTAATTAATTTATGCAAACTTTTACAACTTTTAAGTCCAACTTTTATCTATTTGTTAACAAATTGAATTTGAATTTGAATTTGATTTTATTTAGAATCAATGAATTTACAATTTAGAATAATTTAATTTTTTCACAAAATTTAATAATACTGTAAATTAGTAAATCATTAATTACAAGGTATATTGACGAAGAGATGCAACACCAGGGATCTCTATACTAACTAATGTTTAGGACAAATTGTTGACGAGACAAGTTGTCCATCATGATAGGAAACTTTCGAATAAGTTGGCCGTGTGAGTGTCAATTGCTTCTTGTGGTAACATATTCCAGGACGGTGTGACACGATTAGTAAAAAAGTGATGTCGCTCTTCGCAGTCGCTAACAATTTGTCTGTGTAGCTGTTTGTTATGACTTCTACTGCAATATGCCTTATTAGAGAACCTTTAAGGAACAAAAAAATTAACATCATCAATTTTATTCAGAATTTTAAACTGTTCAATAATATCTCCTCTGGCTCTTCTCTTTTCCAGTGTTGTCAATCTGTATATATTTAAACGTTGCTCATATGGGGGAGATGTTTATGGGGGAGATGTTTATGGGGGAGATGTTTGATAGAAAAAACTTTTATTGCTCTGCGCTGAACTCTTTCAAGCATATTAATATCTTTTTAAAAATTAAACTGGGCAACAAAAAAAAACTTTTTTTTTGGATCTTTAGCAATTTTATTTAAATTATACTAATTTTGGGCTGAGAAAAAAGAATATGACAACGAGATTTTTTTATTAGCTCTAGTTTTTGAGATGTACAATACCCCCCACACACACCCACACACTCACACACACACAGACATAACGTTATGGGAGGGAGGGGGATGAGGGGGAAGAATATGATGTTTGAGTGGAGGAAATTAATCTTCAGGGACATGTTACATCCAATTTGACAGTCCAAGTTGACAGTCTCTGTTTAGCCAGCGCTTTCGCGCTTAAGTCTTTTCGCGCTCGCCAACACACCCGCTAATACTTTAGCAAGCGCATAAAAAAGCGCTAGCCAAAAAAAAGTAAAAGCGTTTTATTTTAAATTACAACAAAACTTTTTTGTTCATTTGTTTAACTTTTTATTATACTTTTACTTTCCAAGTTTTTTTTTTTCCCCCTTCAAAACTTCGTCAAATGCAGGATCCTTCATAAGTTGACGTATTTGTAGCCCAGCAAAAATACTCTCTTTAACTTTTGCATCACTTATCTTTGGAAATTTGTTTCTTAAAGACTTAAAAACCTGTCCTTCTTTGTTCATACCTTTGACAAAAAATTTTATCAAACCTAACTTAATATGTAATGGTGGAAGAAGAACATCTTTTGAATCCACGAGTGGGTCAGCAATAACATTTTTTTTTATCTGTGTTAAAATTTCTTGCAGGCCAGTCTTCTTTTATATGTGAACTTCTGTCTCTACTCTCTCACATACACAAAAGCCAGCAGTATTTATTATACCCTAATTGCATTTCTAAATGTATAGCAATGACTTTTAGATAACCACAAATTTTCTATTTGTGTTCATCGTAAATAAATAAGTTGAGGCGAACTTTCATGTTTATATAAGTCTCTTTCATGTGAACTGCATGGCCATGAAAAAAAATATACTAAGAATAGATGAGACCAGAACTTTGGCAAACGCACATAACTAATTTCACAAGTTTTAAACATAAATAAAACATGCGTAGTCAAAAATACTTTCTTTTTTTCCAAAATATGAAAATTTATATACTTAAGAGAAAATTTTTTCTTTTTTTTTTAACTAGAGCTAATATGTCATTTTTAATGTCATTTTTGAATTCAGCAGGCGGAAATACATAAGAAGTAACTAAGTTTGGTTCCGATACAAAATCACTGTTGGGCAGTGTTAGTTAATTAAATTTTATTAACACCGAAAGAAAGAAAACATCATAGTTAGAAAAGTGTAATTGTATTAACGTAAATTTTAGTGAACCTGTATCTCCAATTAAAAACATAAATATGAAACAAGCAATTAAAAACATAAAAATAAAACAATTTAAACGTTGAATAACTTTTAAGTTGTTTCATTTGTATGTTTATTTATTTATATATATATATATTTTGTTTATTTATTTCGTCATTAAAAAAAAGAATACAATGCCGTGTTATATAAATATAATCTTCATGACCAGGGCTTAAAAAATACAAATTTGCCTTATTACTACGCCCCGACGAGCTTTCAGCAAGCGTGTACAACCGTTAAAAGGTAAACATACAAATACTTTGTAACATTTAAAAATTATATACAAATATTTACTAGTATGTTAGAATCAGTTACTAATCTATAATCAAAAGAAAATTATCATTAAAAAAAAGAAAACAATGCCGTGTTATATAAATAAAATCTACATGACCAGGGCTTAAAAAATACAATATTTGCCTTAATACTACGCCCTGAAGAGCTTTCAGCAAGCGTGTACAACCATTAAAAGGTAAACATACAAATACTTTGTAATATTTAAAAATTATATACAAATATTTACAAGTATGTTAAAATCAGTTACTAATCTATAATCAAAAGAAAATCGAAATAAGAAAATAAGAAATAATCACACCTAAAAACTAGATATAGTTAAAAATATCAAAAAGATAAGTTAATAGGATAATTAAAAAAAAAAACATAAATTAGAAACAAGTTAATTAGATAGTTGTTAAAAAGTAAATAAAATAAAAATGAAAATAAAAAAATCATAAAAAGAATTTAATTCATTAAACATCTTTAAAAAGTTTTTGTTTGTGTTTTTGTTTGAATAGAGAAAGAGAAGAGCAAATTTTCAGCTTGTTCTTTAATAAAGTGTTCCATACTTTAGGACCTCTGATGACAATAGAAAATTTGGTAAACAAATAGCCTATTTTAGGTTGCACATATTTGTAATTTAAAAATCCTGGAGGGTACGCGTGATTAACTTTATTGAAAAGTGTACTAAATATTATAGGAGTTGAGATTTATGAAGTTTGTACATAAATATAAGAATTTGATAAAGGTTTAGCTGAAAAACATTGAATATGTGATGACTTTTAAATAGTTCTTTCGAATGTGGAATTGACCTACACTTGAAATAATTCTGACAGCGTGTTTTTGTTTGCTAAGCAGTTTTTTAATTTACTTACATTAGAGCTGCACCATGCAATATTTTTATAGTTAATATAACAATGTATAAGGGCGAAATAAAAGATTTTAAGGAGTCTCTCCATGCCAAGTTTTCGTCAAGTATCACTCCTAAAAACTTTAATGATGAAACTCTAATTTTAATTTTAAAGTTTAAATTTTAATTTTAAAGTTGCCTATATAAAGAACAGGAAGTTTTAATGAAACATTTACTTTATTGTGAAGTCTATGAAAAAAAGTATACTTAGTTTTATTTTTTTAGTTTTATTAAAAGTTCCTTGTTTACAATTTTAAATAAAAGGTTGATATTTCCATTAGAATAAAATAAATTTGTGTCATCTGCAAATAAAACTGAGTTTAAAACTTATGGAAATCGTTTGCATAAATAAGAAATAAAAGTTGACCCAAAATTGAGTCTTGAAGAAGACAACAAGCTAAGTCATGTAATCAGATTTTCCTTCTTCATGTGATATGTATTGTTTTCTTTTGTTTAGATAACTTTTGAGCCATTCTAAATATGTGCTTTTAATACCATAACTTTTGAGTTTTTTATAAGAAAGTTATGGTCTACTGTATCAAAAGCTTTGCTAAGATCTTTTAAAACTCCGAGGGTAAAGTTACTTTCGTCAAATGCTTTTAATATATCGTGAACAATATTAGCAATAGCATGGTCAGTTGAATACCCTGGTCAGTTGAATACCCTGGTCAGTTGAATACCCTGGTCAGTTGAATACCCTGGTCAGTTGAATACCCTGGTCAGTTGAATACCCTGGTCAGTTGAATACCCTGGTCAGTTGAATACCCTGGTCAGTTGAATACCCTGGTCAGTTGAATACCCTGGTCAGTTGAATACCCTGGTCAGTTGAATACCCTGGTCAGTTGAATACCCTGGTCAGTTGAATACCCTGGTCAGTTGAATACCCTGGTCAGTTGAATACCCTGGTCAGTTGAATACCCTGGTCAGTTGAATACCCTGGTCAGTTGAATACCCTGGTCAGTTGAATACCCTGGTCAGTTGAATACCCTGGTCAGTTGAATACCCTGGCAGAAATCCAAATTATTGTTTAGAATATTATGTATATTTAGAAAAATTCGGTTATGCATAATTTGCTTTAAGATTTTAGAAATGCAAGGGAGAAATGAAGTTGGTCTGTAACTTTCAGGTTTAGAAATGTCTCCTGATTTGAAAATGGGTATGACCCTCGCAATTTTAAGTTTTGTTGGATAAACAGCTATTTTTAAAGAGAGGTTAAAAATATGTAAATTAGGGATTGTTAAGTATTTTATTGATTTTTAAATTACATTACTAATAATATCATCAAATCCCACACTTTTATTTAGTTTTAAAATATATACTGCACCTAAGAGTTCCTTTTCAGTAACTTCATAATTGTCCGTCTCAGAGGTCTTATTAGGAGTATGACTCAAAGTTTATGACTCAGTAGTTTCTACTTTTGATGTTAAAGTGAAACCTGAAGAAAATATTGATTAAGTAATTCAGTAGTTTAAGATTTCTTTGTAATAATTTTATTTTCAATGATTTCTGTCAGTATTTTTCGTACTAATTACTTTCTTAAGAAAAATACTTGAAACAATATTAATTAGCTAGCTGAGATCGAACCCGTAAAAATATGGGTCTTTGGAAGTCTTTTCCAAACCGAATTTTTTTTTACTTTTTCCTTATATAATCTAGCTTTCTGGATCCGTAAAATACGGACCTTTACCAATCCTACCATTTCTATACATACCTATTCCACACCGATTGTTTCTATACCTATTCCCTACTCCCTTCAATACTTTTTAGTAAAATAATTTTGTTTTAAGAGAAAAAAACTTACATGCGCACCTTCTCCGCGTACGTAAAGCTTATAAGAGACTTATAATTAGGTTTGGTTTTTTGGTTCTTTGCTTATATATTTTTAACAACAAAAAAAAATATAGCAAAAAATATTTATAAAATTTAAAATAAATTTTCTCATTTATAGATATATTATCACGATTATTCTATATAATGCCTGCAAACTCAACATATGCTAAAGACACTTACACTTACAGACGTTTGTATGTAACGTTATACAAATGGAACTAAGAAGATCCTAGACCACTAAAACACAGTCTTAAAAAAAGTTCATGCTTATGATTGTGATTACAAACTAAAGAATAGTATTAAACGCTCATCTAAAAGTCATGTGAAAAAAATTTTGCGCATTGACGTCGGTTTGTGGCAAAATAAACCTTTACGCGTCAAGTTTCTTTTGCATTTATCTTACATTTTTTGATTAATTTTAATTTTGTTGCATACAAATGCATAAAAATATATAAAATTGATACAGATATATCATTTCATTGATAAGAGATTGTATTTATTACAATACTAATAAATAGTTATTGTCTTTATAAGAATATATCCCATAAAAATATTTTCCATATATCTTTAATAGCACTTCTATTAAAGATATATGGAAATTATTTTATTCTGACGGAAAAACTAGAAAAACAAACTAAAAAATAGTTTTTTAGCAATCAGAAGTTATCAAGAGAGGGGCAAATCTAAAATTGAAGTTTTAAACTTTCCACTTAGATGAGACTATATCTTCACTGCTTTTTCAATCTTGTAAACTTTTAAATATAATAACATACCTACAAAAAATCAAAACATAACAGCTTGAGCAAAAAAGACTTGTAATTATTAGAAAAGTTTACTTATATTACATACAATCCTGAATAAAACGTTATACAGGTGGATTTTTTACATTTTATAAACAATATATATATATATAAACAAATAACATATTTATATATATAATTTAGTAAAAATACTTATCTAATTTTTAGTATATATATATATATATATATATATATATATATATATATATATATATATATATATATATATATATATATATATATATATATATATATATATATATATATATATATATATATATATATATATATATATGTATATATATATATATATATATATATATATATATATATATATATATATATATATATATATATATATATATATATATATATATATAATTTTTGCGTTTTTCTTGAAATACGTAATAAGCATATTAAGGCGTTTTGAAAAACAGTTGCAGCATATATTTATAGTAAAAAAGTAAATGTATATAAATAAACTTTTAATTGTCAAAAGAAAGTTTTAAAGTTGTATCTAGCTACGGTTTTTTTTTTTTTTTTGCCTCCAAAGCAGTACTTACCTGAGTAGTTGGACTTTCTTATTAACTTTTTTCTTTATTAAGTTTCAGATAACTTTTTTTTCAGACCATCCGCAGCTTATTAGAACTAATTACCTTAGCACATTAATAACATAAGTATCTCAATCATGACATATACGCAACAAATATTTTCTCCCGGTGATGTTTTTGTGATGTTTTATGAAATTTTAGCTTTTTTAAAATCTTTCCATTTGTAAAAGTGTATAACATCATTACATATGTTTGTATGTTATAGATCAAAATTAAGGAGAGCTTCACGCAATGCAATTTTCAAGTGAAAATCGAACTGTAAAACTTGATAAATGTTTCAGTATGTTTTCTCAATACTTAATTTAAAGTTAACATACGTTAGATATTTCTTATAAAACAAAGTCTTCTTATAAAACAAAGTGCTTCGTTTCTTTCTCGCCACTACCTCAGTTGCAATGGCTGTCTAGGTTTCTGTGTCAAACAGGCTCGAAAGCGCTCTATTAAGTTCAGTATTATTAATTAGATAATGTTCCAAGTATTTTTCCGATCATTTTTTATGTTTTATTATTGCTCGGTATAGTAATATTTCTTTGACTTTTTGGTAACCATCTCAAAAATACGTTTATAATTTTTGTAATTAGTTTCATTATTGAAAGTTTGTTTTTTGAAAAGCTTATTATATAGGCGATACTTTTTTTTTTGACGACTTTTTAGTTCACGACGTTATCTATTTTTCACACATTTCACACATACAACTATAGGAAAAGCCGTATTGTAAAGTTGCTGTAATTTATTAAGATGCATCCTAGTTTAAATCGGATAAAAGAGTATTAAAATTTTTTATTGCATTTTTTTATTTATTTATTGCATCTATTATTATTATTGTATTTTTTTTTTTTATAATAAAATTAATAAAAAATGTTTTAAAATAAAGTTAATAAAAAATTCATAAATATAATAAATGTATTTAGAATTTTTTTTTTAATGGTAAATTTTTTCAAAATTTAAACTACATAAGATTGTTTATTCTTGGAATCAAGTATGCGCAAAATTGTTTTGGAGCATGAGTAATATTGCATTTTCCAACTAAACTTGGAGGTGGACAACCAGGTGTGCACTCAAACTTAAAATCTCGAATTAATCTAGAAAAGAAGAAAAATAGTTCATTTTCAGCAACTGTTTTCCCTAAACAAACTCTTGTACCGGCTGAAAAAGGTAAGAAACTTGTTGCTTTACTTGGATCAAATTTCTTATCTTTGCCAATCCACCGATAAGGATTAAATTCGTTAGGATTTTCCCAGTAGTTAGTATCGTTATGAATCTGCCAATGATTAATCATGACTGTTGCATTTTCAGGAATGCTATGTCCCATGAGAACTGTTTCTCTTGTTGTTTTATGTGGTAATCCAAGAGGAACAATTGAAGATAAACGCAGACATTCTTTTAATGAGGCTTTAACAAGATGCAAAGAATCTCGGTCATTTAAACATGGGTACCGGTCTTCACCAATAACCGTAGTAATTTCTTTAAAAATTTCTTGTTGATATTTAGGATAATGCATCATATAAAGAACTAACCACAACAAAGATGTTAATGTGGTCTCACTACCCGTTATAAATAAATCCCCAATCACAGGCTCTAAATGTTCATCGACGTTTTTATATTTTTGTTTGATAGCTTCATTATTAGAGAAGTTTATAATAGAATCAGTAAAATCTCGAATTTTGTTTTCATTAAATGTTTCCTTATGTTTTTTCAACTTATCGTTTAAAAAACGAATATATTTTGAAAGTGAAATACTCATTTTTTTTATTGGAGAAAACGGTAAAAATCTCAACCACGGCAAAAAACCGACAGCAGTTGTATTTGACAACCCATCGACTATATTGTTTATTGTTGTAAGAACTTCTTTAAATTCTGAATTTGAATACTGGTATCTTTCCCCAAAAACAATGAAACAAATCACGTTTATAATTGCAGCACCTACATAAAAAAGAAATTGTAAGCAATAAATTTTACAAATTAAAATTTTTCCCTCAAATTATAAATTTTCAGCTTTTCATAAAAAGATTTCAGGAAATGTTATTTAATATTTATTTATATTAGAAAAACTAAGTGAGGGGTCGTCTATAAATTACGCAACGCTAAACTTCACTAATAAACAAAATAAAAAAGATCAAAAGTTTTACCTCGCAAAGCCTTAAGTTAAATAAAAAATCAAAATAGCGCATCAAGATTAGTGAAAATTCCCGTTATATATTAAGATATCCTACCTCCAAATATCCAAAGTTTTTAAAATAAACTTAGTGTTGCGTAATTTATGAACGACCCCTAAAAATTAATGTTTAAGCAGTGGTTAGATTTCTGGCTTAGAACAAGAGGTTCTAGGTTCCATTATAACTCTAGCCCAATAAACAACATCGGTAAGGAAGGAGTTGTAGCTTACCAGTGTAGCTGTTGCTTATTTCTGATTACCAATTAATCTTTGATTACCACCCAGCAAAAAAAGTTTTATAGAATTTCTATAAACTTTTGAAACATATAGCCAATAAAAATTCTATAGAAGTTTATAGAATTTCTATAGAATCTCTCTTAATTTCTAAAGAAATTCATATTGAACACTTTTTTTCTACTTATTTTTTTCTATAGAAAAAAAAAGTTTTATAGCAATTTCTATAGAAACTAATAGACATTCTTTAGAAATTCTATAGAAGTTCTATAAAATTTTTATAGGCTATCTGTTTCAAAAGTTTATAAAAATTATATGGAACATTTTTTCCTGGGCAATTTAGTTTCTGATAATCTTCGAATACCAGTGTTGTTGTTGTTTATCTTTAATCACCAATGTAGTTGTTATTAATCTTTGATTACCAGTGTAGTTGCTGCTAATCTTTGGTTACCAGTGTAGTTGTTATTAGTTATTGATTACTAGTGAAATTATTGTTAATCTTTGATTACCAATGTAGTTTTTATAAATCTTTGATTACCAAAGGGGGAGTGTTACTTTGTAAAAAAAGTTAAAATATGATACCAGTATAAGCATATAAAATAAAAGAATAAATGACAAATAATGTACTTTTATTTACATGACGTAGGTAATAATATATATGTTTTTTTCTAAATGTAAATTCCATAATTGATGTTTTTTTTTTTTCTTATAGTAGTGAGCTATTATAATAATCCCCACAACCAACATTTAAAGCCAATATTCAACAAAAGAAGATAATGATTTATTTGTGATGGGATTACAATGATCTAATTTTAGCTGCTTTTGAGAAAGCAAGCTGTTAATTTGAATTTCTATTTTTTTCTGCCGCCAAAATTAAACAAAGAAATAAAACAAACTCCCTGAACTGTCTAATTGCGAAGACATGGTGCTCAATTATGTTCCCTCATAAATTAACAGATCTCAATTAATATCACATCCACCCTTTCACGCCCTTACTTAAAACAAACAGGTTACAATTTATTTTTCTTTCTTCAAAACTATTTGAATTTTAAATTTATTTTTTCTTTTCTTTAAAAACATTTAAACGATAAAACTGTAATTTTATAAGTAATTTTAAAATCTTTTATACTTTTTGATAATCCAAACAAGACTATTTTTATATGAAATAAAGTAGTTTTATTTTGTGTGCATTATTTATTTTTGCACATAAAATGATTATCATCATCATCATCATGTCTACTATTTGTTTGTTCTTACTTTATTACATAATTTAAAGTATATTTACCAAATTCAGTTTTCAGATCTACGGAAGTTTTTGATTTCATTAAAAGTCTTTTATGTAGCTCTTCACTTTCTTTTGTGAGTATCTCTTCAAAACGTTCATGTCCTTCTCCATAAATTTTTAATGAAGAATGACCAACTTTACGCAAAACTTTCCAGAAGGAACCATAGTCCATAAATGCAATGCCTTTGTACCCACTTGAAATTAATTTAATTAAATAAGATTTTGGTCTACCTGCAAATACGGATGCTTTTTGAACTAGTGCTTCTCTAGCTGTAGTAATGTCGGAAATTATAACAACTCTTTGCAATCCTAAACTTATGCTAAATACTGCTCCATACTTTTTTGAGTATGCAGCAAGTATTTTATGCGGCTCTGCTCCTAATAAGTGCAAGTTACCAAAGATTGGTATAGGAAAAGGTCCAAGAGGATACTTTCTGCATTCCAACAAGTGCATAAAGTAAGAACCAGTAATATATAGCAAAATCGGAATTATCAATCCACAGATAATTGCATACCACATTGCTCATCAATCTATTTATTAAAAAAAAATATATATATACATATATATATATATATATATATATATATATATATATATATATATATATATATATATATATATACATATATATATATATATATATATATATATATATATATATATATATATATATATATATATATATATATATATATATATATATATATATATATATATACACTATATTGAAATTTTTGTTAGAAAGATTAAATTAAAATCGCATATTTTTATGAGACAATCGTCATTTTTTAAACATATTAATCAAAAATTAGTTTACATTAATAGATAGAAGCGAGACACAGACGGAAATATATAAGCGACACACCGACGGAAACAGAATTTTTGTTAAGTAATACAATAAATATATTAACTATTCTAATTTTTTCTTAACAACACCATTACAAAAAAAGAAACAAGATAATCTAAGATAAAGGTATCCAAGATATCTTAAGATCAGCAATAAACTAATCTAATTTTATAGTGTTATTTAAACAAAATTTATAAATTCCTTAATATAAGAAGAAAATGTTTTCGGATTTAAACCACTTTAGATTTTATCTGTTTAAAGTTTTTGATTCACAAGTTAAAAAAATAAAATTTTCCTTGTAAAAAGCAATAAACTGTATAGGCAACAAGAACCACTATAAATTGCGTGATTTCCTGACTCTTATTTGCAACTCTAAAAGTCCCAATTGTACATAAATAGTTTATGCAAAGAATTTGATAAAATTGAAAACTTACACATTTGTAGTAAAATGTATAATCCCCAGCACTTACACAAAGTTGTGTTAACGTTAAAACATTAACATAACTTTAATACAACGTTGTGTGTCTACTGAGTGTATGTTTTTATATACGATTATTTTATTATATATTATAAATATATACAAAAGCTTAACTTTATTCTATATATATATTTTGGTTGAATATTTATAGTTTTTAATGGTGATGGTGATGCAACCCTAAAATTCTAAAAAAACTATGCTGATGTAGTTTTCAGTATTTTAGCCAATAAAAAGTTTATATCTACGAAAATAAGTCATTAAGCAGATATTTCAGCTCTCGAATGGTATTCAAAACAAAAAAAAAAACTTTCTTACTTAGTAAGAACTAAAAAAAAAAGGATCAGTAAAAAAAATTACGACATTAATATATTATGAAAATATTACGAAGATACCTAGCTAAACCACATGAAAATGCTTATAAAATATTGTTGCAATTGCGCAGTTAAACGCTGTACAAAAATTGTAAAAGTTTTTATATAAAAGTTTATTATATTTAAATCTTCTTCAGTATATCTAAAAACTCGTTTTTTAATTATTAAGTATTTAATCTCCGAATCACAAAAAAAAATAATAATAGAAAAGAATACACAGTTGTTTTTTAATTGTATATTTAAGCGCTTAAGATAAAGCTGGTGACGCATGACATTGGAACAAAATACTTTGTGACTTAAAGCAGCTGTTTTTTTTAGTTTATAATATTTGATAATTTTACAATAGCCTGAAATAAATCAACAAGAAATTTTAAAATCTACATTGCATACAAATCTACATACAAGAAATTTTCAAATCTTCAATAAATATGAAATAAAAACTTACTTGAATAGTTACTGACATCCCTTATTTAAGGTTCAGATTTTTAGCGATATATTTTTATGTATTGCAATAAAGAAGAAATGTGAACAAAGTTGAATGCTTTAACGAAACAACTTTAATTGTATTTTCCTTTGAATATATACAGTATTGGCCATTAATAACAATCCATCATGTTATTTTATTATGAATATAAGTTTGAAATTAAATATTTTATAAACTGAAAGTGATTTTTTCTTAATTTTTTTTTAATGAAATAAATCAAAAGAAATAAATTTTTTTTTTTAATGAAATAAATCAAATATTATGAAATATTGAAAATTAAAAAAATGAAAAACTAAAATATTGAACTTTAAACAAGTATTCATTTGTATCAAAAAAAAAATGTGGCCAAAAGAAACAAACCACAAAAACAAAATTAACAAACCTTTATAAGAAAATACTTACATTTCATAAAAAAAAAAAGAATTAATATTTTGTTAACAATCTTTTTACTTTTAAGCATTCATTGATATATTTCGGCATGGAGTTCACTAGATTCTGAGTAATCTCTTTTGGAACACTATTAAATAATTTTGATACTAATTCTTTCGGCTGGTCGAGATCTTTTATCTCAATTTTACCAAGATTTTGTTTAACCCAGACCACAAATTATTTATGTAATTGAGATCTGGACTATTGACAGGCCAAGACATGGTTTTAGTGTTGTTTTCTTCAAACAATTACTTGAAAATCTTAGCAGTATGGGGCTTTACCTTGTTGGAAGATTCTTATGTCTTTTGGAAAAATGTCAATAAAAGGCATTAAATAATTATCCAATATGTCTAAATATCTTTGAGAATCGAGCCTTCCATCAAATATTTTGAAACAATCGACACCTTCATAGTTCATGTAGTGATAGTAATAAATAATATTTTTATGAAAATAATAAATAATATTTTTATGAATACCTATATTTATTTGAAAGAAAATAGGATGCTCATTAATATACATTTTTTATATTTAAGAAGAGTAAAAAATCATTGATTTAATACCAATCAAAGTCCAATGATATCAAAAAAAAATAAGCTGGATTGTTATTAATGGCCTATATATATATATATATATATATATATATATATATATATATATATATATATATATATATATATATATATATATATATATATATATATATTATTATTATTATTATTTTTATTATTATTATTATTATATTTTCTTTGCCGTATAATTAAATTTACAATGAGAAAAAACCATTCAAGTATAAAAATTGGCCGGAGCAAGAAGAAGACATAAACTGTCTTATCCCCAAGCCCCGTTTACATTAACGTCACAAAGTTACAAGTTAAAAACTAAAAGGTTAAAAATTGAAGTACAATACAATATTAGTTCGACAGATATAAAACACAAGTAATAAATCGAATAAATGTTATTTGTCTGTTCAAAATTAATAGTATATATATTTTTTATTTTAATAAGAAATAAACAAGATACACAAGACAATAGTAAATGAGTAGTGATGACTTTTTCAGGTTTAATTATTTTAGGTGATTTTAGAAGAAATCTTTAAAATCGAAAGTTTTTTCTAATAGAAAACGTTAAGATTCTCTTTTGAATTGTTCTAAGGAGATGCCTCGAAGAATTTTATTTTTAATTATATTTTTTAAAAAACCTTTCCATATAAATGGTCCCCGGTATTGAATTTGAAATGAATTCAGTTTTAAATAAGATCTTGGAATATAGGAGAGTGGGGTTGGTTTTTGCACTTTTTACATTATAGACTGCTCAGCTTTTATTTTTTTTCAAATCAATGTCAATCTTTGTACGAAAGTAATTTAATATTTCCGGTAACTATTGCAATATTTTAATGACATTGAGTGAAATATTTTTTGCTGTAAAATCACCTCTTCCGTGTGAAAACCAACCCCACCCAAAAGGTTGGTTGTCACATACTATGGGGTTGGTTGTCACATTTCTTGGTATGTTTTGATTACATTTAAAACTAATACTAATAAATTTTGTTTATATAATACAAAGAATAAATATGAATAATCTGAAAAAAAAAAGATATACTGAAAAAACGAAAACACTATACACCAAAAAATGTTTTTTTTTTCTAATATAGCACTATAAACACATTTAGTTTAGGACTATATACATAAGTGCTTTTATAAATTGTTAGATGAAGAACACAATTAACATATAAATTGGTGTAAGCCTTCTGTACATTCTTCATAAGCCCATTTTTGGCAAGCCTGACATTAAATCCACTGTTCTCTTATCTGCTGTTAGCGAATGATTCACAACAATAGATGCATAGATACTCTTCTTTAGATGAATTTAAGACAATAGAAGTTGTTGTTTTTTGGCAAAATTTGACTTTATCAATTCTTTTTTACTTCCATTAATAAATGATTTACAATTCTTATTAATATTTTTTAAATAGCTTTCTTCTTTTTATAATTAGCAAGCCATGCTTTGACAGATGAGTTAGTAAGAATCATAAATGAACGCTTTTTCCTACTTCTTTTTGACGCTAACTTAAGAATTTTTTGTGGGTTAAGTTACTCAAATGAATAAAAAACTTTCAAAGCACAATAAAATAATTTTACTTTGGTAAAAAAAAATTTTTAAGTGAGCGAATATTAACTTTTTCATATCAAAAACCTATAAAAACAAATAATTTTTTGTATACACGCTAAAAAAAGCTGAATATTACGGTAAAAAAATTTTTTTCATATATCATTTCCATTGTATGATTTTAAAGTTCTAAACCTTATCTACATTTCCTGTAATAAATCTTGTGACAACCAACCCCGCGTCACAAACCCGCTCTGCCCTATATATTGCTAACCTAGGAAAAAACAGTTATACAGTATTTCTATAAACTTTTGAACTATATAACCTATAGAAATTCCTAAGAATGTCTATTAGTTTCTGTAGAAAGTGCAATTAAACTTTTTTTTCTATAGAAAAAAAGTTAAAAAAAAAAAGTTCTATAGGAATTACTATAAAAATTAACAGAGATTCTATAGAAATTCTATAGAATTCTATAGAATCTCTATAGACCAAATGTTTCAAAAGTTTATAGAATTTCTATTAAACTTTTTTTCCTGGGAAGAGCTTTTACATTTTTACATTATTAATGGAATTTTTGAATTTTTTTTTACTTAACAAGAAGATGTCACAAATAAGTTAAAAACTTTTTAAATTGAAAAACGATATGAAAGTTGTCAACAAATAACCGTTCAATTATAGTGAGCATTAGAGTACATCATACTTTCAAAATTTTAGATTTTCAGGGGGATTATTTTTATAATACCACTTTATTAACTTCCGAAAAAACAATTTTGAAAAAAAAAAATTTGAACTATGCGGAATAAGACATTTTGGTAAGAATAAAAAGAGCCAAAAAAAAATTTATTTCTTTAACTTTTGAAAAATCTGAATCTGTGTAGATTTTTTTTTTAAGTATTATTATACTTAAGCTTCGCAATAAATTTATAACATGCTATAAAATTTATAACATTTATAAATTCTAGCGTTTGTTGATTCTTATCCTGAAATCAGCTTTTTTTTATTTCAGCATTCATGAATGATAATACCGTGTCAGCGCGTAATAGTTTTGCATCTTTACTGCTAAGATTCTTTAGAGCTTAACAGGTTTCGTTGTCTCTAGTACCCAGGAACAGGTTTCGTTGTCTCTAGTACCCAGGAACAGGTTTCGTTGTCTCTAGTACCCAGAAACAGGTTTCATTGTTTCTAGAAAATCTTTTAAGACATTACTGACAAAATATTATTTACTAAATTTGAATAAAATTTGAATTTTAATAAATTTTTTGAGTTGTTCTTTTTTTATATATATATCAATGGCTCAAGCATTATTTGTATGGTATTCCAGCGAGTTTTTACATTGAGTTGAAGCTCTTTTCTGAAAGAAGATGAAGATGGTTTCTTTTTCAAAAGAACTTTTTGGTCGAAAAACGCGATTTTGTACAGTTGATTTTTTAATGTATTTTATCAACTTAGATGAGTTCTTAAAAAAATCTTGGTAGCTGGCTTTTACACTCATCATTTAAAACAATTTTTTTTATTTTTGTTTTGTAATTTTTTGTTTTAGGTGTTCCAAAATACAAAATAGTCTTGTTACATAGTGCTACGGAAGAGTTTGCCTCGAACCCTGGATCTCTTGCTTGTAAAGCAAGCGCTCTAACCAATTCAACACGGCCGCTTTAATTTTGACTTAACTATGGTTTTAATTTGATTGAAAAAATTGTTTTCATTGTTAACATAATCACTAGCACTAATCTAAGGCTTCAGTATTAAATTTTTGCGATAAAAGGTGTTTCACATATACTATGATGTAGATCACGATTTAGACAAAATTGACCAAATGCATCTAAACTGATACTTTATCCTATGTAGTTTCATCACAGTGTGTAACTACCCAGGAAAAAAAGTTCTATAGAATTTACTATAAATTTTTGAAACATATGACCTATAGAAACTCTATAGAGTTTCTATTGAATGTCTATTAATTTCTATAGAAATTGCTATAAAACTTTTTTTCTATAACAAAAAAAGTAGAAAAAAAATTTCAATAGGAATTTTTATAGAAGTTAACAGAAACTCTATAGAAACTCTATAGAATTCTATAGAATTTCTATAGGCCATATGTTTCAAAAGTTTATATAAAATTTTATAGAACTTTTTTTCCTGGGTAAAAAGTTGTATGTTTGTAGTGTAATACAGTTACATCACAGTATCCTGTAATGTTGTTTTTTTATTTTATCTATATTGATTGAACTGCATAAACCGAAAAATTTTGATTTACCTCATTTTATAAGTGAGTTTTGTCATGAATATTAACTCCAAAATACCTTCCACATCTTAAACCTCTTCCACATCTTAAACCTCCTCAACAGTCATGCTAAACTTAACTCCTTTCCGAGGAAAAAAAGTTCTATAAAATATCTATAAACTTTTGAAACATATGGTCAGACCATATGAGACCATAATGGTCTCTAGAAACCATATAAAATTTTATAGAATTTCTATAGAATCTCTGATAATTTCTATTGAAATTCTTATAGAACTTTTTTGACTACTTTTTTTTCTATAGAAAAAAAAAGTTTTATAGCAATTTCTAAAGAAATAATTAGACATTCTATAAAAAATTCTATAAAATTGCTATAGGCCATATGTTTTTCCTTGGTTGGCAACTTTTAAATTTATACTGCGTATCGTTCGTTTCTGTTTTTCATCGAAATATAAGTTTCATTACATTGCTTTCATTAGCTGGATATTTAAATCAATTTCAAGTTATTGATTGACAAATGTATTTATCTCTGGCAATGGCTTAAATCAAAGTGCCGAAAGTAGACGAACCAGAGACAATAACTTTATGAGTCTTTAGCGCTAAGAGGTAGCCAATAGTTTTTTATTACTTCTTATTCGTTCTTTTAGCTGGGAAAATGGTTAACTCTGCTGTCTTATATAAAGAGTTTAAATTACTTTTCAAGGAAACCTTAGTAATTAATTAAACTTTTTCAAGGAAAAAAATATATGCGTGACTTAAGTAATTCAATTTTTAATTATTAATGATAATTTGAAAGATAATTAAAAATTATCTTTCAAATTAACATTAATATCAAAAATTGAATCAAATTACCATTACAATTTTTTTAATAAAAGTGTTCTTAACAACTAAAAACTAAAAGAAATTGTCACTCACCAATGGTAAATTTTTTTAATTTTTAGATTAAATGAAACTTCATGCAGCCGAAACGCATAAAAATATTGAAATAAACTTTAGTTGAATTAAAATACAGAGGAAAAAAGTTCGACTTTTTAATATTTTGTTATTTATAAAAAAATGAAAAAAACAGTAAAAAAAAAACCAGCTGTTTTTTTGTTTTTGGTTTTTTTTAAAGTAACAGCTGTATTAATGTAACTGTTAAATAATATGCAGAAACCCTGAAAGGAGTTGATAAAAAATTGAAATTTTTAAAGAATAAATAGACGTACAGAGTGGACCATAAGTCACATTGTTTTTGATAGAATTTTTTTATTTTTTATTGAAAATGAATAATTTTGATTACAAAAGATAGTTTTAATTATGAGGAGTTTAAAAAAATTAATTCTACAAATAATAACTTTTAGATGTTTTTCATCAGACTCATCGCCAGCTGCTGGTCTTTGCTCTACTTGATCCATATTCGAAAACAAAACTAGTTAACTAGGATCAATCACGATGATTTTATTCATTGTATGTCTTTTAGCTGTTGCAGTCCTTGCGGTTTAATTACGTACATACGACCTTTCAAGCATCCCCACAAATAGAAATCTGGTGGTTTTTAATTGGGTGATCATGAAGACATATTAACGACTCCAAATCAACGACTCCAAACCTTAAATTTAAATCTGAATTTTTACTAAAAACCCTAAATTTACTAATTATTTACCAAATCAACATCTACCAAATTATTTTATTCATGCTTAATTGCAATCTTTGACTTTTCCCATCGCACTTTTCAGACAACTTTTTTTTAAGTTAACTCTAATAGATATATCTCAAGAGCAACAGACAACATTGTCATAAAAACAACAAAGTTTTCACGACTTTCTGTTTTCTATTGGGATCCACACTTATGAGAATGAGAAAAGATTAAAGCACCTCCTTCTTAATAACAACAATTTGATCAACGTATTAAACTCTATCTTATTACCAACAATTTTTGTAATTTTTTTATATAATTTACTAAATTTCATCTTTTTAGTATATTATAATATTTTATTGAAACTTTATATATATGTATGTATGAGATTTTATATGGGGACTCTATAAAAAGATCGCAACCATGTATCTCATCTTCACCTTCTTTGAGGCTTGTGCCTTTCAAATCATATATTTGTTAAAGATCATTGTAATAAAAAAAACAACTTATACTTCATATTTTATAATGGTGCTTGGTAACAAGCTTTTTCATCACTGTATCGAATGCTTTTGATACAATAAATAAAGTAAATTTGTTTTGATTTAAAAAAACA